>CM060832.1:52700000-53290000 GCA_030762175.1 Metallyticus violacea | reverse complement strand
ATCATACTGTTTTGTTATTTTCTTCATGAGACACAATTAGTGCAGCAGATAATGTAATTAGCTCTTAATACTCTGCAGGTATACTATGGTTTGTTGCTGCAAGTATTTTCTTTTTAAGAGTAATATTTTCTTCTAAAATGATGAGTGCGAAATTAAAAACTCATGATAAGTTATAAAAGTTTTTTGTTATTGATCTTGGAAATGTGTTTCACTAAGTTCGTTTCAACTGAAATTACTGAAACTATTATTTCATTAAGAGTGCACTTATAAAAAAGTGTGGAAAAAGCTCTATTTGTTGTTGTATTTTTTTTTTCAGACGGAAAACCAATGAAAATTATAGTCTCCTAATATATTATAAAGGATGGCACAGGGAAACGGGCAACTTTGAATTGACTTAACTTGTACGAATAACCAAAGGAAAAGCATTATTTATTAAGGAAGTGCATGGGCATAGTATGCCATTTATGTTTTAGTGTAAAAAAGTCACATGACCCTTTATTTCGTGAAGATGTTATCGGAAATATGTGCTCCGTTTCAGCGTACACATTCTGATAGCCCGTTGTGCAAACTCTGGAATGCTTGGTGTATCATGTCTCCAGGAATGCCAATGATTTCGTCTTCAATCCTGTTTTAGTTCATCGATGGTTGCAGAACTTGTACGGGGCACGGTGCTTTTAAGATGATCCCACAGGAAGAAATTGCAAACACTGAGATCAGGGAATTTAGGATACCATGGAATACCTGTGAAACAACGCGCGATTGTCGAGTAGCATGTGACGTAGCTCCATCCTGCTGAAACCACGTGTTTTCGATGTTAAGATTTGCGTAGTCGTGCAATCTGTAGCGCCGATACATGTTGTCGAACTGAACGAGGAGCGTTATTATCGAGGCAACCGGAACAGCGTACTTACTGTTCGAACGCCACGTAAGGGCTTCTTTTTCAAGGCAGAATCTGTTTCTTCCAAATTACGCACCCATACTGTAATCTCAAGAGCCGATGGAATACGTCCACGACATCCTAGCTCGTAATGCTGACAAAATACCCTTTGAGCGGCAGTCACACTATCACGGGATTGCAAAAAGTTCTCACAGCAACAGCATGTTCCGCACTACTCCAATGTTACGTGATTATTAAATGGCAAAGCATTCGTAATAATGTGAACAACTGCCGGTGCTACAGAGTTGCCAACCCTACATTCAAATTTCCCATTTTCCTGCGCCACCTTGTACATACTACTGATGATTCTTTGATTTTACACTTAGGTCAAAATATTGGTCATACTTTATGCGACAATAGCCAAAAATGAGAATTTCGTAACCTGCAGTCCATAGAAAAATGCTATTTAATGTGTACATTTACATTTAATAGTATTTTTGTTTTTGTTCTAATTTAAGTACATCCTTATCAAAAAAATTAAAAGTTTGGCAGATGTAGGAATCTGCTGCACCTAAAAGAACTAAACATATTTAAAATATCATACAACCAGCCAACTACACTCGCATCAACTGACAGTTTGGAACAAAGAAGTACGTAGTCCATATAAAAAGTATACTTGTACCTTTATCGAACAGAAGTTTAATATTTAAAATAATATCTTAAATTTTTAAACGTTATCACGTACGTACACCCTTAGAAGAAGAAAGAAAAAAGGAGAGAAACCATGTTTGGTTCGGGAAACATCGGAAGTATTCGCCAACGCTGGGTTCACAGTGCTGCGTTTAGTTCATGATCAAATAATGCCTTAAAAAGGAAATGCGTTTGCCTGGAGTATGTGCTCTGATGGTTGATTGGACAAAAGCACAAGTCTAATAATAAATAGATACCTAGTTTCGAATCCTCGTTATGTATGAACTTTTTATTTTATATATGAATGTTTAATATACGAAAATAATGTATATTTTAATGCGCAATATATATTTCAATTTTAAAGCATTTATACTCAAACACAAAAACATAAATTAATCAACAAAATAATGTCACATTTAAAATATTCTAAAATGAAAAAATAAAAAGAAAATTTTAAAAACAATTATTAATATAATATTTATTTTGACTCAAAATTTAAATTAGTCTTTGCAGTATCTTATCGCGAGTACCATATTTATTTGCAAAAAAACAACAAATAAAAAAATTCATACCTGGGCAGTATCCGAACCTCGGTAGCTTTTATTACTAGACGACTGCTTTTAAACGCTCGACTATCATAGTAGGTCTGCCTAGGAGAACTTGATGTGACTAAAGAGGACAGAATGAGGCTAAGGGCTGCAAGAGACATGCCGTGAATCGAGTGCTGAGCCGAACAGAACTCGACTGGAAAATAATATCTGGTTAATTAGCCACGATGGCATTTAGGTTGCCGAACAAGGATGTTGAAACTTCATAATAATTTTAAGACACAAATCTATTGTGCTATGTCATTTTTGGAACGCTGCCATCACCACCATTATCATTAACTACTATTGCTACCAATATCTACCATCCGCGCCACTATTAAAACCTCTATCACTACCATCTTATTTTCTTTACTTCTTTCTTTGTTGTTTTGACCAATTTAACAAACTAAAATGTCATCGTTGCGCATCTGAACAAGTTTATCTCCGTGTCTGAGAAGCCATTCAATGTCGTGTATACAAGAGCTCTAATTTATAGGGGAGCGGAAGTATGCAGTCTGGCCCAAAGCCTGTTATATATAGCTCAACCTGCCATTCAGCAAGGCATTTGAACATAAAAAAATGGACTTAATGAAAGTATGCAAATATTGCACTATATAAATATATCTTTTCTACAGCTCTGTTAATTCACCAAGCATAATATATTTTAAGTAAATGTTCGTCCCTTTCTTAATATCGCAGAACTGTCAATAGCTTGCGATTGGTTATAAGCAAAACTTGGCCGAGAAAGGGTTCATATATTAACTCATATATAAAATATATACGGCTTGCAGAGCAATTATATTCTAATGATGAAATTATACACATTGGAAAAGTGAGACATACGGGAAGACATTAGGTCACGATCGGAACTCGAACTGTGGTTTTTAGGCTTATCCTCGAGAGAATATACAACTAAAACTATCGTTTCCTTCCTTCACGTAACCGCGAACTTCTCCCACCTGACTTTGCGTTCCGGTAACCTCAAAGGTCAAATGCTGAGAAGCGACTCGAATAATAAAGTGCCTTTATTCCAAGACTTGCACTTAACGGCATTACGAGTTCATTTTTGGTATATTTTGGCACTGATCTTTCACACCAAATCGCGCTGGAAAGGCGAAGCATTGTGATAATTGGAAAAAATAATGGTTAGTCGCATTAGATGTACGCATCACCTAATCAGATATAAAAAGTGACCGTGAAATAGATTTTAAACTTTATATTGAATTATTTCCATAAATATGTCTAGTGCTATATAAGATCTTTATGTCAGCAAGAGTGTTATAGCCTTGCACGAAGAATTGGAAAAGTTACACTTAAAGCTAGCATTCACTTTAATTAGATCGTAATACAAATAAAATCCTCATGCATGTTAACATAGTACCTTGCGTAGCCGAAGTATATCATTAAGAGCGAGATTGTTGGACTTGAGTGCATGCTGGTATAATGCGAGGTAGACGGAGGACAAGAAGAGGAAATTAGTGCCACAATGGTCCTTAAGCAATTTAGCTAACTACTGTTTACTTAGGACAGCACATTGCCGGCGGACCTGCAGAGGGGACATATCAGCTGCAATACGAAACTGCAATCTGTAGTTGATTTCCACTCCATGCGGTCGATCAACCAACCGGCTCTAAGTTTCTGCTGTTTAAGCGGTCTTCACTTCATCACGTTTTAAGTTTCTTAAATAAAATACTACTCATGAAGATTCATAAGCAGAACTGGGAAAGATAAAAGGAGACAGCCCTACTAATGATTTATGAAGTAGAACATTTAAAAATACCAAAACGAAACATTTACACGAGGCTGAGTCAAAATGTAATTTAAACTAAGCAATCAAATTTCATAATAATAGTAAAGTGTTGTATTACACGTATAAATAAGGGGTATTTATACCCTTTTGCTGGAGGAACAAGCGCGCGTGGCATTGTGGGAAATAAGGCGTCAGCGACAATAACAATGTGGTAGCTGCCTTGGAAACATGCGCGAACATTCTTATGGGTAGTGAGGGCGAGAAATCAACAGATATTCATCGAAGAATGAAGAGGCAAATAAGGAGATTCCTATGTATCACTTCAGCAGATCTAGGAGTGGCACAGAACGTTTCAAAGTGGAGTGTCAAATTTGAATAATGCAGCTCGCTCTGGTCGACCGTGTACTATGATTGCGCCAGACACTATCGCTGCAGTAGAGACAATCGGCGCCTAACAATCGATGTGGTGGCTGTAGAACTGAAGATTGTTCAAGGCTCTGCGCACCGGTCTATCAACGACATTCTACAGTAGCGCAAAGTCATCCCTCGGTTGCTACTAAGACAACTTACTCCTGAACTGAAAGAACGTGTTTGGATGTTTTTGTGAAACACTGCTACGACCCCATAAAGGCCAAAGTAGACGGTTTCCTAAAGCGTACAGTCAGTCATTGGTGATGAATGCTGAGTCCACTATTTTCAGTGAGAAGCCAAGCGAGTCAGAAAATAGTGGCGACATTTATCATCGCCAAAACCAAACAATTGTTATCAGCCAGTAAAGTAGTGCTCGCGGCTCTTCTGCGACTCTAAAGGTCCAATCATGGAACATTACATGCCCAGAGGAAACAATGTAACGGAGCAATATTGTGATCTGCTTAAAAATCATTTGAAACCTGCAAGTGTGTGCGAGCGCGCGCGCGCGCCACAGCCTGCTTATTTACCGAACTTAGCACCTTTCGATTATCATTCTTTAGACGACTCATATAGGCACCCTTGACAACATGAAGTTCCGCTCTGAAGACGAGGTGAAAGACGCGGGTCCATGGGTGGTTATCAGTCAGTCACAAGATTTTTTTTTTCTCGTGAAATCTAGGCATTATAGAAACGTGGAGGGAAGTTCGTTGAAAAATTAAGAAGTTTTCAATCCCAATGTATATATTTTGCAAATGAAAAACAATATTACGGTTATTTTTTGAATCAGCTTCGTAAAAAAACGACTAACAACTCAAATCTAAATTAATTACACAATATAGCAGCATAAGTACGAAGGCAAAAATATGATAAATAAGGAGAAAATTAAGATTAAAAAAATGGACACTTTTGTAGGTAACGCAAAAACCGAGAAGACCTGAAATATATAAAATGCACCAAGGCAAGAACTAAAAAATAAAGCAAAAAATAGAGATGGATGTTTAAATAATAGTATACTATGACATTAATTTACAATATTATATTTTATTGCATAATTAAATATTTAACAAACAAGCGAAATAAGTTTCATAATATTTATGAATGCTATAAATGCATCATGTTATAAACACGTTTCGTACGCTAATTTATGTAGAGCACAATTATTAAAAAAGATATAACTAATGTCGATATTTAATGATTCTCCACTCTAAAGTCAACGTCTTTTTATTATATTTATGATGTCATTGTATCGATGGAGACTATTTTGTTCGCTGCTAGAAAAGATGGATTTACCACAAGAAATATTAATCCAAATTGAAAAGGCCGAGTTGTCACTAACTGCGAGGAATCTAATGATACTTATCAAGAGCAATACAAGGGATTCATTAATTGGATGACTAGTAGAACTCTTGAGATACGTATGTCAGAAACTTAACGTTGGCATATATTTCAGAACAGGTTAGCATTGTTCATTTGGTAGCTAAAATTAGCTTACTATTCTACAATAATGCACTTTCCACTTTCACATTCCTAAATACGTCTATACGATTTTAATTCTGTAATTATCTATTATGTATGTTCCAATAAAGGTGAATGATTAATTCTGTTTCCAGTTACACATTTGCTTTGTTAATATTATCGTAACACAATACCTATGTACATTTGGCAACATTTTAGGAACGAAAACAGTTTAATGGCACATTTGTTACTATAGAAGTTTTATGCTACTAGTGTCTACATTTATCATTTTATTAACGATTCGATTGTTTATAATTGTAACATATAAAAAAAGTTCAGAACTGGTTACAGAAGATCGGTCGGAATATATGAACTGGAATCAGAACCATAAACATGGTGGATGACGTGCATGATATAATCGATTTAGAAATAAACTTATATTTAATTTACACGCAAAAAGGGAACGAGGAAAATAATGTAAAAACAATTGCTATTATTGGACTACTGTATGAATGGAAGATTAGAAAAAACAGATAGCTGATAAGCAAAGTGGACTTGCTGTTTGGAGTCCTTTACGCTTAAGAAAGTTACTGAAAAGTTAAAAAATAAACATAAAGAAGTTCATTTGATATTGATAAATTGTAAAAGTATGTGATTCGTCCTTAGATAAATAATATTTTAGAAATGTGAAACATCTCAGGTTTATATTGTACGTCTCAAAAATATGAAAACTCAATTTAAAGTGGGAAGAAAACATTTACAACAACTTTGCCCAAGAAAATGCTTAAGGCAGGATGGTGGCTGGTTCAAACTATGTTCAAATTGTCTATAAATGAGATAATTAAAAAGTAAAAGGAATGGAACTAAATATTCAAAGCGAAAATCTATAAACCATTCTACATATAAACAGGTCTCAGATATTGAAGAGTGTGATACTGAATATACAATAAGTTATTGAGGAACAGGAAATGGCAGGTATGAGAGTAAACATGGAAAGAGAAAATATATCTAGCATTAAATGGGAAATTAAATGGTTAAAACAAATTGGAAAATAGGAACTGAAGCATTGCAATTTGTACAAATGTTTGAAAGCAATGGTATCAAGTGAAAGATCAAGGAAAAAGCAATAAGAAAAATTATAAACAAATTAAATTCAATCTTTTGGTAAGACAAGATTCAGAGAACATTTGATTCAATCGTTCCAGTATGTTGCTATGTACATGCGAGTCATAGAAGTTGAATAAGGAAAGTTAGCAGGGTTGCAGTGTGGTTTATAAGAAGCTGCAGAGTTTCTAAATTATAAAGGATTTAAAATAGGGGATAAAAAGAGCAATTATATGAGAAGTAAACATGATAGCTAAAATTAAGAGGAGGGGGCTAATATATGTTCAAGTGAAAAGATGGGCGAAAAGTTAACATAGAAGTCATGGTAGAAAAAATAGACCCCCAAAAGAATGGTTAGAACAAGCTATAAGACGTTTCAATTGGAACTGGAATCGGGGAGAAAAAAAGGGACATAAGAGAGATGTAAACTGTGAAACGTTCGCTATATACACCATGCGTTCCATTGAACCATCTGCTAGTCACGCACTAAACAATCGATAAGCCGGTTGCCGTATAACTAAATACCGGATTTATCGATAAGCAGGCACATGACTGAATGAGATGCATAATATATGTAAAAACTATTTTTGAATAAATTGCAATATAAATAATTAAAATGCTCACTTCAATGTACTCTTTGCTCCCTTGCTTCCATGAGCTCAGCCTGTACTCGTGAGCGCAATAGGTTTAATTGTACCACTTTAACGATAACTAAAAATTTAAGAAAATATTTTTAAGAATTCAAGTATTTTATCCTGACATTTTCACATTCGTTCATTCTGATTTTAACTTTTGATTATTTTACTGCCTAAATTCTTTTTTAAACCTTTCCTTTATCATTACACAGAACATCGACATTTTTTAAAAAGCAGCACCCCCAACAACCTGATTTCCAGGGAGCGGTCACTGTTATTGTGATTCCCCACCCCCAATGCCATCCTATTTTCTCGTGAACTTGGGGCATCGTGGTACTTCTGAAACCGGAAGCCCATAAGGTCGCCGCTACGTTGTTCCAGTAGAAATGAGCTCGAACTCCTTGGCATTCACCTTCTCAGAGTAAGGAAAACTTCGAAAAAAACCTCATCCACACTCTGAGATCGAACCCAGGACCTCCGGATTAGTCGTGGTAAACGCTACCACTGGCAACGGAGGCTGTATGTTATTGTGAAAGTATCATTAATTATTTATTTTGAACATTGTTGCAAAATGTCGCAGTAGTTTCTGTTATCTTTGGGATAAGTGGTGACAAGAAACAAGCGCAGTGTGCTAGTTCACTGCTACTGTATTTCTATTTGATCTGTACTTCTACTTAATTTATAAGAATGCGAAAAGTACACAGTTATCAATTACCATTATTATTTTTCTACACGAACTACCCCAACTCGAAATCGTTTTATAGTGGAAAAAGTACCAGTTCTGTTTTGTGTTTAATGCTAATATGTTTGCATCAAGATACTCTAAGTGAGAGATCATCAACGTCAACATTTTTGCATATGTAAGAGGGATTGTTTTTATGTATCAAGTACAGCACAGATATACTATCTTCTGTATTATATAATTTTGCAATTATGCTTTTCCTATTTTACTGGAACGGTTCATTTATTTCTCTTAAAATTTACTGTTATAAAAGTAAATTTATTTTCTATTAATATGATTTGTATACAAATGTTTATAGGGTTTAATTTTTGTGCATTTAATTGTTACGATTGCATTTGGATGTTAAAAATAATGGCCAGTAATTTAGTAAAGCCTCTTAGGAAATAATGTATTTAAAAATACTATACAATTATACACATTTTCTTAAATATCGAAATGCATTAATATTTAGACTAACATGCTTGATATAATCTTGTATTTATTTACTTATTTATGTCCTGTAATAACGTTTACATTCAAATAAGTTGTAACAGTACTTTTCTGTTGTTGTTGTTGTTTTTTTTTTTTTTGTTATTTGTGAATAGCAATGAATATTTTTTGCTAATTTACAAAGCATATTATCATACATAAAAAATTAATTAAACGGAAGAGTGTAACATAACTATATTTAAATAACATTAAAGATTGCATTATGCAGCAATGGAAATGTTGCAAAATAACATTTATGTAGTAATTATTTAGTTACTTTCATATAAATACTGGAAATAAACAAAGAAACAACATGTAGCATTAGAGCATATTTACTTGACAATAAAATCTAAGTATTCCCATTGTGTAATTTGTAATATTAAATGAAAACTTCAAAACATTTACAAACAATCGATATTAAATATAACAATATATGCCTACGATAGATTTGTGACGTACAAGTGAATGTTTTCACTGAACTCTACCACCGAAGACGTGTTTTGTGGTCGCTCCGCAACCCGAGACGATGCCCTAAATATGCATTCTTTATATCGCGGTGCAGAAAAGCTCCGAATGCCAACGTCCATAGCAGTCTTTTGGCGGGCACTGCCATAGATATATAAGAGTGCAGGCGGAAGGATATCTTAAAGAGTTAAAATCCTGTTTTCTCAACATGATTAAAATTCGCTGCAAAACCCCTCCTCCTTCCCCCCTCCCAAAAGAATATAGCTTGCTGCTTACAATACTTGATAACAAAAACAGAGACGTTAAAGTTTCAAAATTCACACAATCTGCCATTTTTTCATCTTTAATAATTTCTTTGGGAATATAAGGTTAAAGTAAGGATATTATTTTTCTTTTTCTTTATTTACATTTTTTTTTTTTCCTTAGCCACTTGAAAGAGAACACCGCTGAAAGTAGCAGAAAGTTGACAGTAAAGAAGATGAGCGCTGCAAATTTGTGTCAATATTTGATATGAAGAAAAGCGCTGTGGACTTAACGAAGTAAGAAAAGAAGCATAATGGAAGAACGCGAAAAATAGACCACAAAGAAAAAACCTTTATCATGGTTTAAAAAAACACACCCTAGCTGAAAGTATGGAGTTTTTCCATTAATCTATCCCCTCCCACACGCAAGGGAAAACAATTAGAAAACGCAGATTAAACAGAAACTTTGCGTCTTATGTCTAATGTAAAAATCCACAATATGCTAAACGCCAACCTGCAATCATTCTTTTTGCTCGATAGGCTCATTTGGCAGATCATAAAATTAAGAAAGCATAGCAGATCAGTCAGCCAGATATCTCACTTTTACACGTGATAAGGACCATGGTTCTGAAAATGATACTCTTTTATAAAACCGGCAGGTGATACTTTGCTAGAGGCCCCAAAACATTGTCTATTAAGCAAATTATATAACGGCTTGTAAATGTGTGTACAGTACTTCAAGGATACAACACAGGACCTGCTCCTAATCTATGCCCTAACATCCAAACACATTTATATGCATTTCTCCAAATTCGGAATACTTTTCGTAAAGTGGCGACTTCAATGGCTTCAATCTCTGGGTATATGACTTCTTTGAGTTGTTCGATTATGTGGAGTTTATTTTTGTACGCTTTTTCCTTCATTAGGGCCCAGAGAAGGTCGGTTGGCATTAGATCGGAAGAAACTTTTTTTCGTGGTACATCTCATTTAATTCTCTAAGCGCACAGGCCCTGCCTCCCCATATCCCTTTTGTTCTTGACATGTGGAATATGCGCGGTTAGTGTCACTTGAGAAAGCCGTGGAATGCTTTTGATAGTTAACAGAGTAATCGCTCCATCTTTTATTGTTTCTTCAGGCAATTTGCGACATCCTGAATAAGTGAGAGAAGATTTCCTCTTGTTTCTAATTTTTAATCAATTTCTCTTTGACGGTACAGTCTTCCATCAAACTCAATAAGAAATGTCATCTGGCATGCTTTAAACGAACTTGTTTGCCAGTACCTAAAAACGAGAAACACGTACGACTGTGTACATTGTTAATCACGCGACAGTCGAGTCACAACTACCAGATGCAGAACAACAGAACAACGAAAATCACTGGACAGGTCCATTATATCTCGGGAGTTTTCATGCTGCTTTCATTACTGAAGATGTATATATGTATACATGTATACATGTATACATCTGTATGTATGTGTATATCTATAAATTAACAATAATAATAAAAGTAGATAAGGATACAACACTTAACACTTGAAGCTCTTCAAGACTTGTCTAGCTTCTTGCCATAGAAGAACTCCAGTAGTTCGAAATATAGCAATTTCAAGTGTGACTTTATCTAAGTGTTTTATCCTTATCTACATTTACTATTACTCTTAATTTGTTACATTGTTAATAGTGTTTCTTTATTTTTATTTTTCCTTTATATATATGCAAGCATTATTTAAAAATATAAAATGGTACAGTCAATAGTTTAGGGTCCCACTCTGTATAAAGACATGCAGACATAAATTTACTATCATAATGCCAGGTCTTTTCACTTTAGTATGCACTATTAATTTAAAATGTTGTGTTAATAATATGTCTGTTTTGTTTCCGAATGTTTCAAGTCTGCTTCTTCCTTTCCCACTAATATCCTACCCACGGCTAGTGTAAAAGAATGATATATATATATATATATATATATATATATATATAGTTGGTGGTTAAACTAGAATCTCGGGTCAAAAGTTCTCAAAGCTTTACGAATCACCTTTTAAGCAATAAGTCTCTCTAGTAGAGAAAACTTAGGAGGTCTCCGGGACATATCGAATCAGATGAGAGGGGTTGGTGGTTACGTGTTTGGAGAACACGGTAGCTCAGTTGGTTAGAACGCCAGCACGGAAGGCTGGAGATCCGTAGTTCGAATCCCGGCCGTGGCCCAAATTTTTCAAATCAAAATTTTTTTTCCCAACATTTTAACGCATTTTCATCAAAGCATCTACCTTTGGCTTCAATAGCTGATTGGCAAACTAGGAATTGTTTTTAGAAGCCCTCAGGGTTACTCTGATCCTATACCCTTCCATACTTGTATAATTACCCAGAGATGGTTTAAGCTTCTTAACTGTACCTTTCGGGTATCTCTCATCACTTCGTCGCATAACAATTCTGTAGGATTGCAATTCAGATTTTGCTAGATTTGGTTTATTTACGGACGCTCTTTAACATCTCAGGTCATCAGCGTCCCATTCAATTCAGGGCGTGAAACGGCCGACAAATTTTGTTTGGAGGCCTCTTCTTTCAGCCTTGAGGTTCTTTATCGTGCCATAAATGTACGACATGGGACCCACAGCTTTACTTCCCTTCCGAAGGAAGCCATACTTAGGATTTTTACGCCCGAAAAAATCCATCGATCCTAGCCGGGGTTGAACCCGCGATCTTGGGTTTAGAAGGCAAGTACTACACCACCAGGACCGACCCAATTCAGATTGTAGGATATCTTTCAGCCTCCT
The DNA here is from genome assembly GCA_030762175.1 of Metallyticus violacea. Lineage (NCBI taxonomy): Eukaryota > Metazoa > Arthropoda > Insecta > Mantodea > Metallyticidae > Metallyticus > Metallyticus violacea. The sequence continues at coordinate 53,277,804 of CM060832.1, read as the reverse complement.
ATGTTTTCTTTAGATGCAATGCCTGCAGTATGCAAATCATTATTTAGAATTGCTATCTTGTTACAAGATGAAATATTTCCCTAGTTGGTGCACTCCAGATGGTGTTGCATGGCACTGAAGAATTTCGTCATATTGTTTCTGATCCGTCTTTCCTTTAACTTTCACAATATCTCCGAAACAAATGTTTAAACTAGAACAGACTCCTCACCATGTCAAACAATTAGCACCTGTGAGAGACCTTCTCTCCTTTATGTATTCTTTTCCTAATAGGTATCTAAGCGCCCATGCGAATTCACCTGTGACCAACCAGCAGGTGTACAGTGTTTAGTTCATTAGAATCTTGATAAACTTTAGAAATGGTTTCCTTATTGTCACATGCCGCTTAAAATGAACTCCGGAAAGTCTCCTTTTTATTGTTGCAACAAACACGGGCTTCTGATTCATTTCCATTATTTCTGCACCTGTTTGTGGTGCAGTTTTAAATCGATTTCCTTTACTGGCAGTTCTAATGAATGTATCATCACATTTTGTAGTGTTGAAAGGCTGTTCTGGACATGTTTTGCTACCTGTATTAATATGGTGGACAAGGTTCATTGTAATTCACAATAATACTTCTTAGGAATTTGACAAATCAACTAGCCTACCTTCCACAGCGCCCTTTTCCACCCTTTGAGTCATAGCAACCATATAAGCACTTTAAATATCACCAAGAAACTGAACTGCATACAGCAACCTGGCAATAGGACCTTAATGTACACTGAGTCGTTGACAGTAGTACATGGAATAACTCTGATGTCTAACTTATATTACGGCATCCAGAAAGTAAGTCCCAATCGCGCCTAGAGATGGCGCCGCTAGTCGGATAGGAATGCGCATGCGCAGGAATAGAGAGGAAGTATGTGGTAATAATGCAGTAAAATTTCAGCCTTGTGACGGCCGTGGTTACCGCGCTCTGCTAGGAGAAAATGGGTGCTCGTATAGGCTGATATGTACATTTGACCCAAATAATGAAACGTACAGTTACGGTTTCCCTAACGCAAAAACATTACTCTTTTACAAATATTACGAATTGCAGAATGACGTTTTGCAACAATGTAATTGTTTAGTATTAAATGTAATAATGCAATTCAATTATTTAAATGCCGATTTTATGTAAATTAATAAGTTAATTAATGACCGATAGCGAACACCTATAGTTTTGCACTTAAATATAACCCTAATACGCTTCTACAGACATTTAACGAGGATTTTATTGCTGATAAGATATAAAAAATGGTATACCAGCAGAACGAACTGAACACTTTAAAACGTAAAGCGAAAGCACTGAGCTGTTCAATAAATCCGCTCCCTTTGCCTTCTGTAGAGAGAATATTTTCGCACGCAAATGAAAGGAGCTTTCTTTATGGAAGACAGTGCTCTACATTTTGAAAGATATGCATTGGAAATATCAATTTCTTTTCAACATGCTCCACTTACTTTGCTGGAAGGGGAAATTCGCCTGCTGCAATCCCAGGCTTATCAGCGATTGCAATAAAAAACTTCGGCAAAGATATAACTTTTTTAAAGCTTTTTCTTGAACGGAAGCACCGATTCAATGCAGAGTTACACATTCGCTTTTAACTGCGGGGAACACTTTTCCGGCAAATGCGAAAAGCGTTTTATTTTAATTAATTTAAAAAAACGAATAATGTGACATCATAGGTGCACTTTTTAGGTACAGCAGTGAAAATACTGTGCTAAACATATGACAAAAAAGAGGTAAAATTTGCCATCAGGGATGTGTGTCAAAAGCTTTTTAGTTCCAGCGGTTTTAAATTAGGAAGGGGTGTGTTAATTAAATATGTACAAGAATGGAGGGAAAGATTTTGGAAGGATTTGCTTCGATTATTTTGGATTCTCAGGGGCAGTGTTATTTCTTCCTCTTCGATGATAAGTGTTCCGCTGACTTACTGACTTATTTTGCCACGGCTGTTGAGACTGTGCCTCTGGATATTTTTATGGTCCTTTGACCATAGGGGAAGGAGTATATAGAGATTGATAAGACTTCTTGTTATGGGAGATGAAACACAATTTATTGTTCATAAACTATTGCACATAAAATGTACTGCCGTTACCTTCTGGAGAATATGTGTCACTTTCGCACTAACTGTGACGATCACTCTGACGTTTTTTAATTTGATAAAGACTAATCCTGAAATCAACTAATCGTGAGACGCACTGAACTCAATTAATAAAGCTCTTCCACTTAACACTCTTCAAAAACTGACTATAGCTTTCTTGCAAAAACTAACTACAGCTTTCCACTAACTGAACTGAGAAAGCCCTTCCACTCATAATGCCGCGCTGAATATTCTTGCAAAACTGACTGCGGGCCGCAAGATTACAAGATTAAATAAACATGGCCTACGTGACTTTTTACATTTATATATCAATTCAAACTGTTAGCTTCTTCCCTTGAAGAGGTTATCGGGCTGTCTTTTCATCCCTGCAGTTGCCATATGTTTTATTATGCCTAGCCTGCTTAACAATTCTCTCACGGAATACCAATAAACATCTGACTCAAGGATTCTGCTTTAGAAACTTCTCCAGAAAACATCGGTTTGCTTGGGTCATCTTTACATGTTACCAGAGCATTACTCTGTGAGAGCTACAACGAGTGATGGATAATTTTCTTTAAGAGGTGTCAAAAATGTATATACAATGACGGTAGACAGTTTCAGGTACTTTTTTTATAAAGTTGGTAAGTAAAACCTTTTAAAATAGTTAAGGAAACTATTATATTGTGTCAGTGCCAATCTACGATACCCGCACAAGCAACAGCCGCCGCTCTCGTCTATAGGCAAAACACCGTAAGTTGGTTCATAGTTTATTAGGTCTCTCTTTCTCTCTCTCTTTCTTTCTCTCTCTCTCTCTCTATATATATATATATATTATATGAATTAGAATGTGAAGAGTCGATGATGTGTGAGAAAACTCGCATGCATTCCTGGAAAAAGTCAATTGTATTTCCTGTTCGGTTTTGGTGATTTGTATTAACACAAGTAATATCACGAGAGGGTCTGAGATCATCAACTCATGATCATGAACATAGTGAGTGAATATCTGGAAAGCTCAGACCCTCGAGTGATATTTATTAGGACTATTTCACGAGTGAAATAAGATTTTAAATACAATTCCTCTAAACTTGGTTTACAAAATTGTAATAATTGTACTTAACCTTTTCAAGCCATGAGACAAAAGAATGCCGATTATCAGTAATGTCAAAAGAGAAGAGCAAAATACGGGCTTAGGAATATTTCATGAATAGAATAACTGCCACCAGTAGCCGAGGTCGTTAAGATGCATACTCATGAGCGGGATGTCTGGAGTTCGATTCCCATCAGGATCGTCCTCCCTGATTGAGGTTTTTTCCCAGGTTTTCCTGTCCTCATAAATGGCAAATGCCGGAGAGATACCCTAAACTTAGACCTGGAAATCTTCCTTCCTTAAAAATATTTTTTATCATTTATCTCATGTATCATTAGTGTACACGCCTGTGATGCTTCAGTAGTTAAAATGAGCGCTAAACACTGTTAAAATGAAGAATAAAAGTGATATATATTTGAAACTCGAGCACAGAATATTAACGGTAGTTTAAAACGTTACGCTTATGAATATATATTCTATTCAGAAACCGTGAGACAAAACTCGACTGTTACAATCGCTACGTTCGATTGTCTCATACCAACTGAGGAAAAAAAGATAACATACAGTGTGTGTGTGTGTGTGTGTGTGTGTGTCGTATTCTGTAGTTTGGAATTCCTGATGATAAGATCAATTTGCACTTTTGACGTATCACCAAAACGCTTTGAAGAACCCTGATTGTCGATTGTCCATGCTTTTGTTTATCAATAGCTCCCCACCGCCTCTAGCAAATGTGGTCAGTGATGCATGTTCAGGCATTATAAAGTGGAGGTACAGAGTAGGCTACCTTGACCACAAGACAAATGCACGTCGCGTGTAAAACGGATTTGATAATTTTTTCCGATAATTTCACCCCGTAATCCGGTTATGTTTGGTATTTTGTTTCAATTCACTGGTCGATTTTAAGATGACGTCACATGAGTGAAATAGTCAAGTATAATTACCAGTTTCGATGGTTCGTCACTCCATGTATTCCTCACCTTTAGATGAGCATGCAAGTTATCACAAAATCTCGAGAATATGAATGCTGGTGAAGCATATTCAGGTTGTCAGACTAACTGAAATTGGACTTCTGGGATGTCCGATTCCCCAACACAGGTAAAACAGCAACAGAGACTTGACGGACATAAAAGTGAGGATTAAAAACCAAACCCTCACACATCTGATCAACAGAAGAAAAATGCATCCATAAATGTTGGAAGACTTCCGTAAAACCATTGTTAATTTATGAAACAGCATATGCAATATATGAGCAGCAGCCAAATGAAAATCCGTCAGGCGCCAAAAAGTGTCACAATACATGTTCTCATCAGATAAACTGTCAAGGGTAGTCGAGGTCGTTAAGGCACAGGCTCGAGCGGGAGTCCTGGGGTTCGATTCCCGTAAGGACCGTCCTGCTGACTTAGGTTTATTCCAGATTTTCCTCGGTCCACATAAATAATAAATGCCGGAAAAATATCCTACATTTAGACCTGGAACACTTCCTTCCTTAAAGAAAAAAAATCCTTTCCCATCTCATTACATCTCATGTATCATCAGTATCACCGCCTGTAATCAGCCGTAATAACGGGCGTTAAAAAACCATCAGTTAAATCAATGAAGCACATTCCTTAACAGTTGGAGTTGGAAAGCGTTGGAGAGGGAGTCATCATAGAGAAGGATTTGTCGTTCGATAGTATTCAAGAGCATTTTTACTTTATAGCGCGCCTTACTTTCTGCAGTACCTTCATAGCGATTCGCAATGATTGTGGCCCCATGCTAGAGAAAATCGACTAACAGCGGGCCATTGCAATCCAAGGAGAATGTTATCTCGACTGTCTTGAAATTTGTATGTATTGCTTTGATCTTTTCCGACGGGGAAGAATTCGCGGTTGACTTTGCTCAAAATGGTGGCACCACGTTTCGTTCCCGTTGATGACATGGCAAAAATCGCAAACTCTTCCTGGTGCTACCGCTGCAGGTAACCTAAACAGTTTGCAAGTTTTTTGTTCCGTCAGTTGTAGAACCCACTGCGCGCAAATTTTTCGAACTGCTAATAGCGTTTGCACCATGACTTTTCTTCCTCAAAATACAATTTTTTTCATTGTGGTCCGTCGGTTTTTCTCGCATAAGCCTATCAGGAAGGGCCCATGCTGCGCGAATCATCTTGCAGTATCTTATACCTTTTCCGCACACAACAACCTTCGACACTTTCAGCAGTCAAAAACAAACACGCCTCCCTGTTCCTTATTCGCCTCAGTTTCTGTTGGCTAACCTCGCTTCCAGCGCACAATGCGCATGCTAACTACTTTCCCAAAGATGTCAGTATTGTTATTTGTGTGACTTTTTAAGTGTTTTATGTATCTCTGCACCTTAAATTATCATTCTTTTTTCATAAATTAGCATACACATTTTCCTTGAAATATACTGATGTATTCCCATTACTATTTATTTTTCCTAATTTTGGGATACACAAGTGTTTTAAGGCATAAACGTTACATCGACAAATAACAAGCACTTGCTGAGGATCTCTGCGCAGGAGGTGTGTTTACAATTCTAGATGCTCTACTAGAATGTATTTCCTATTTTTTAATATATCCTTCATTTTTTCTAGTTGATAGGATGTTTTTCACCATCATACGCTTTCTCAGTTGCATCATTCAAAAATATTCATTTAAAGCTTGTTTTTAGAACAAAAGTATGTCTTAAAATCAGCAACTGTTCCATTGGTAGAACTGCAATGCTCAAATTGGCGATGAAGAATTTCTAGGATCGCGACAATGAAGTAAATTTACGAGGAGATATTGGAAAGTTCTTAGTCGAACATAGAATGCATTGTATTCCAAAACAACTTTTTTTATTTATTCAAAAATCAACTTTTCACTCTATACATTTAGCATAACATTCATTAAGGATTGCGAAGTCTCTTAAAAAATGATTTTTCTTACTTTCCAACCCACTTCTCTGAAGTACTTATCACTGTTTGCCTTTATGAAATTCTTCACTTTTAAATGTCATCTTAGCTTTGGATATAGACTATAGTCTGGAAGGACTAAATATGGCGAATAGGGAGGATAGTCAACCAATTCAAAGCCAACATCATTCATTTTCTGCAATTGCAATCGGGGACTTCTGAACGATTCCATTGTCCTGCAAAAAATCTCATCTATGAAAAAATTCCCTGGTGATTTTCCGAAAACTTTTCCTGAAGCTTGATCAATAATGCAGAATAACATGCCCCCGTAACTCTTTTAAAAAAACTGTCAACATAATTCCTTCTTTTCTTAAAAAAACAAAAAAGGCGTGAGAACTTTCCCTTCCGATTTTTGGACTCGAACCATCATGTTCCTATTTCTCTTATTGTTCTTTTGTAGTAATGGATCCATATTTCTGTCCATAGTTACAATACGATCAAAAAATTGGAAGAACCATCTTCAAAATGATCACAAATCGATTGGAAGTTGTCACTTCGAATACTTTGTGATCATTGGCAATTTTGGATCCATTTTTCTGACACTCAAATCATGCTGTGCGATGTTAAAGGAGATGTTCAAAGTGTTTGCTAAATGTTTTAGCCCAATTCGTCCATTCTCCAAAATAACACCATGCACAGAAGCAACATTTTCGGGGTGGACAAACAAACGGGTCTCTCAACTCGATGCTCATTTTTTACACCTGTTCTTCTTCTCTTAAACTCTGCAATCCAATTTTTAGGGAAAATAATCCCTATAAACGTCTAGTTGGCCACACATTTCAAAAACATTATCACCGAATGATGCTCAATTTTCTCAACATTTAGATTCTTCTTCGCCCAAGTTACTAACATTTCTTCATCGCGTTCTTAGAAGTTTCTCGTACGAAAACCTACTGCAGAAAAAAAATAAAAAATTCCCTTTTGTTTTTTCTTATCAACAGTAACAAATGGGCCACACTGCTTGAAAAATATTACTTTATTATGCCAGAGTGTCCGGAAGTTCCTTCTTCGCCGGGACAGTCCCGTTGTTTTATGCTGTCTAAAACAGATTCTTATAAACGTACTGTACTGAAACATTTTATGAACTAATAATGGTGGAAGATACAAATGTTGAATGCAACACCTGTGTCTATGTCGTTGCTAATATAGTAATACTTATTGAAACTCAATCGATGTGCCACTAAAGCTTCCAGTGTTACGTGGAATGTTGGTGTTGATGTTGCGGAACATGAAAAATAGTTTCAAAACAAAAATGTAACGCACTTGTACGTTCAATTAAGATCTTCGACGAGAATTTAAATATTTAAAGTGAGATGCTAGCCGTGACCTCCAAATGTCCCTATCTCATTCTGATTTCAAATCTTAGCGTAACACAGAACGTCGAGGATGATCGAGATCGTGGAAACTGGATTCATGAACGATAGGTCGGCAGTTCGATCTTTCCCACCAGGACCGTTATTCCTAAGGGACTCTCCCTTTTTTCCTTTCAGGTTTTCCTCAGTGTTCATTTCTGGTTAATGTCGGAGGTCCGTAAACTCTGAGCTGCAATGTTTTCATTCCCCTTCCTTTCCCACTTTTTAACATTTCATCCCGTGTTCATCACCTTTAGTGTCTCAGTTAAGAAAAAGACATTAAAACACTAAACCCCTCATAGTCTTACTCACGGTTTATATGGAAAAAATCACATTCATATAAATTAACCGCAATAGTGTGGTTAACCATAAAGACTAGGCAATAAATGGTTTAAGACTTCGTGTCGCCACTGAGAAGTAAAATCTATACAACAACTTAACCATTGATCGCCTTCGTGGTCTAGTGGTAGCGTTTGCGAATACTGTTTTGAAGAACCTGGGTTCGATTTCCGATCAGATCATGCTGAATGGGCAATGTTTTTAATTTTGGGAGTTTTTCTTTACCTTGAAAAGGTGAATGCTAATTTGCTTTAAGTCACCAAGGAATCGGAAATCATTTTCCCACTGACTATATCTACATAACCTACAGATGTCACAATAAGAACAATGTGACAATAAATAAACACCATTTAAAGATAACCTTCTGGAGACCTCGATGGTATGGGGGAGATTTTTTTTTAATCTTCTTTATTTACTGCATGCTCCATTACTATAATAATTAGTAATACTACATGCATTGCTATCATTTCATTGTTACATGTTATCCTTAGTACTATTTTTGAACACTGTTTCATTCTTATTCTAACCTAATCATATTTGAAGATTGCCTAAATTGGTTATATTTGAATGCTTTTACATTATCATTCTCAGTCACCACATTTCCTATCCTATTAGTCAATTTGTGTTAATTTGAAGTGTCAGAATTTATACTGTTTACAAAAGTTTTAAACTGTTTATTATATTTTAGAACAAGTTCACTATTGTCTATTGGCCATCGCCTAGTTACTTATGAGAAACAAGCAACATGTAGCTATGATTAGCTTGGATGTTCAAGGTGCTTTTGATGCGGCTTGGTGGCCCAGTATTCTTAAATCACTGAAGGATTTTCTATGTCCCAAGAACCGTTACCTATTAACAAAGAGTTATTTTAGTCGGAGAAGAAGCATGCTATCAGCAGGCAGTATAGGAATAGAAAGAACCGTGAACAAAGGATGCCCGCAAGGATCTTGTTGTGGACCTGGGTTGTGGAATATCCACTATGATTCATTATTAAATCTTCGCTACAAAGATTGAACAAAGGTGGTTTCTTTTGCAGACGATGTTGTTGTTTTGATTAGGGGAGGAAACAAACTAGAAATTGAAAACTACGCCAATATAGAAATGTTAAAGATCTCAAAATGGGCTACAAACAATAAAATAATATTCAATGAACAAAAATCGCAGGTTATATACATATCAAGAGGAAATCCAGCACAAGCCAACAGTTAAACATTTACTTAAATAACAGCAAAGTAGTATAAGTTAAAACTATAAAATACCTTGGAGTGATTTTTGACAATAGGCTGAAATTTAATCAGCACATAAACTATGTAACCAAGAAATGTACCAAACTCATACACTCTCTATCCAGAACTGCCAAAATAAATAAATAAATAAATAAATAAATAAAATAAAATAAAAAATAATAAAAAATGGGGGAGATTTGTAGTTGTAACCAGAGAGGGGATAGAAGAGCATCCATGATTGAAATCCCGACCTTGAACTCAAATTTTTCCTATCTGACTCTGAATTCAAACCAGGTATTACATTGCCATCACCCATTTCTTGCTAGTTGGCGTGTTATAATGTACTTTTCCAAGTTTAGGCATCCAAAAAATCCACAGAGGTATTCATGAACTAAAACTTCTTCCCCCTCAAGGGATGTGACTGGACAATACATAAGACTCACTAACTCATTAGGCCTAGTCCTGCCGGAGGCGAGTTCTGCACCCCGAAACTGATTCAGCTTCTTTCCGGTCAGGGTCCGATGAAAATAGGCCTCGATTGCTCTACATACTTCTCCAGGAACATCTTTAAAGTGCTTCATCAATGGCACTGCCTCAACGAATGGATTGTATCGGATCTCCAGTCTTTTAATTATTATTAATGATAGCTTGTCGTAGTTGCAAGACTGGTGCCCACTGTGACAGCTTTAGCACCTGAGACGCAAACTTGTTCTCTTCCATTAAGCTCTCTATTATTTGTGAAACAGCAGCTTAGGAGTGGTCGGGAAGCGTACAGAGCCATAAAATAGCAACGATACTGCGTCTCTTCTTGGTTTCTCTAGTACCACACATATTAATTTGTATTATTTAAAATATCTTTCGTAAGAGCTATGGACTTTTCTAATTCAGGTGTTTTCCTTAAACTCAAAATAAGTTTACTCCTCCTTTCATTTCAGCTTTTAGCATCCTCTAAGTTCCCCCTCTTCATACTCCTCCTGACACTGCACTGTTTTCGTGGTTATCCTCTTTTCCTCCTGTCTTCAGCATCCGCTCCAATATTAACTTCCAGATTCTGTCTTTCCCCATCCTTTTCACACATGTCCAAACCATTTCAAAATGTTCACTTCAATTATTATATTGATATTCTAACTTTCATTGCGTCTCTATTCTTTGATTTTTAATTTTCTTTCTTCTTGATTTTCTTGCTGCTCTTCGCCAATAGTCCATTTTCGTAGTCAATTATTCATTTGCATGTTTTCTGTATAATGTCCAAGATTCTGTTCCATATAACACAACACTTTGGATCAAAGATTTACAAATTAGTCTCTTTGTTTTGTTTAAAATATTTTTACTTCAAAAAATTGAGTTTATCATGTCTTTCTTTCCTTCTTTCCTTAATTTATTTTATTTTATTTTATTTATTTTCCCCTCAATTTCAGATGGGCTCCGTCCATCAGCTTTTAAAATGGATAGAGAACCTTAACTAAAAACCTCACGGTCCGGCAGTTAGGGAAAAAAAATAACACAAGAAAGGGCCTAAAGATCATATAAACAACTATCCTTCCATCGGTGTAAATATAATTCATTGGATATTTTTATAAATAATAACTAAACGAATTAACCGAAATCTGAGTGAGAATCAATCAGCAGAACAAGTCGGTTTTCGAACGGTTTACTGCACCGTAGAATCTGCAAACAGTGACTCAGGCCCTAGAGAAAGCACCAGGAAATACAGTTAGTATTTGTATTTTATCAAAATATTCCATGCATTTCAGCGCGTACTAATGTTGAAAGCCTTAAGAGACCAAGGCACAGAAAACAAATATATCTCAATACTGCAAAAATGTATTTAAACATCACAGCTAAAATATATCTAGGGAAATATTCTTTTTCGTTTTTATTTAATTACGATGAGCAATAGTTTTATTTATTGTATCAGAAATTTTCTTTTTCATTTCATTTTTTTGAACTTTCTTTGTTTAAAATAATTAAATTATGTTAATTTATGTATATTGATCTGACCAAAGCATTGGACATATCCTTATGAAAGTTGGGAATCTAAGGCACAGAGAAAAGTATCAATTAATCGCAATTCTGGCAAAAATAAATTAAAACATCATAGCTAAAAGTATTATTAGATAAATGAAGTAAAGGATTTAAACTAAAAACACGTATAATATAGGGAGATTCAATATAAAAAATCACGTCTTTTGGAAGATGTCTATAGAAAAACATATATGGCTTAAAAAAAGATAGAAGAAAACTTTCAAATATCACATTTGCGAACATTATTGAACTTGTAGCCTTCACTCCAGAAGAACTAAATCAATGCTGGAAAAATTAAATTACCATAGAAATAAAGCAGAATTGCAAATTAATGAACAGATGACTAAAATAATGACCATTGTCTTGGAGGAAGGTATAACGACATAAAACTAAAATATGTAAAGCAAATTATTTATCTACGCAAGGCATATTCCTTAGCAATGTATCTGCTATAGAGATACCATGCTACATTGCAGCATCATAAGCAAATATTAGGAAGCTGAAATTCATATATTTTACAATATTAAAAGAGAAATAATAAATATTTGCACCCTTCTGAATCTCAAACGTGCAGCCTAACCAAAAAGCAGAGACAGCAGTAGAAATATGTCAAAGAAAAATGGAAAAAAAAAAAAAATCCAGGCATTACACTAAAGGACAAAAAGAAAATAAGGAAGAAAACAGACATTCAAGATGCTGTCATTAAAAGTATTTGTTAAAAATGGGAATGGACGGGTAAGTTTCCAATATATGAGCTTACAGAATTATAGTTTGGGATCCTAGAACTGGCAAAAGAAATCCAGGAAGCCAGATGGGTCGCTGGTAGGGCAAGTTTTCGGCAGCAGACATCATCAAAATACTGAAAGTAGCGGTACTTGCTAATCAAGAATGTGACAATAAACAAGGATGGATCTCCCCTGGAATGCCTAGCACAACTTCTTTTAATTCGAAAGGAGTTTTGCCCACAAGGGATGTTTCGGGCTAGCCTTAATTTTAATCTTTGACGGTGCTTTAAAAACACCATCACAAGATGACTGCATTCATTTCTGGAAGTCTGATCGCGATTTCTAAAGCAAATCTATGTAGGGCATTTGGGAAATTTACGTCACATTATTCATATCTTAGTATAGAACTTTCGGCGTATGCATATCGTCAGCATCAGAACCTTCTCATTCCGGTTCTATTCTGGCCAAAGAACTCCTAAAATGTAAACGTAAATTAAAGGTTAACTTGGTGTTTGACTACCACAATAGCGGTGATAATAGGGCTAAAGTTAGCAAACAAGATGGTATGAACACCGATAGTGCATGCTGAATTGTAAGTATTTACATGTTAAACTGATGCCTGTTGGCTCAACTGCCTATTGCATTAAATTTCCCTCACTCAAACAACAGTAGTTATTTGCAGCCTTTATAAATCTGCTCAAAATTAAATACGGTGTCCGAGTTTCATCATGGCAAGTTTTCAGATCAGTACATTTATCAGCAATCTTCCGGTATCAGCGGTCTCATTCACATGCTTCCAGAATGAAGAACTCCCACATGTGTTACTTTATCTTTTGACTAACTCGTACCTATTAAATTATTAATTTACCTTTAACTAAATTAAACTAGGATTGAGGATGATTATAAAAATCATGTATGTATATATATACATATGTATTATTTTAACTGAGAAGGCATATCGATTTATGAGGATGAATTTAAAAAGAAATAATGATACATTTATAAAACTTGTTGCACAATATACAGTTTCAGACAGTTTTTGTATGTAGATTGACGATCAGATAAGTTTCTATTTATGTATGCCTACAAGAAAACCCTCAAGACTGCACTAGCTTCCTTCAGGGAATATTTGCGGTTACAAGAGAGCATTACAGAGATTCCAAAATAAATTTCTATAGCTGGACTTTTGATTAACAAATGTTTTAATTTATAAATAATTGATGATTAAACTAGAAGCCTGGGTTAAAAGTACTCAACACTTCTCTTATAACAGAGAAACCTTAGGGAGGTCTATGGGGTGTAAAAGAATCAAATAATACAAGTTCGCAGTTCTGTGCTTGGAGGAGGACACGGTAGTTCAGTTGGTTAGAGCGTCAGCATGGGAGGATGAAGATCCATGATTCGAATTCCGGCAGTGACCCGCATTTTTCAAATGTAATTCTTTCTTTCCAAATGTTTTATTGCGTTGCATTAATTTTTTATTTTATTTATAAAATGCTGTGTTCTTACGATGCTCTATACTATACTTCCCACATCTCACCTAAAATAAAAACAGATTGTCTTGCCACTGTTTTATCTGCTCTCTCAAAAAAACACTTGGAAGCATTTCTTGGAAAGACACTCTATTGAATAAGCGCAATCAATCGAATGGAAATAGGGCGTGCGCCACATCAGAATAAGCTCTGATGAAGCACGAACGGAGATGTGCGAAACGTTAGCAAGAAATTTTATTGTTAAGGCGCGGCGAAACCCGGAAGCCCAAACGAAATATAACAATATTAAGTATTATTATTTCTGCTTCATTTGAATTTTGAAATGGCATCATTAGAGCAGGATTTTATAAAATATAACAATCCTATAATTGTAAAATTGGCACAATTGTTGATCTATTGCTGATACAGAGCAGAGTTGAATGATTTTTTTTTTCCGGCGTAACTGAACAGTTCAAATAAGGTATAAGCGTGAATATCACTCAAAATTTGCATATTGTTACTTCTCCTTACCATATAAGTTGTCACGAATCACGATGTTGGTCCTGGTGGTGTAGTGGTAACCATACTTGCCTTCTAAACCCAAGATCCCGAGTTCAAACCCGGCCAGGATCGATAGATTTTTTCGGGCCTAAAAATCCTAACTATGGCTTCCTTCGGAAGGGAAGGGAAGTACAGTCGTGGTCCCGTGTCATACATTTACGGCACGAAAATGAATCTCAAGCCTGAAAGAAGGAGCCTCTGAGCAACATTTGTCGGCCGTTTCACGCCCTGAATAGTATGGGAGGCCGATGACCTGAGATATTAAAGAGCATCCGAAAATAAATCAAATCAAACAAATGAATCACGAATACATGGCAATGCCTAAAATGTATGCAGAAAGCTAAGATAAAGGGTTATTGTAACCGTACAAATAATTCAAACAATATGGCGTCATTGGTAACAACATTTTATTTTGGCCTAGTGTCCTGGGATGATACCGAAAGCGCTGTAAGAGGATCAAAGGTACATGTGTCTCAACTGCGATTATTAAGCACTTCAAATCGTATACACTCCCAGCTGCTCAATTCTTTATTAAAACTTCTCATTCACTAATATTACAAAAACTTTAAGTGCAGTAAATGTTAATTTAATTAAAACAATCCACACTTGTAAAACCTATTATTTTAGAACACTTAAAAAGCCAGCTGTCAGAAAATAAGCACTTGAGGATGCATTAAGTAACTACTGAAACTATAAAATTTCAGTGTACACTAAGCAAGCGACCTGAAACCATACGAAACTAAAACATCACATATTTGTACACAAAAGGCATAACAGGTATTTAGAACATAGCCTTTGGCTTAATTATACGGAAACATTGATAGAACGAAATTCAAAATACCTATACGCCTCAGGCATCTTGGCTGAACTCAATTACGCTATGAGAAATCGATGAAAATCTGAAGTGAAATACGATAAACGTTTATTTGTCAACATAGCACATTCCTAATTCTTGGCTTGAAAAAAAAATATTAAGAGCTAAAATTCCGTTTATATTTTCATTGGTTATCCAAGCATGCTATTGAAAATAAAATAAAAATCAATTCATTGATCATACCGATCTATAGCATCGGAATCTTTGGTTTTTAAACAAATTTAACCCAATGACCACGGCATAACAGTCCGCTCATGATCAATTTCAATAACAACGCCGGTCGTGAAAGCCTAAAGGATATTACAAAAATCAATCCATTAGTTTGTATTATAATATTTTCATTTAGTTTTAACATTATTTTTTTCAATTTAGTATGTACTCAAAAGTCTTACTAATAAGCTTATATATTCTATAAATTGAGGAAGTACGTATGCATGTAATATTCATATGAATTATATGCATAAACAGTTATAAACAAATATTTTAATTTGATAAATCCAAGCAATTAAACTTAAAGATATGGTTGTTATTTACAATTTCAAGAAAAATAACGACCAAACACATTAAATCTCCAAGCTGTTAATCTTTATTCCGTTGCAGTGAATTTTGTAAGTTTTTCAAAATCGTCTCCTGTTGTTTCTTAAGATGTCTCCGTAGTGCGAAAAACTTTTTTCCACCTTCACATGAACTTACCGGGACGCACGCGCACACACACACACACACATACACATAATAAAAACAAAAAATAAAGTGAAACACGAGTAACGAAACGAAAATCTACAGAATCAGAAATCCAGGCGTTTTATGCTTTTTTTTTTTTTTTTGCTTCACGAGTTATATATTGTAAATATATAAATTGCCAATTGTTCTATTATTAATATTTTTATTTATTTGCTTGGCAGTTTGGCACGTTTGAATGCCAAAAGTCTGCATTTTCAGTTATTTACTCAAATCCTATTTTTAATATCGCTATTTATTTTTTCGTTTACAATTTCACTGAAAATTATATGAATTTAGAAACAAAGATTCTGAATGCATTTAGTGATTTACAGAGACACGTAGCATTTGCCTCCAGTGGGGAAATAGCCGATGGAGGGTGCTAGACATTTCCATATATGAGTGTTAGATGTTATATTTACATTTCTTTCCTTTGATTTCTCTAATGTTTTCATTACCGAGTAAAATATAAAACTAATGTTCATTGACTGCACAGTTATTAATGTACGTTTATTTTCTTCCCTATTGTGTGCTATATTAAATACAGAGGTGTCAAAATGTATACATACTTCAAGCAAAGAAAAACCTGTATTAACATACCAAAAGCGAATTAACACAAACAGAAAATGATGAGCATTAATCATCTTAGACATTTACAGTTACAATAGTTGCTCAAAATGCCCACCATCGGTGTCGATACACTTCTGAGCACGTCGAACTACCAATTGAGCAATGCTTGCGAAAGTGTCCTTAGCGATTTCAGCAAATGCCGTTTGAATTTCTTCCTGAAGTGCTGCCAGTGTAGCTGTTTTCTACGGTACACAATATCCTTAAGAGTTCCCCATAGGTAACAGTTCAACGGAGTTAGATCCAGAGAACGCGGTGGAAACTCAATTGGACCTCAACGTCCTATCCAGTGTCTTGGAAGATTATCATCAAGGTACGAGGGCGCGAGGTTTGTTGCTGTGAGAAGTCTCCCAGATCTGTGAGCATCGCATACGGTACCGTGAGTCTCAAATTTGTCTCGCATTGGCGCTTGTGTTCTGTACACACGTCTCCATTGCCTTTGAACTTCAACAACATTCTCGGTTTTCCACTACCACTTCAGAAAGAAATTTTGAAAATTTCTTTCCGCTGTACAAACGATAATCTGACTCCATTTTGTTGTAGTAATGCTAGCATAACGTAATGTCACATCTGTTTACAGAACATCATACGAAAATCTTGGCTTCATTTGATCATTGTTGATTTACCTGTCACGTAGCAACGCAATCATAACGTGATATGAGTTACATCTGTTTACAGAACATCATACAATAATCTTGTCTTTATTTGTTCATTGTTGATTTACCTGTCACGTAGCAACGCAATCATAATGTATGTGAGTCACATCTGTTTACAGAACATCATACTAAACATTACTGTTGTTTTTCGGTCCAACTTTGAAATATATTAAATAGATATCTACTGTAAAAGTGTGTATACATATTTTGGGCACCCTCGATATAATCTCCTTTATCTGTTAGGGATTCTGGACTTCCGAATTTGGTGTCAGTATTTAGTGAAACAAAGGGAACAATTTGCAAAGAAAATATATGTACGAAGTATCTGAAACACGTTTTCAGTAGTCACGCATTGACGGGTGCTGAATGAGCTGCTGTTTTTACCCAACCCTTAAGGCATTGCCTATTCAGGAATATTATACGGCGATTCCGAGACACCTTGCATATAAGAGGCTGTCTTCTTATTCTGGGTTTTAATACTTCTTGTGCAATTTCAATTAATACTGAATATTTTTTGTCAAACTTTTGACAACACTCTTGTGTCTATGTATTCGATATAATAATGTGCTAAACAAAACCTTGTGCTTCAGCATTAGCAAAATTGGTTCTGGCGGAAGAAAAATACATTATACCACTGCTTGAAATTTTTCTTTTCTATAGGGTGCTTTAGTAAATACTCTCTAAATGTTTAACTAATGGGGCATTTGCAGGACTTTTTTTCTGACATTCGGTGCGACCAGAGGGCAATGCAAGTTAAACATACCAAATTTCGAGTTTTCCAGTTTTAATAATATATCCAGTGGCATCAGTTACGAATCGCAATACGTGTTGGTACTGAATGTCTTTAACATAAAGGTTCGTGGAATCATTAAAAACATGGAAACTATTGCGCTATTTGTGGCTTAAAATTGCTGTACTGCAAGAAGTTCATTCTTATCAGGGCTTCGATTAATTTTGCTTTAAATCATTGCTCACAATCATATTTGATTAATAGAAACAAATACAAACATATATTCAGTTTGGTTTCTAATTCTGTCAATAGTAAATTCTAACACTGTTTTACACAATTTTTACGAGTTGTGAATTCATTTGACACAGACTTTGAAATCTGTAAACTTCTCAATAAATTTTCGTAGAGTGAGATTGGTGAGTTTATGCAATGGGATATTTGCAGCTTGAAAAGGGTTTACATAATTTTAATATCGTTTTAATTGTGGGTGTCAGTTGACCTAAATATGCTAAGTATTAACAAAATTGATGAAAATGATGAGAGTAGGAATGATAATTCAGTATTTGTGTACAATGAAAATATTAGGTTTTTCCTGTTTTAAAGTCGACTTAGTTCTTTTAAGGATCTTAATATATGCCAGGAAAATAATTCATGTTCATTCTTCAATCTCTTTTAAAATAATCTCTTTTGAAGCAATTTTCTCTCTCTTTTTTCTTTTCTTTCCTTTTCGTTCTTTTTTCTCTTTTCTCTCTCTCTCTTTTTTTTTTTTTTGATAATGAGAACGTGATTGCCAGGCAATATCAACACATTTATAAGAATATAAATAATCAAATGAAATAATAATATAAATGACCGAGAGCAATAGGGAAGCTCCATTCCTCTGCCATTTCCCGACGACTGAAATGATGATCCTACTAAAAGTAGCCGTATGCGACCGTTGTCTCAAAGTGTATTATTACGCAAATAATATTGACAAATGCATAATAAATAAAGTATTTAAATTGTCATTATTTATGACAAAAAATACAAGACCCATTTTGAATAATCCACTCTGTACATTAAAAAAATTATTACTAAGGAGTTGACATAACCTATTTCAAGGTGTGGCAAACATCTTGCTCTTATATGACGTCACTTGTAACTTTTTACCAATATTTTACAAGCGTTGTACTTCTTTCGTGAAACACAAAGTTACAAGACCATACTTTAGAAGGAATTGTACTAATACACTTGTAATGTACTAGACCATGTTTTATAGGATGGGGCTCTGGACGAATCAAAACTGAAACACGGGCTGCGTGGTAGGTTCAGGGATTCCCAGCATCAATTTTGTATAATCATAAATGCTATTCAGCATTCGAGTGCTGGAATTTTTATAGCTGTCATTCAGTTGCCATATACAGAGCCCTCGTTTGGACGCGTGGCCGGCTTAATGGAAATTTATTTGGCACCAGGAAGCATGCTGTTTGTCGACGGAGTCGAATATTCATAGCTCCTTAAATTCAAGCGCATAGATTTCTACAGCACACCGAACACCAATTTTTGGTCATACAATGGCATTTTGTGTACAAGATCGAGTTTTTCTGCACTGCAGTATCTCTTGCTTGTGTCGCTACATGGCCATGTAAATAAAACCATGTTTCGTCCGTAAAAAAAAAAATATATATATATATAATTTTATATATATATAAAATTAAACACGGGTCATTAGAACGAACAATTAATATTATCCTACACCCAATTGCAGAAATTAACTTAACATTGTCGCATGGTTGCAATTCCTGAACTACAGTTATCTTACAGGGTTTTAATTTTTGAAGTTTAGTGGCATTCCAAGCCGAGGTTTGCGAAATTCCTGAATCCTGTGCAAGCTTTCTCAGAGACTTTTTGGACTTCGTTCTACTTTTCTCCGATGTCATCCAGTTTTTCCTTTGTAAGAACGCCGTGTTTCACTTTCAGTTTCTTATGAGAACAGATCCCATTTCCCTAAATCTATTCACAAATTACGAACCGTTTCTCTGTGAGGCACTGACCATTGAAACATCTAGTCTCACAACGTTCAAGAGTCGGTCCTGGTGGTGTAATGGTTACCATACTTACCTCCTAAACCCAAGATTGCGGGTTCGAACCCGGCCAGGGCCGATGGATTTTTTCGGGGCGTAAAAATCCTAAGTATGGCTTCCTTCGGAAGGGAAGTAAAGCCGTGGGTCCCGTGTCGTACATTTACGGCACGAAAAAGAACCTCAAGCCTGAAAGAGAGGCCTCTGAGCAAAATTTGTCGGCCGTTTCACGCCCAGAGTTGAATGGGACGCTGATGACCTGAGCTGTTAAAGAGCGTCCATAAATAAATCAAATGCTAAAGTCACAACGTTCAACCTCTGTACAACACAAAGACTTCGCGTCAGAACACGGAAGTGGGAAAGTGGAGGGGGGATAGAACCAGTTAGAAACAGGGGAGGCAAATCCCCATTAAGTCGTCCACGCGTGCAAATGCAGGCTCTGTAGTTAGCTTACGAAAGATGTGTTGAGGAGAAGGGAAAGGAGAAAAATACTTCGATAACTTTATAAATATGCCCCACAGGCATTCAAGCATTGGAAAATGAAACAATGAAATTGGTTATAATATGTAACAACATGGGACTTAAAAACCACGTACAGTCAAAGCGATAATTCGTATGAGAGAGATTTAATTCGAAGGAATGAAATGTGCTATTGCATGAAAACTACTGCATATATATATATATATATATATATATATATATATATATATATATAGAGAGAGAGAGAGAGAGAGAGAGAGAGAGAGATATTTAATTCGAAGGAATGAAATGTGCTATTGCATGAAAACTCGGTTCTTACTAATAACATGAAAGCACATCAAATTAGCATTGTTTCAGTTCAGAAGGCTATGAAGTAAAGAGCGTCTCATGTAACTATAAAGGTAATCTTTAGGAATTTGGAAATTGTATGCCCTCTTTTGAAATTCAAAGATGTCATCATTTGATTATACAACCATTCTAATTGGTTTTACTTCCTCTATCAATCTTATTGCACTACACAGCTTTAATGGCCGTGAATATTTCTGAAATGAAAGGTTCTATTGATGCGCTGTTTACACCGAATTGAGTTCAGGCGAGGACTCATCAATATCTCAAAAGTTCTCTGGAGTTCAATTTTCTTTAAACTATCACACTAACAAAAATCAGTTAAATGAAGTCATTCTCCGCAAGGAGTAATCAAGGAAGAGGTATATTTCTTGCCCCGCAGAAACGCAGCTATCATTACTAACAAATTCAGTTATCATTGCAAAAATGCAGTTATCATTACATAAAAAGAAGATTATCTCACAAAGTACAAACTGCATATAGCTACAGAGGATTGAAAAATCAACTCAAAAGTATAGGGAGGTTATTTGAAACACGGCGAAGTGCAGCCGCCTCAACTGGAAAAAGGAGATAAAGAGTAGCAGGACGTAAAAGTTATAATTTTACTGAAAGCATAAAAGAATGCTGTATTTAAAACGGATAACGATAAGCACTAGCCAGTGTTATGTGTTACATAAACTATTCGCCAACTTGTTAATAACTACGAGAAACATGTTCTTATAGAAGAAGAGCTCAAGATGAAATACTGCAATTTCTACGCAGATGTCTGCAATGTATTACTGCAGTGGAGCATCATTTTCATTTTCAGGCCTTACTACTTCTATGTAAGAATCGAATTTCATTTATGTATCATACCTAAAATTCATTCTTCAAGAATATTTAGTGGCATAAATAAAGAATAACCAGTACACAATTTACACACAGTCACTTTCTGACAAAATCACCTTCAAATTACAAGCTTCTACCTGCAAATGCATTATAGGCCTTGAACACTGTCTTCTCTCATTATACAGCCATGCTTTGCTGATCCATAAATCATATAACTTCACTGTACTTCTAGGTGTTAATATATATTTTCTCGTACACATAAAGTTATAAAGATTATTTTGATTAAAAATAGAATAAACAATGTTTAGTAGCGTTTTAAACTGTATTATTGTGTGAATAAAAACAGGATTTACGATACTTTGGTACAAACGCGAAAAGTTTCTAGAATTATAGTCACTTGTGCATTTTTGTTAGATCAAAACTGTAAACTTAGAGTCCATCAATCTGAGTGCCCTTTTAAGAAAAACCCACTAACAACATATTTATTAGCTTTCACTGTAATCAGACCACAGTATACGTTCCGTCGCAAAATGTAAATTTTGGTTCTGACTTCTGGTACTCATAAATGCTTACTTCGTGTCTGTTCTTCGATGATCGAAGCAACAAAGTTTACCCTAAGCTTGTGTTAAATAAAAAATCAGGGATTGGGAGAAAACGTGAAAAAGTATGGTTTCACATTCTGTTTAAGCAATGAGAACTGAAGGAAAATTAGATAGATTTTGTCATGGTTTTTAAGGACCAAAAAAAAAAAAAAAAAAAAAAAAAAAGTAATTTCTGTGTATACATTTTAGATACTAAACGTAAATATAGTTTGACCCATAGTCATGATGAAGCCGTGTATTTTAGCTAAGGAAATCTTTTAATGTTCTCTACTTTCCCTAAAGGTCACATTAACATTTAAAACATAGAACAAAATATTTGTTTTAAGATACAAAATGAAAATTGCATGGTCAATAACGAAAATAATTCTGGGTTGAAAATACTTATTTCGTATTGATTTCAGCATGATCTACAAGTACGTATCAGGTGCAAATATTTTGTATATAGTTCACGTGTTCCAGTGTAAAATATTACAGCATATTATTACGAATATTGTTTGGAAATATCGGCCAGAAAATTCTATTGACGGTCATAAAAAATTGAAACAATAGGTAATCATTTTCGAGCACTCTTAAAGGAAACAAAGGAAAATTCAAACTCCTGGAGATCATACCTTTCTTTCAAAACAATACCACGCACGGCAGGTTAAGCAGTTCTTATGTCAGCGGTTGATGAACGAATAAGGAACGCAGAAGAAGAATTCGAGCTTTTAGTTGTAATGGTCCCCTGGATATCGTAAATCAACAGTTAAATGTGCATTTTGAAAGTATGAATGATATCTAATAACTCTGTATCGTACTATTGATTTATTTCGCAATTTTCCTACAATTTATCAATGCTCGATCCATCATGAATTAATATTGAAATAAATTGGTAAACTGTTAACCCGGAAGGAAATGACCGAACTTGTACAAATCTCCACTATTGCCCTCAATGGTTCTACCAAATTTTCCTAATTTACCTGTATTTACAGCGAGCTAAACTATTCTGGGAGCTGCAGAGATGGCTAGTCAGAGGAATGTGCTGATAAGGTCCAACTGTTCACTATTAATATTCTACTTTTGTTAATGCAAAACGATGGACCAAGTGTTTGAATAGATGATGACACATATGCAGTGCATAATGGTTTACTTTGCAATAAAGCCCTCTATCTGCATATGTCGCTAGCCATCTCTCCAGCTCCCAGCAGTTCCTGCATAACCCAATGTAACAAAAGAGGTTGAGCTTGTTGCCTGTACTCTCCAATGAGAGTGAAGAAAGCAGGAATGTAAACGCCGATAAAGTGACCGGTAAAGTACTTGTCGATAAAAATTGTGAAGAATGTCGATATTGATTAATTCAAATTCATTTAAAAATTGTGTGGTATACTTGTATAAGACCGGAAAGATTGACATAGGATTAAAACAACTTCAGGCGGATAAAAGGAAGTAAAAACCATGGGTCCCATATTGTAAAACAATCTCAAGCCTGAAAGAAAATGCCTGTGAGCAAATTTTATCGGCCAATTCACGCTTTGGATTGAATGGGACGTCGAGAGTCGAAGATGTTCAAGAGGGTCCGTAAATATACCAAATAAATCAAATTACTAGGTACACTATAACGAAGGATACTTAGCTATCCGGAATATCGTATTAATTGAGTGTCTATATTCGTTATTGTTTTTCAAGTACTTCAAAACTTTATAACTAGCCTTATATATACTCTTAGGAGCGTTTTCTATGTTCTCTTATTAAACCTTGTGTTTTAGAAAAATAAATTTATCATAAATTAAATTATGTAGATTCTTTTCTTGCACACTTAAGAGCCTGAAAGTTTAATTGCATTTAATTTTATTATATAACCCCAAATAAGTTTTACTGGTTTTCTTCGTGGCTATAACTATACATATATAGATTAAACAAAAATTCTCAAGATATTTGTCTAACCGATAACCATTATTTGAGCTCAAAGTAATATGTAGATCTCACTGTATGTTTAAAATGTCTGCATAATTTAATATGTGACCTGCTATTAATATAAAAAATTCATATCACCTGCCCATGCATAACTTAACATGTTACAAACAAACTTTAAAATGTTGCTGAACATAGTGAGCAAGTTAATAAATATGAATTTTTGTTAATCCTTATAAAAATAAATGAACAATTATAATTAAGGAAGTAACATCATCCCACTAATTTCGTTTTTAAGTACTTTAATTTTATTGTTTAAGTTTTAATAGATACATTAAAATATTAATATCGACCGGTATTTATCAGCATAAGTACTACTATATGCTTACTTTAACTCAACATTATATTAAGTACTTTAATTAGTATCGATAATCTACTGAGCTTACAAATTAAATAAAATACTTCTGTATGATTACAAATATCTACGAGTTTCTCTCTTTTAAATAAGAAGATAATGGGGACGAAGTTTATACCTAGTATTTTACTAATATGGTTTATATGAAAAATAAAAGCGATGCAAAAAAAAAAAAATTACGAGTTCCCGGGGAAAACAGGCATCTATTTCTGCAGTTGCATATCGGAAAACAACTCTTCCTACTCCTTCCAATTATTATCTGCGGCTGCGCTCTTGAAAGCGGCCAATGGAAGAAACTAGGAAACGTGAGTAAGGGTTGCTTCCTTCTGGAGCAATAAACGCTTTAACATCTCCCCCCTCCAAAAAAAAATCTACGCTTTCGTCTCAACATTCTCATCATAAATACTTGTAATTATTTTAAAAATTTAATGGTAGCAGATCATTAACAATTTTTTTAAAAATTAGCTCAGATTCATTATTGCTAGAGTATGGCACAGCTTAATGTAAAACCCTAAAACCGAATATTTTAAATATTTGTTAATACTGTACACCCTATCATTCATTACTTGTAATTCACAAAAGCGCAAACTTTTCATGAAAAAATCAAAAAACAGTTTAAATACTTACTATAATACGAATAATTTTTTTTTTTTTTTTTTTTTTTTTGCATTAAAGCATAACTAATAAATGTATTATGTGAATATAAGGTTTTTCCTAAATATGTGGTCTTTTATTAAGCATCTAATAAGCTAGGCTATGAACTGTAGAGCATGTTATTTTTATACAGTATTATAAATGATAATGTGTTATATTCTTGCGTTAAGTGTACGAATGTTTTATCAGTTATAGGACATATCCAATACCCTTGAGCTTCGCTCGCCATGGGATCTAACGTAAGAATACTACTACAGCTATGGCAGATTGTCAATGAAGTGCGCGTAAACATAACAAGAGGACCAGAAAAAAAAAATATTATAATAGCAAAAACATTTTTATCCCCGCTCTTAAACCTAATACAATAACAGTACTGTTGGAGCACTGTGATCAAGAGCCTCTTTGACTAATAATTGTGAATAGAACAGAATGTAATAAAATAGTATAGAATATTGCTCAAATAATGAAATAACGGGAACGTTAGCCAAAAGGTTAATATTTATATCTCCGCTCTCCTCTGCTCTGTCCATGTCTTGTATAAGATCAGTGAGTGCTGAAAACTCGCTGAGTTCGCTTATCAAGACAAGTATCTGGAAGTTTTACGAACGGGTATACTGTAATATATACTTAAATCAAAGTTCTGGCAGTTATTATGCAGCAAATACTAGCTGTCATTTCAATAGCATGTTGTGAAAAAGAAGGAAATTCGTAATCCTACCTGTTTATGAAGAACAGAAGGGTCGTCAATCCTTTCGAACCTCTCGAATTTGAAGCTATTGCTCCGGTACAATTCGTTGTCATGTTTCTTGCCGCCACACAATCTTCGGGTAATGGCACGTGGTTTGAATTCCATTATGTGCAGATCCAAATAATGGAAATTAAACACACGAGATCGTCTACTAGATGCGCCGGAACCTTCCCTTTTTGCCTCATCGTTTCCCAGCTGATTTCCGATATGATTCGTACTGTTGCTGTCGCCGCTATCAGTGGTACCTACCGCACACACCGTCCTAAAGCTTAGTAAATCGCACCATTGTAATTCACCACTTTCGGGACTCTTAGACCTTTCGCCCTCCGCTGCATCACAATCTTTACTACACGCCGCTTCATCACTCTCCGAGGATTGCTTTTCTGTTTCAGGCACTTTCTTCTGCAGACCGACCCTTTTCAACATCCTCTCCATCATGCTAGAGACACACTGACTGAGTTCCAGTTCCAGAGACACCTGTCGCTGTTGTAGCTAAACAGCTGAGAGTTGATTATTTGCTGTTTCGTTTTGACCGCGTAGTATTTGTCTGATACCAATTGCAAATTGGGCAAACAAATAGAAAATTACGAAATGTATAAGTTTATTAAATAGGCACAAAAACTACTTACAAAAGGTTCCGAAGTAAATATTTGAAGCAATATAGTTTTAATCATATGTGCGATAAAATATGAAGTGTTTATAATAGCAGAATTTATTATGATTCATTAAAAAATCATAGCAACTGCGTCAAAAGTATTAGTCCATTTTAGGTGCATGCTTCTGGTATTTTGCGCTATTACTGTAATTATACTTGTAACAAGAAATTGGCTGACAAATATGGTTTAGGTTAAGATTAGGAAGACGAAACAAGATTTTACTGTTATATTTAACCGTATATTATCAAATAGATAAATTGAGTCTACAATTCCGGTAGTATGAGGTGTCATATGATGGAAAAGTTGAATACGTTAAGTTCAAAGGGCCACAAATTTAGTTACGAGATAAAAAGCTATTCACTGGATAATCTTATCGCAATACTCTTCCACACACACACTATTGCATTAATCGTAAACATAGTTATTTAGGTATTCCGCTGTTTATTAGCATGGTTAAATATAGATATTTATTAATATGGGTTGCCAGTGCCTGAATCGTTATATAGGTTAGGTTACACTCTGGACATAGTGTAAGGCATGTTGTAAAGATTACTAATGGTACTTATATTTAGTGAAAACTCCCAGAATAATTTTCAATTATATATATATGACCAAAGTACGTAACTTGTAAAATCAAACTAAGGAGGGAGTTGTGTATCAAGATGCCCACAAACACAACAGGAATAAAACACTAATATATCTTAAGTATTGCAGTGTCTTGTTTAAACAAATAAAGAATATTTACCATCCTGTGCTTTTCATTGAAAAATACAAATATGTTTGGAAAACCAGTTTTTTATTTGGTTAATATGGAAATAAAGAATATTTACTGAGGACATCCTGTGATTTTGACTGAATACTATGTACAGTTCTTAGAAAGTCTTGTGTTAGACTATAGGTTAATACAAACAATTACATAATTTTAGCTTTGATCATAATACTTTCTAATCACTGCAAATGGAGACTTTTTATGTACCATTAGATTTATTAAGTGGCTAGGCAGATTTAGTGAAATGATTTTCATCTAAGAGTAATAAAATTCAGAACATACTGTTTTTAAAAAAATATTGGGTTTTTAAACATAATTTTTTTCACAGTAAACAATTATTCAGAAGAGCTATGCCACAGAATTTGCAGAAAATATTTTTTTGAAATCAACAGTTCATATGTTTTGGAGCAGAAATTAAAATTAAAGTTTTCAGAAAAGCTCTTAGTATATACAGAGGGCTAGCCTGGATAAATCTAACCTGAAACTCATTCAAATGATATCACAAAAATCAAATATTATGGAGAATAGAACAACCAAATTTTACCTCAACCATCTCGATAACCAACCTGCAGGCTCTCATCACTGCACATATTGTTGACAAAAACCTCCCTCAGAAAGAAACACAAGACCATTGCATTTATCTGTTTATTCACAACTCTTTCCACTAAAGTTCCGAGCAAAGTGATAAAAGAAACTAAACTGATGTGACAAAATGGAAAATTTATGCAAAGTTATTTTTTCCTTTTCAATTCCAGAATGAGCAGATTTATAAAACAGGTATTTAACCTTCTTTCCAGTATTTTTTGAATAATATACCCACAGAACAAAAAGCAAAAGTTTCCTTATTGAATACAAGCTTATTTCCACAAATTGGCCAATCCATACAAGCCTCAATTATAGTATACACAAAATTGTATTATATTGCAATATCAATGTTAATGCTTACAGGAACTTTCCATAACTGTCACATGAAGAAAAACTATTACCACTAATCACTTTTAAACCTAGTACTAGTAACCATGAACCCACACTAATCACAAAACCCTTAACACTCAACTATGACCTACGTATAAATAAAAAATGCCAAAAACCAACATTATAAAACTCATTTCTTCAGCCAAAGTTTCAGTAACTAAAAAATAAACCAGGTATCAAATGACAGTTAACACTGCACAACAAAAGGATAGAAGTATGTGGAGTAAATATTCTAAATAATTACCCTAGTATCATGCATGCTAGGTCATTAATTCACAAAGTATAATAATCCTTGTTTATCAACAGTAACTTTCTAGTTGTGATAATTGAAGTATCAGTTATAGCATTTATTACAACTCAATATTTGTAATTTTTAATAGTGCACATCTGACTGGACTGTACACTAATAATATATTTATTTATACCAGCATTTCTATTTATTATTTGCAATTTAATGAGATGCCTATTATTTCATAATGTGTAGTTATCACCCTTTTCTTCCCATTGCGATATTAAGCAGATAAAATTAAGTAGTCCCATTGAGAGAAAGGGGAAAAGTGAACAAGTATGTATGTCCCAAGTTATTTTACATGATTGCTAACCAACAGAACTTTTATAAAATTCGTCAGCATTTGGAGCCTCATATCAACCAGTCTTAAATTAGTAATTCATTGTAGTTATTTTTTGTCTTATTAATTTTAATTGTAATTGCCTTTTAATTATATTTTGATCTGATTCTGCTTTCAAACACTCTTTAATAAATCAATCTCAAACACCAGCAATATGTAGTGGTGGTGGTGGTGGTGGTGGTGGTGGTGGCAGCAGTGGTAATAATAATAATAATAATAATAATAATAATAATAATAATAATAAGAAGAAGAAGAAGAAGAAGAAGAAGAAGAAGAAGAAGAAGAAGAAGAAGAAGAAGAATAACAACAACAATGGGACAGCGCACAATATGCAAGATTTGGGAACAAGCTTTTAGTTTCTCACTATTGCAACTTAATTAATGACACTGATAAATTTTTGCATTCAAGTCACTGGAAATCTTTCACATGATCCTCCATACAGTCAGTGCTCACATCCTTCATTGCTACATATGTATCTTTGAATTGAAAGTCATGTTGCAAATTTGCCAAGTGCTTCAGATCATAGTTCACTTCTTTCCAGTTTACTAGTAATGTTGTCGTCCTTGGAATAGAAATCCTTCCATATTTCTGGCTTCTTTCTCATGTTCAAGAATAGTACCTTCATAGATAGGTGTGAAGAGCAGCAGTGATTGCAATCTCAGGCCATCTTGTAGCATGGTCTCACTACTTAGCTTGTAAGTGAATCTTATTGGTGTGAGTTTTGAAAGGCATAATATGAGCTTCAGGAACATTGCTTTTATAAATTCAGTACTTTCAGATTGCTTTTCATCAGGTGATATGCAGACATTATCTTGACTTTGAAGAGCTTCACCTCTGTTCAAAGAGAAATCTTTGTCATAAGCTTTAGTCGCTCTGGCAATTATTGCTGCTACAACTCTGTCTTTGATATGGGCTGTGTACCTATATATATAATATAAATGAAAAATAAAAATAAAGTAACACTATTAACAATGTAACAAATTAACAGTAATAATAAAAGTAGATAAGGATAAGGATAAAACACTGAGAAAAAGTCACACTTGAAATTGCTATATTTCGAACTACTGCGAGTTCTTCAATGGCAAGAAGCTAGACCAATATATATATATATTCCCATATATTTGAATCTCTTTGCACTAATCAAGGGTTGCCCTTAAGTAATTGATTTGTATTAATAAATCAATATTAAACTCCAGCAACATCATGTAACAATTCACAAAATCTCTAATGCACACCTTTGACATCATTTGTTTTTCAATTAAACCCTTTCTAAACTCAAGGACTAACATGTATAAACAAGCATATGTTACTGAGAACAAATATTGCTGTCCTAATAACATATGCTTCTGTATATAGCAAATGATATTGCAAAATGATAAAAGCAAAGGCATTCTGTCAGAAAATGTAAAAAAAATCATAGGTCCTAATTTAAACATTTCTTCAATGATGTCATAGCGGATGTAACAATGGCTACAAAAATTATGAATCCTCAGCATGTATAACTGCCCCAATTCTTGGGGCATAGATGATAGATTTCTACAGCAGTTGGGCGATAGGCTACAACAACAACAACAACCCAGGTTTTTTGAATTTATGCCCATAAGCCATTTATGTATCTGTGCACGTATAGGGAATGCATGTGCAGCATATCACATTTAGATAGTGTAAATACTGAAGAAAATAAAATATTCATTATATATATTAACATTAAACTTGGTATGCATGGAAAATAATATTGCAAAACTAATTTGTCCTAATATATTACAAAGATTTATTAAAAAAAAAGTGCTTCATGCCAGGAAGTGAACCTGCACTGTTTTAACCACAGCATCACTGCACACTCTGCCAAAGAGTTAATGGAACACATACACATGCTGGTGGTCATCTTTAGTGCATGTCATATATCATAACTGCTGCAGTGGCTAGATAGCTTTGCTGTGAACCATGCACTGTAACGAGTAGGACTTGAAAAATTTTGTATTCAAGTAATGATTAATTTTTTTTGTCAAAGGGTGTACATATTTGCCAAGAAAGGTGAGAGTGCATTTCTCATTGCTAGATCATTCTTTTACATATAGACATTGTCTCTGAATGTGAAGGATTGATTTTTTTATTATTTTTATAAACTTTGGCTCCAGCAAATAAATATATAATAAAAAACCAACACAAAAAACAAAATTTTGCCAGGAAAAGAATCAGGCATTTACAAAAAGAGCTGCAAAGACTGCATTATGAAATATATAGGCAAAACAAAAAGAAACATTACACTACAGTTTAAGGAGTACATGAGAAAGGTAAAAATATAAACATAAGGAGAAATCAACAATAGCATACCATATTTGGCAAACAAAAAAAAAAAAAAAAAAAAAAAACCTACAAATTCCAAAATGAATCAAAACTCTTAAAAGTTCTTCAGAAACTCATAGAATTAACAGCATAGGTTAATGTATTTTTGAACAAAAAAAATTGTTAATTTTGATTTTGATTTCCCAAACAATAATAATCTCATCGCCAAATTCGTAAAATCTACATAGTGACATCCGAATACCATGCTGGGAAGCTGACAATGGAACCATGCTGATGATAAATGAAACAATCTTCTTAGCATGTCCAAATTAGTGGAACAAAATTAGTGAAATTTGAGTGATAAAACTTTGCATAACTATAACTCTTTGTATTTGATGTAAGTGGCGTGTGGTCACTCCTGTACAACAAATAAATCCTTTCAGATGACAGTTATTCTTCTGGAAGCAATCCTTTCCTCCTTAGCTTTTTTAAAAAAGTATGATTGCAAACAGGTTTCCAAGAAATGTTCATACACATTCCTTTATAGGCAGCTAAATGTTTCACACTTTCTAACTGAAGCAATGAGACAGCAAACCAGAATTTGAAGATTGTTCTTTAACTCATAAAAAGCATAATGAGTCTGTAAAAGTTCACATCAGTAGTCCAAAATATATATACTAAGTGAGAGTATATATATATATATACTAAGTGAGTACTTACATTTGTGCTGATGAACACCTTCTTACAAGGAATTCTTTCAGTGGTCCATTAACAGTTGTCTTCCAGATGACATAGATTAATGAAGAAAATGTTCCAAATAATATTTACTCAGTATTTCTTTTAGTACTACAATGTTCATTTAGATGTGGAATGATTCTGCAGCCTGGTGAGAGTGTAGCACTCCTGAGGTAGGGATGCATGATAGGATATTGCCAGGGAGATGAAGATCATTCAACTGAATGAATTCAGGAGACTGTGACCTAAGTTTCCCAAGCATTCACCCTAAACCTAAGGAAAAAACCTCATTCACTATTAACAAAACTAAAGTACGACATTTCTGTTCATTATAATATAAATGTATAAACTTGACTTATTTTTCTTCCTTCCTCCCCTTTCTTTTTTCTTTCCCCATGTATAACCAAAAAAACTATATTATTACAATTTTATTATTCTTTGTGTGAGAGAAAAACCAAGTAATTATATTTTGCATTAAACTTTAAACTAGCCTTTCCTGCATTACTACTCATTTTTCAGACTATAAGATATATTTTTTTTTTCTGTAAAAAAAATGCTACCAAAAACCTGTCTGCATCCCATGATCCACAGAGTTTTTCTATACATGACAAGACAGCAGTCAAAATACATTTTTTATATTTATCTCCATTATGGCGATGTGAAGTGTTTTTTGGCCTTGTCATTACATTTTTTATTTTATTTTTTTTATCTGGGTTTGAATACATTTATTTAAGTGATATTATTGAGACCTTTAAAAGGACAGAAGAGGAAAAGGTAAATAAAGATACTGTACTGCTACTTTCATCCCTTTATATATTTGTTCAGTGGGCTGATGTGAGTAGCATAGAGTAAGTTAAAAACAAAAACCTGGATAACAGTTTCCAACAATACAGGTCCTGTGCAGAAGCAATTTTCATACACTATAACTTTAAATTACAAGTTGCTCAATTTGCAAAAGAACAAGGAAATATAGCCACAGGTGAAAGAGTAAACAGTACCATTTCTAATATTTTATGATCTGTATTTCATACATACAGATTGTTCTTTAATGTCAGTGTACTGATAAGTTTGTATTAAAACACTGGTTATGAAAGTATGCAATTTTTTTCCCCTTCAATCTCTATCTTAAAAGCAAGATATAAGTTGTCTTGTGGTCCGAAAAATATGTAAAATCAGTAATTTAAGTTACAATACATATTTGGTTTTTCTAAAAACATTTTCAAGTACACTTGGCTCTTTTTTATATTCACTAATACATTTATACCTTCAATTAGCCATTCTTATATGGTTTGGACCTTTTTGTTTTGCATGTTCTTCCAAATGGATAGTAAACTTGACTACTGCATCAGTCCCATGCTTGGAGGACTTACGAATGACCTGGAACTTGCATCCAGGAAAATGGTGGAAGATGATAAAATTGAAACCAGAAGTACATGTAGATAAAATTATTTGGCCAGTGGTGAAGTTGTGGGAAGTTGATTTTAGGATAAGGAGAAGAAGTTAATAAAGTATGTAACAATTACATATATTTATAAATTATAGCTAAAAATATGATGAAAAGGAATATTGGTAATAAATGTGCTGAATGCAGTTTTATGGGACAAACTGATTTATCAAAATTTAAACAGTATAAATAATTTTTTAAGAGCATAATAACAAATTGAACAGAATTTTGCCATGTAAAATCAAAGCTACAATGTAATTAACATCTGCAGAACTGTATCTCCTAAGAACACTTACATAACTGCAAAAAGAAAGAAAAATCATGGAGAATGCTGAGTGCCAGAATTGCATAACTGATGACATAAAAGGTACTTACACAAACTCGAATGATCATGTTCACAGGATAGAGAATTAATGTTGAATGCCAGCAGGTAGCAAAAGACATAATGGAAAGAATTATGAAAAAATTTAAAAAAAGAAAGAGGAAGAAAGGAGATCAATAATGATTTGGAAAAAGGAGATTGTCAATCTGCCACCACTAACAAACATTTCAAAACTCCAATCTTGAAAAATTACCAAATATTTTACACAATGTCAGTTAATAGTAGAAACTAAACATTACTTTAATTTAGATGCTTAGGAAATGTTTCAAAAGTCCTTGCTCCAATCATCCACTGTGGGAGCAAGGACTCTCAAAATAAGTTCTGAGCAACTAAAGGTGAAGTATAGTGTTACTATTTACCGATTTTTCATTGTGTAAAATTTTTCTGCTTCACAGTCACTAACTTCTATTGACATTAAAAATAAATGCCAGGTAGTTAAAAAGTCTTCTAACATTATTCTAAATGATCATGAAAAAACAAATTGAGGAAGTGAAAGCAAATGAAAAGATGAACAAATGTGGAAAGTTTATATGCAGGAGTAAAGGGAAAAATTTTGTCATTAAGTGTTCCAAATTATGAAAGTTTTAAATTGTTTATTGAACACAATCTTGAAAAATATAATTATTATAATGTAAACTATGTACTTAATTCAGTACTTATGATAAAAGTAAATGTAATACCTCAAATTGTATCTACCAAACATAACAATACTGTGCAGTTTTAGCCTGTTCTACATATATCAAACTACAATATTCAATGAAAAAAACTACTTTGAAATATATAGTTACATAAGTTGAATATCCATAAATTAAACAACTTAATAATTCCAAGTATTTTAACTGTAGGTTTTATAATATTCAATGAAAAAGTCTACTTTCAGGTATATATGTTTAAAGTATCCTTAAATTAAACAATTAAATAATTCCAAGTATTTCTAATCACCAAATGTATGAAGAAAACAAGTTGTGCATTAAAACTTTATCTTTATCTTTTCTCAATTTTATAATTCTTCTTTCATGCTCTGCCATATGTCTGAAGTAAAGCGATTTTAAGAAATATATGGAAAAATTTCTTCCTTGGAAATAATGTTCACTTGACTAACCTGTTGAACCAGAAGATGAATTACATATGAAAGCAAGAATGAGAAAACTGGATGGAATTTTAAAATATTTTGTAGCATTGTATTAATATAGCTGATTTAGAGCTTTATTAGAAAAATGAAGAGTAATGTAAGAAAAATGAGAAAGAAGAAAATGTTAAAAGTTATGTCAAAATCAAGTCAACTTAATCATTCAGTACTACCTTTACAAAGATATTGGATATGTCAAAAGAAAGAGAAAAAGAAAACTTTGCACAATATTTATAAATTAAAAACTTAAGAAACAAGATCAATATACAGGCGACACAACAGTTACAATAAATCAGCTGTTTATAAATTCTTCTGCAGGATAAAAACGTTTTTCAATTAGGAATTTCTACAGATGCTTTTTGAATTTTTTACTGGCTGTAATTATTTAATTTAAACAGGTAGCTTAAAGTAAAGTTCAATACTATTATAAATAAAGGACTATTAATACAATATAATATTATGACTAGTTACAAATAATTTTGATCTATGTCTAGTGTTGTGCTGATGAGTTATGAAATCCTTTTAAGATTTTTATATATGTTTTAATTTGTGAAAGAAAAGTATAGATATAAGCATGGCAATGTTATAATTTTTTAATGAATGAATGTATTAACAACAACATTACAATTTGATATACATCAATTTACACTATCATCTAATCTATGGAATCTGTCAGTACCAAAATGAAAAATAAATAGGTTCTTCCATACATTAACCACCTGGTTGTATGTATGATAAGAAAACCTAAAAAAACCATTTTCATTCATTACATTTGTCTTCTTATTCCTTCTTTACACTTTTCCCTTATTTTTCCTAGAAACTCCCCCATCTTTTGGATTTTATCCATTCTGTTATTTGATAACATTTTTATTGTCACTATATCTTTCTGTAAATTATTCCATTTTATGTCCTAAATACTGCCTCGCCACCATTTAACTTTTCACACTCCATTAAACAATGGCACACTATCTACTTTCCTGCACATAATACATCCTTATTATTTTCCCTTAATCCTTTTAAAAATATTACTCCTCTATGCATCCATGTCAAACCCATTCTTCCAAATTGATCACAATTTTCAATGTTTTTATCCTGCTCTCAATTCCTTTTAATTACGTTAAATAGAACCAAGGTATTCTCTTAACACAATATTAATTTGAGGCCACCATACCAACATTTCAAACTTCTCTCCACAATTATATCTTTCCTTCCTACCCTTCCTAATTCAACCAAACTTACCCCCCTAGGAGAACTTTTTGGTAACCCCAAAATTTCTCTGTAAAACATTATATGTACCACGTCAACCTTCATCCATCTCTTTAACACTCCCCAAATTTCTACTGCACATAACATTTTGGATTCAACCATAGCAGCCGCACAAAACCTTTGTATTCATTTCATGGATAATCCTGGGACCTTAAACAAGCTTATTCTAACAGGTTTCATCGCTAATTTACCTTTAGCTTGCGCACATTTAGACTGTATCTCCCATCTTCCATTACTTCCAAATCTAACCCCCAAATAATCAAATTCTTCCACTACCTCTATTAATTCATCCTCTATAAATCATCTCTCATCTTTTCTTAGTTTTGTTTCTTTTTAATTGATTTTTTGCCATTTGTCCTTAAACCCATTCTGCGCAATATCTGATAATCTCATCAATGGCATGCCGCAATCCTATCACCATTATTGCCCCTGTTATAAGATCATCAGAAAAAGCAATCCTGATATTTCCTTCTTACCAATTATTGGGCAATGTCTTTTTATTTTCCATAATCCTTTCAAGACTATCTCAATAAATAAATTAAATAGTGTCAGGCTCAATTTACACCCTTGTCTCAATCCAGTATTTTGAGTCCTATAATCTGTAACTCTATTACCATCACATCTAACCCAAAACCTACTTCCTTCATGTAATTTTTGGAGTCCTAAAACAAAATCATTATTCACCCCTTTAGGCCTTGATTTATATACCAATGCATCCCTATTTACTGTATCAAATGCTTTCTCAAAATCTGCAAAGAAAATATATACCCTCCCTTTTTATTTCTTAAATATTTATCCATTATGGTGTGGATTATAATTATATTATTTAATGTTCTTCTTCCTTTTTTAAAACCTGTTTGAAATTCTAATAATTTGCCCTCACTCTTCGCCCATTCATGAAGCCTCACAGCTAATATACAGTATATATTTTTCCTGATATAGATAACAAACTAATTCCTCTATAATTACTTGGGCTATTTGTATCCCCTTTCCCTTTATATAATGGTACAATCATACTCACTTTCCAACTCTTAGGCATTACTTTCCTCTCTTTAATTTTGTTTAACTCTGTTAACAACCTAGTGCCTCCTCCCATTTCAGCAAATACTTTCCAAAACTCCCCTGGAATTCCATTTATTCCTGAGGCCTTTTTTCTTTTCAATGCTTTAATCTGGTATCCTACCTCCTTCATGGTAAAACCTTTATCCAAACATTCTATACTATTTGCACTACTGTTCAGCTCTATTTCATAGCTCGATGCATTCTCCTCACCAGTCAGGCTAAAATTCAACTACCGGATAATTTGTTAAGCTGTGGGAATGTGTATTCTGCTTTGTGATGGTGTGACAAACTTATAGTTTAGTTTTCACCCCTGGCAGTGTCGGAGTTCATTAGACTGTCTTTGTATATGTAGATTTTCTCCCATGTTGCTAGTTCTGTAGGTCCTTGTACTGATTTTAATAATTTTGATTTATTCACTATGTTGTGATTTTCTGTCCAAAAATGATAGGCCACTGCTGATTTCTCTATTTGCTTGTACATTATGTTCCTTTAACCATGTGCCTATGTTTCTCTTTGTTTTTCCAATGTAGATTTTTTTCACATTCTGCACAATTTATTTTGTAAATACTTGCTTTTTTCTCTTGTGGAATACTGTCATTAACATTGTTTATCAGTAGGTTTTTAACATTAAATCTGTTAACCAGTGCCAACCTGATATTAAAATCTTTAAGAATATTCTGAAATTTTTTGTAGCAAATGGATGATAAGTGAATTTTTTACTTTCCCAAAAATGATAATTTAATTTTTAAAATATTCTGTCATCCATGGGCTACAAAAAATTTCACAATTGTTAAAGATTTTAATATCAGGTGGGCATAAGTTCTCAAAACCAGTGCTATATATACAAGTAAGTGAAGCATTAAGAGAGTGTAGTTTAACTGAATCATTCAATAAAATTAATTATAAATACTCATAATATCTACTGTCAGACACTAACAAAACAGATGAGGAGCTAAGGAGAGCATCACAGGGTGGCTATAATCACAGGCGGCAGAGTTTTATGCAGAGGGGATTTCAAAGCTTGTGAACGGTACAACAAATGCCTGAATATAAATGGAAATATGTTGGAAAATATTTTAATGATGTACTTACTTGTGTAACAAAAGTTCCAAAAATAAAGTAGCATTCCTTAAAAATTTGACAGAACTTACTTTCCAAATTGCTTGATGTATGTATATATAAGCATACATATATGTGTGTGCGCATTTGCTTGTATGCACATACACACATATATATACACCTATGCATATAGATTTAAACTATTTTATTAAATTTTAATCTCCATATCTAGACAAAGCAATTTCATCTATAATAGATGTACTTACTCCATCATCCATTGTAACGAGATAGCATTTTTCAGCATGCTGGATTAATTTATAACTTTCAGTCACTATAAGAATTTGATGATTTTGGGCCATCTCAATAATCAGGTCAAAAAATGTAGATCTATATGTAGGCTTCAACATCTACAAGATTGATCAAATATTCATGATAATATAGTGCACATTTGCCTAAAAGTACTACTGCTAATATTCAAGCCAAGTTATAAAATAACAGTTATTTGAACCATTTTTATTTCTCAATTACTTCGTTGAAATGACTTGCTATTCTTATGGATAATGTGCATAAGTGATGGTTCATTACAGCCTCCATTATTTTTTCTATTCAAATTTACTTTCACACACAAATTAATTAAAAATATTATACATTGAATTGGTATTTTCTAAAAAGTCATTAGTACAATATTTAAAAAAAAATATTAGTTTAAGTATCGATTTATCTTTATTTAATTTTTCCATTTAATTTAAAAACCTCTGCCTATTTTGATGACCCATTTCAATCCGATATGCCTTGAAAAAAACTAAAAAAATACATACAAAACTAAATAATATTTTGCTTGTATTAAAAATAAAAAATGAAAAGTAATTTCACTATTTTCCTACTTTAAATTTTATATTTCAGAATTATCCTGAAATTCTTTGTTTTCATTTTGCTCATATGCAGGCAGCAAAATATTATTTAAAAATGAATAATTTCAAATACTATATTTCACCTACATTTATTCCAATTAAAGCACAATATTTATTTTCAAATCTGAATATACAAATATAAATAACATACTTGTTTCTATCTGTTCTAGAATCATTAGCTATTATTAAAAATAGAATGGTTGCTCCAATCATTTAAGTGAAGTATAATTTGGTAGAAATTACTTTATTTTAACTTCAGAGCCTGAGATCTTAAACAGCTGGTGAACACATTACAATGTAATACTGAATAAAAAGCTACTATTTCTTAGAAGTACACAAATATGTCAACATATAGCAGGAAATAAATATTTTTTTAAAACAAGATCTATTGATGT
Organism: Metallyticus violacea; assembly: GCA_030762175.1. NCBI lineage: Eukaryota > Metazoa > Arthropoda > Insecta > Mantodea > Metallyticidae > Metallyticus > Metallyticus violacea. Next base: position 53,238,644 of record CM060832.1, on the reverse strand, counting down.
CATTTTTTTCTTTAATTGATTTGATTTTGAAATACTAGAAGAACCACTTTTCTCAATACATGGCTCATTATTATATTCAAGGGCTCCATGAGATCTTGATTTACACAACATATTTACTTTGTGTAACAATTGTAGAGACTGAACAAAACTGGTCATTTCCACAAAAATTAAAATTGAGTATTTTATGGTTTCAGTAGATGTAGGTAGGCATTTATTTGAATAAGTGGCTATTTTTGTCCTAAATTGATCATTTTCAGGAGAAGTAATGTATTAAAGTAAGAATTTGTTACCAAAACCAGACAATTCCTAAAAATGCCAGTGATGACATTTTCTTAATTTTTTTGTATCACAAATGGACATTCCAACATTTTATGCATGTGCATTGTTAGTTCATTCAAAAATGGTCATTTCCTTGTTGGTGTACAACTTGTTCTTATCATTATTTTTTATTGCTGATGCAATTTCTCCTGAAAATATTTCTCTCCTTACTTGCTGTTATCTCTATTTTATACCTCCTTGCATTTGAATGCACATTTTCATGTAATTATTCAGCAATTGACTCAATATTAAGTCAAACAGTTTCTTTTTTCAGCAATCAGTTTCCTATTAGTTAGTAATTTTAACTTACTATAGCAAATTTTAATTAAGTTAAGTAGATAATAACCCAGTTGATATTTATTCCAATTAGGAAAAGAAAAAGTGTTAGCTGCAGAGTGGAGAGTAAAAAATGTTAATGTGTGTCACTGTTATTAAATAAAAATAAAAAAATAATAATAAAAATAAAAAAGCAATAAATATACAGTAAATAAAAGTACTTTTAGCTAATGATTTAAGATAGAGCAGCAGAGATAGAGTTCATAATAAGCTTATTTATTTTTAGGTACAATGTGAAATTCCCTTAATTTTTCCCTCAAAAGGGCATATTTCCTACATTTTCCCTATCAAAGTTTGTCAAAAAAAGACATTTCAAAAATTATTTTGCTTTCTAAGGATAGAATAAAATTATCATGGAATAAAGCAGACATTGATCACAAAAGCTTTTCATTTTGAATTAAAAGATACTATATGCTTCTATTTTTCAATAAATAGAATTTATGAGAAAAAGAATAACTTTATCAGATTAATTTACTGACACATTTTCAAAAAGTAAAATAAACTTATAAATACCTATAGCTATATCAAAGGAGTAGAAAATCTCAAAACTAATGAAACACTATTTATAAAATATAGGAAGCTACCAGCAAGCCTGATCAAGGCAGTGCCCTTTTATGGTGCCCTTTGCAATTAATTTCCAAATGAATTTTTAATTAATATCTGAAGGTAAATGTTTTTGCATTTGATTAAAGATTTTTAGACTCCTAATTTGCCCTCAAAGTAACTTTAATCCTAATAAAGCTGCGCTGCAAACAATGAACAAACTAATACAAATTATTTATGAGGAATTCACTCAAATTTCATTAGTTTTGTTCCACTTACTTGGATATGTTTCAAAAGCTGTTGCCTTCGTTATCAGCATAGTTCCACTTCTATAGCTTTCCAGCATGGCATTAAAGTATCACTCTCTGAATTTTATGAACTTTGTAATCAGGTTACTGTTGTTTGAAAGATCAAAATTAACTAAATTTTCTCTAAATATTGTACTTATGAAGCTGTTGACAATGGAGTGGTAATATAACGGAAACTTAGGTATTCATTTTTTTACACTAAACTCCACTTACTTACGAAAAAGTAAGATGCGTCTCGGGAGAATCTCTCCCATCTTCAGTTGCTCATTGAACCGCCGTTACTCAAAACGATGGCTGGACAACCGGATGTTCCTGTGGTGGTCTCTGTTGGTTGAAGTAGGAAGTTGCTGAGTTCATCCATAGGAAACTCGAAATTCATTAGATTTTCTCTATTTTTTAATATGAAAATTTTTTCCCAAGTGGATAACTCCAATGGGTTGTGAAGATGTTTCAGCAGTTTAATTTCTGGTTTTATTTCATGGTTTTTGGTCCAAAAGTGAGCTGCTACTGCTGATTTATCCATCTGTTTAAACCAAATATTCCTAAAATGTTCTTTCCTCCAAATTTCCAAATTTCTTTTTGTTTTGCCTATGTAGCTCTGTTCACGATCTGCACATTTTATTTCATAAATTCCTGATTTCTGTTCTGTTGCTATGAAGTCTTTTACTGTGCAACCTAATAAATTCTTGGTGTTGTATCTGTTCTTTGGGGCTAATATTATCCCATGTTCTTTGAAGATTTTCTTGAATTTGTTGTGGTAAATTGGATGGTATGTGAAACTTCTGAATTTGTATTCTTCTTTTGTGTTTTTCAGTGTGGAAACTTCCCTTATCCCTTTTTGTCTTTTAGATTTATTGATAATTTTTATCACTGTGTCTGTTGAAACCATTGATTATAGCTGTCTTTATTATTTGTTTGTATTCTATTTTGTACTTTGCTTCTGTGAGTGGAATATTCATCAATCTGTGTGCCAAACTGTAAAAAACTGCATATTTATGTGGAATGGGGTCATAACTCTCATTTTTAATATAATTTTATGTGTGTGTTTCTTTTCTGTAAATTACAAAATTCAAACAATCTCCATTTCTTATAATTTTTAAATCTAAAAATGGTAGCCACTCATTTCTCTCTTCTTGTATGGTAAACTATATAGATTTATGTTGCAAATTAAGAAGTTTCATGGCATCTATTGAGTGTTTCTTTGGTATTATTGCAAAAATGCCATCCAATACCTATACCATGACTTGAAAATTAAATGGAAGGCTTTTGTGATGTGTATTTCAAATGAGCTCATGAATAACTCTGCTAGTAAAGGTGACAAAGGATTTCCCAAGGTTAGGCCTGAAACTTGTTGGTAATATTTTTTGTTGAAGCTGAAGTAATTTTGTTTAATGCAAATATTAGTAAGTTTTAATAAGTCTTCTATTTCTTCTGTTTTTAAATTTTGATTAAATTTTCTTTGATTTTGTTTATGAATATATTTTTCCCACAATTCTATGGGTTTTTGAAGAGCTTTTAAAATTTAGGTTCAATTTGTAATTTGTGATTTTTTGCCATAAATGGTATGCTATTGCTGGTTTGTCCATGTGTTTATATTTTACATTTCTAATGTGTTCCTTAAACTGTAGTGTAATTTTCCTTTTTGTTTTACCTATATATATACTCATATTGTAGTCTTTGAAACTGATTTTATAAATGCATGATTGTTTTTTGGGAGAATTTTGTCCTTTGTGTTGGTATGTAGCAAGACAAAATACAAATCAGAGTACTGAAAAATCATAGTTATAGCACAGCTACACAACAGATCTGGTCAAGAAGAAAACAGAAAAATTCAAAAAACAAGTAAAAGACATCACCACACTGAAAGGCTACAAAGGAGATTGTGTGTGTGTGCGTGCGTGCGTGCGTGCATGCGTGTGTATGTGTGTAAGAAATTTACATTCCATCCATGGACACACCAAAAATTACAGAAGATTTTTAAAGATGCCAACATTATTTTGGCTCCAGTGAACAAATGCAGTTTAAAAAAAATCTCTTAAAAACCAACATGGAAGTCAAAATTCTGCCAGGAAAATAATCAGGCATTTAAGAAATTAGTTGCAAAGACTGCAATACGAAATATATAGGTAAAACAAAAAGGAATATTACACTATGGTTTAAGGAACACATGAAAAATGTTACATATAAACACATGAAAATATCAATATATATATTGATTTTATATATATATATATATATATATATATATATATATATATATATATATATAAAAAAAAAACAAACATGAATTCTAAATTGAACTTAAACTGTTAAAAACTCTTCAAAAACCCATAGAGTTATCAATACGTGAAAATATATTCATAAATGAAAACAAGGGGAATTTATAATTGAGATCCTACAATAATCTCAATTATATGATTAAGCTTGACTCTACAAGTTCCAATTAACATTTCTAGTTAAGGAAAATTTAGTTAATTTTGATCTTCCAAACAATAGTAACCTCAACACAAAGTTGATAAAATCCACAGAGTGACACCTTAATGCCACACTGGGAAGCTGATAGTGATGAGACTGTGCTGATGATGATGGCAACAACCTTTGAAACATGTCCGAGTAAGTGGAAAAAAAATTAAAATTTTAATGAATTCCTCATAAATAATTTGTCATAAAATAAGTGTTGTTAATGCACTTGAAAATAAACTGAAGTTATGGATTGTCCACTTAAATAGAAATTCCCTTTCTCACTTTCCAAATTTGAAATCTATGGCAGAAACAGTAGATAAATGGTGGAAAGCATGATTTTTTTTAACTTTTGCCAAACATCTTGAAACTCTTGAGTCTGAATTTGGTTATAGATTTAGCCAGTTTTTAATGCTTGAACCAGTGATAATGTTTGTCAATGATTCCTTTGCTTTTGTTCAGTTTGTGAGCTTGAAGGTAAGGTGTATGAAATCTTTGAAAATTATAATTCTGAAGAACTAGAAATCGAAATTTAAAGTCTTCAGTTAGACTTTTGCTTAAGACCCTCCTATATAAATTATGGACATTTTTGTACTCTGGTGGACTGTAAAAAATATATCATTGTCTGTAGTGTTGCTCTGAAAAGTACTTTTTCATTCAACATGTCTTTGTGAAGTTGCATTTTTGACTATGAACTTAATAAAAAAAAATACTGATCCTTCCTGACAGACTGACTTTTGGATGACAAATTAAGAGCAACCTATTTCAGTTATACACCAGATTTTTCTCAACTTGCAGCAAGTATGTAGTACCAAATTTTCACTAGTTATATGATTAAATATAATTTCATATATTTGTTATTATCATCATCATCATCATCATCATGATCATCATCATAGTTGTAGTACTGGTAGTAGTATGTCAAAGTAATGGAATTGTAACCTGGCACCTACATACACCTAGTTATCATGCATATGTGCTAGAGTACAAAAGAACATTGGACAGCCTTGATCTGGGATAAGTGCATTCATGTGTAAAAACAGATTATGGGATTTCAGCACTGTTCCTAATTTCTTCCATGAATGATACAGTATGTTACAGTGCTAGAAATTAAATCTAATTTGTTGCTAGATTAAAGCATCATCAGAAAGAATTTGAAAGAAAATTAAACAAAAGAATAAGCATGTGAAAGTATATTTAAATCATGGCATGAAAATAGGTACAAATAAAAATGTTGGCCACTAATATCTATTCTGTATTTAAACTGTAAAATATTAATGAGAATAATTTATTAATACATACTGTTCCATAGAAATATTTATAATAGAATTAACTAGTATCTTCATTTGTTTCATGAAAAGTTTAACCCTTGTGATTAAAACGATTCTGTAGTAGCATTATGTGAATATGAAACAGATTTTCACGGATTTAAAAATAAATGAATGAGTGGTGATAATATCTCTTTTAAATGCATTAGGTTGTAACAAAAATGGTGAAAATAGTGCAGTTTGCCAAATGCATTATACTGTAACAGAAATGATGAAAACAGTGCATATTCCCAATGAAGTTGAAAAATTAATGCAATAATATATATATATATATATATTTTTTGCAATCAAAGATACTGTTATGAGTGGGGAAAATGTTATATGATCCCTGAGACAATTATGCCTCTGACACTCATTATAATGATAACATCAAAAGAGTTCAATAAGTCCCATATGAAATTCATTAACTTTCTCTTAGGATAATGGTAGGTGAGATTAACATCAAAAGATAATTAGTGAAGATTTGGAGGAAAATAATGTGTATTTATGATTCACACCCACTTTGACCACATAATGGTTGCATCATGACATAAAAATCATTTACATTATTGAGTTACAGCATTACTGTTCTCATCCATCTTTGCCTTAGTATTTGGTACCTACAATTATTCTCTTATCCCAAAATTAAATTCCCATTTGATGAGATACTATTTTGACTGCAGTTTAGATAATTTAGGCAGAGAATTTTCATGGAACAGTATGGTTGTTTGTAGCACAATGAGCAGTTAAAAAGATTTAAAGGTATATTCCAGGTATAAAGAGATTTAGGTATATTGTTTCTAATCTATTTTTTAACACATTGCTTATCTAGAACTTCTGAAGTATAATTACAAAAAATAACAAAAGGAAAAGGATGCACTTTAAACATTACAGATAATATCAAAACATTTTTTAAAAATTGTGCATACATACCAATTCAACATCGTCAAATATATAAAATGGCATTTTGAACACTTGTTGCAATGTCAAGATGATTACAAGTCCTAGCAGGGTTTTTTCACTCTCTGCCAATAATTCCATTGCTTTTTGTTCTTGTTCAGTGGAATCAAAGGTTGCAGTTATTCCAATGGCACATGTTTCAAAGAAATTAGGTTCCTGTAAAGTTAAAACTTTTATCATGTAATGTTACCAGATATGTAGTAGGAAAAAGAACAGAGTTGCTTACAGCTTCCTATCAGTTATTTTGTCAGTTGAAAATAGGGCACAAATACTCCCTCCACAGGGCCTCATGCTTGTGATCTATATAATAGTAGGATTATACAAGAGATTATAGGAACTAAATCAGTAAGCCATGCAATATATGAATACAATTACAACATTCTCCAAAATTCTAAACTAGAAATCATCAGTGTTCTTTATATATACTATAAAGAATATATATTATATATTTTCATTTCACTATTTTAACATGTTTTCATAATATGGACTAAATGGATAAAGAATAAAATTACTTAATAAGCTTTACAACTGAAGCTATAGATTTTGACCGACTAATGACCAATTAGTCAGTCAAAATCTATTGGCAGTGAGTACATTAAACTAAATTCTGTAAGACATAAATCTAAAATTACAGAATGGGAGGGAACTTGGTGCTAACGCTATAAATAGAGATAAGTTTTGTAATACCATCTTGGCTGTTGATGTGTTTTTTGACCCAATAAACCTTTCCATGTTATCTTTCATGTGCTGCAATATGTTAATGTGCAGAAATTCATATATTGCAATTATAATAATGGCCAGACAAGCTGAAATAGAACAAACAGCTTCCTTTGCTATTTTTTTGTAATAACTTTAAGCATTTTCACCAGAAAAGTTTTAAATGAATCACTTGGGTTCACAAAATTAGGTCTGGCATTTCTGAGCTTAATATCATCATAGTGTTGATGTTAACAAATGTTAAAAAAAAAAAAAAAGAGAGAACAACTCTAGTAATGAATTTGTTTTTACAATAAGGTTATACAAACAAACTGAGTAGTAATTAAAGTGTAAATTGGAACTTGCACAGTGAAGTCAATTGTTGCTGCTGCTGTTGTTGTTATGACAAGTAAGTGAAGCATTAAGAGCATGTAGATCAACTAAATCATACAATAATATCAAACTGAGTAATTTATCTAAATTTATGTTAACCATGAAAAAATTCACCATTTTTTGGACATTTGGCAAAATTACTCATTTATGAAGAAGTACATCAGATCTCAATAGCAGCGGCTCATATGTATCCAAAGAGATACCCAACAAGAAAATCACCAAATAATCAAAACTTTTTCGCTGCAGCCCAAACACTTATAGATATGGGAAATGTTGCATCTATCCGTCAGGTAGAAGGCAGACAATGACATAATTATAATGCAGAACATTAAGTATCTTTGCCATATATTTCAACATAAAATATTTATTTTCTAAAAAACTCTTAAGAGATATAGAGAAAAGTATTTAGATTTCTTAATTTCTCTTATAAAGCTAAATTATGCTTTATTTATGGTAGTGAGTTCCCTTTCACCCTGTAGAGAAATGTATTCATTCTTATCATAAAATTCATTCACAATGTATAAAGGCTGATGTATTAGTTATTTCTTAACTTTGCTTCCAAATTCTTGTAAAGTCAAATTTAATTAATAATATATATTCAATACAAAGATTATGAACATAATAAAAAAATAACACTAATGAGGTAATTTATTATATGCATTTAACAATTGCACTTGAAATTTACTGTTTTCTGTTACTTGCATTTATAGTGTCAAGTATATAGTGATTCCTAGTTTCATGTTCATGAATATGACTGCTGGTGCTGATGGAACTAACATTTTGGTGCACAGACATTTAAAGTTTCATTTTATATAGATTCAGCACAAATTTCTTTTTTCATCTTGTTGAATTAAAAGTAAAACTTCTAAAATCATGTCATTATATTAAACTCTCTTGACAATTCACATTAAAACTTTTTTTATTAAAAATAAGTTGGGACTAGTTTCATGAGTTACTTGCTCACATTGTCAACCAATTGACAACTTTTTAATTTTTTAACTTTCTTTTTCCATCTTGAAAATGGGATTGTAAAGGCTACTTATATCTTTACACAGCTATTATCCTAATTGCTTTTTGGAACTTCAGACAGGTGTGGATTCAGAGGGGGGGGGGCCTGGGCCTGCCCCCTGTCAGATCATATGATTATATTATAAAGTTTAGCGGTCCCATGCTTATGCACTATTTGCACTCATTATTTTCCATTGTCAAGTGGCAACTAGGTTGCTTTTTTTTTTTTAAATATACGAGGGTAGATCCATAATTTTAAGGCCCAACCATTTTCTAGGTATGATAAAGACAAAAACTATATCTCACTTTTCAATAGTTACTCTTTATTGCAATACACTTCTCATATCTTTGAATTAACATTTCAACCCCCACCCCCCAAAAGAAGTCTTGTCTGCAAAATGGATATAGAAAACATCCATCACTTCTTTGTCACACTTAAATTACCTTCCTTGAAGGTCCTTTAAGTTGTGAGAAGAGAAAATTGTCACTGGGAGCTAAATCTGGGCTATAGGGTGGATGGTCAATCTCCTTGAGGCACATTTCTTTACAGCTTCCTTTGCAACAAAAGCTGTGTGCACAGGCACATTGTTGTGAAGAAGGCACACACCACCACTCAGGTTTTCTTGCTTTTTCTCTCAGAGATCCAAAAATGTCTCACAACAGATGACTCTTTGCTTGCAGCTTTTGGACTGAGGAAAGAAGTCTAGGCACCCATCTTGCACTAACCTTATTCATGTTTAAATGTTCATGAATAATTTGAAGGAATGTTGTTTTAGAAAGGCCCAACCTTGCTGTTATTTCTGTAACTTTGAGCTGCCAGTCTTTCATAATTTATCCTTCCATAAGAGCGACGATTTCAGAAGTAGCACCTCCAAGGGCCAACCTGATGCTCTTCATCTTCAATGCTTTCTCGACCCATTCGAAAAAGTTTGGCCCATTTTTGTATGGTAAAATATGAGGGGCATACTTCCCCATATACACTGTCCAATCACAATTAATTTCATTTGGAGTAAGAGCTTCTTTTGTGAAGAAGTGAATAACAGCTCAATGCTCCATTATGGACATATCACAATCTTCTTTATGCAACTATATGTGAACAAAGTGGAAGTTACAGCTGAATTATTTACTTAACAGATAATGTATGGCACCAAATAAGGGTTTTGTGAAGGTGATAATCCTTCTCGGCAAGGCCGGAAACTTATGGACCTACTCTCGTACAAGGGATATTCAATAAGTAATGCAATATATGCTTTTTCTTAGACAATTTATTTTGGAAAAACACAGTACTTTCAAGTTTGGTGTCTTCAAATCTTTACACAATATTCTATGTAATTTCACCTTTTGCTAGATGGCAGTAATGCAGTTAGATTTCAGATAAAAGGTCTGTAAAAGATGTGTGACAGAGAGCAGTAATTGATTTTCTTTAGTTGTAAAATGAGATCATTACCAACATTTACAGATGTGTGTATAGAGAGATGATCACAGATACAAGCACTGTGATTCCCTAGACCCTCACCGCCCCCCCAAAAAGAAAGGTCATAATTAAAAGAAAGTCAAAGCAGTCTCACTGGAATCCATGCACTGTGTGACCATACACTGTAGTCACACATATAATAATGGAACATGCCAACATGCTGGAATTCTTATTTTGGATGATTAGCAAATAACAATCAAACAACTCATTGTTTGACAGTGTTAAAACAATTATCCACCAGTTAGAACATTTGTGCTTGGATCCTTTGAAGTCCAATTGCCAATCACGTGAAACAAACAGTCACTGTTCAGTGCTGCAGGCTCATTATGAGGTTGAAGATAATTTATTGTTCAGCATTGTAACAGGAGATGAAATACACATTGATTACTTCAAACCTGAGACCAATAACAATCCATAAATTTTTATCACAAAATATCTTAAATATCCTAGATGGTAAAGTTGTGGCCATTTCTTCCAGAACTGTGAAATGATTATATTATTCAGTATCACCTCATGATGAACTCCATGTATGTGTCACAATTCTTTAAAAGTTGAAGAAGTAGCTCCTCTTTAAGATGTGTCCAAAGTTTTTCTTCTTCCCCTTCATGATAATGTAAAGCCATATATAAGTTAATATACTGGAGAAGAGATCACTAATCTTCACCCATCCTACAGCCAGTTTTTGCACTTTCTTATTTCCATATTCTTCAGTCCTCTAAAAATGACAGGAAGTCAGCAACAGTACAAAGACTTGCCCTGTGGCAGTGTGATATAGGCTCTAAAAATCCAGATGGCACAAAGCCAAAGATTTACAAGGAGATTATGTTCAAAAATAGTGCTCTATATCCAAAGAGTTGAGGGAAAATGCACCACATTTTGAAAATGGAAAAAACAAACCCTGAAAGAGAAAAATATTTTGCATTACTTATTAAATATTCCTCATATTACTACAGTCCCATCCCCTCATGTAACAAAGCCAGCATATGCAGTGAATTGTAGCCAGTGGTGCTATTCTCAGAAGTTTCCCACTGAACTATTTATTCTGGATTGGCTACTGTGCAATGAACTCTTAACTCAGGGAACAAATGCAGCAAAACAGCATGTCGTAGTGTTACAAACTTGTATTATTACATAAAACAAGAACTTTGTTTACATTTTTTAAAAATTTTCTATGTTGTTAAACCACTGCAGTAATGGAAAAACACTGATCATTTGCTCTTCTCAATGATTAAACTTTAATGCTGAACACAAATAATACAGAGGCAAAGGAAGAAGAAAAATAATAAGAACAGAGATATTAATTTAATGTTCTAGATTTGTAATAAACATACTTGTTCACTTTCCTCAGATGCATGTTCTCTTTCCTTAAATATAATACTTGCATTTCCCTTAGGAACAAATTTAGAAAATATGATGCTGAACATCTCTGAAATTACTTTAAACTTTTGCCGAAGAATAAGTACTTTATTCTTATCTTTTTCCTTTAGCAAAGAGCAAGTAGATTTAATCCTGGAAAAAAAGAAAAAAAATCTTATTAATTGATTAAAATTATGGCAGACTGGATTAATAGTTACAAAAATATATATGCTCATTAAAAGTTAGAAGGAAGTATAAAAATACACAAGTGGCAGTGTCTTATTATTATATTTTTAATAAGCATGTTTATTTTCTAATTTATTAGTATTTTGATTTATATGAGGGCTGTTCAATACAGAATGCTCATAATTTTTTTTTACAGCCATAAATTTAAAATTTAACTTTACTATTTTGTTAGCTTAATATGTAATGTTCATTCTAGTTTCATTGTTGTCATTTCCGGTTCCTACCAGTGAGAAGTGGCAAGTTGAGTCATGTTCAGTTCTGCCTACAGCAAAATAGAGATGACACGTAATGAACAATATGTTTCTCTTAAACTCTGCTATCATCCCAACAACTCTGAAGAGGCTGAGGCCTATGCAATGTTACAGGAGTTTTATGAAGAGTTTTTTCTTCCCTATAGCACAGCTCAAAGATGACTTAAAATGTTTAAAGAGGGAGGCAATCAATTTCAAAGGAATGTGGACCTGACACTCCAGTTTGTGTTCTAATGGAAGAAAACATTAACACCACTATTGTCTTCTGACAAATGGTTGTTCAGTAACATTAAGACCACTTTCAGAAATTTTGTAAACTTCACTGGGTGCCACAACACATTGGCAACTGAAAATTTGCACATACTTGGTGGTATCCAGAATATTCGGGACAGGTGCTGCCATCTGGCCAAAAACTTACTTTGAGACTAATGACCACCGTCACCCTCAAAGTAGTTCCTTTCCACATGTATACACCAGTCCCAGCAATTCTGCCATTTTCCAAGTGCATTCTGCAGCTTTGATTATTGAAAATATTTATATGGACAATGCATACAGCTGCTATCTTATTAGATCTTATCAAAGCTTCTGATTATGTTGATGTTAAAATATTAATATACAGACTAATTAAACATGGATTTAGGAGAATAAGTTATAAATTCATAAATTAATATATGATCAATAGGCAACAATGCATCACAATTAGGTATAACTCCTCTAGGAGACTGCTGGATTGTGCTATTCCCAAACATTTCAATGTTTAATTTCCTATAATAATTTAATGCATTTTTACGTGTGAACAAAATGTTTAGGGGGGACTTCTATCTTGTGCCAGATGTTCTCTAAGGAACTTGGTTTGCAGTCACAGTGCAAACTAATGCCTCAGTAACCTTATATAGTATTTTGACCAGAAGAGATGGGAGGAAGCAATAGATTTAGATTGCAGTTGGAGTTTATAATAGTATAGTTGGCACTTGAGCCAAAGGGACCCTTTGTGCATGCCTTCAATCTTTATTTTGTAGTTCCAGACGTAAGCTCTAAAATCTTTCCTACAAGCTTAGGAATTATACTTCATAAAGAGCTGAATCCTAATAGAACCATTCTTTGTCTTTCCAGAGCTCTACACTCTAGTAAGATGAGTTTTACAGTCTCATTAGACTGTTCATATAGACAGCATATGGGATTTCCATTATAAAATTCTATCATTCAAAATGTTCAATATCCAGTTATCATTCCAATAGCTTTCCTGGCTTGTTCCCCATCCCTACTCAGTAGGTATTTTGCCAGGGTGCTATCGGATATTTTAATAAGTATTTTACTCAATTCTCAACTGGGGATATCTTATTTGATATTCTTTCTTAGTCCATTGATATACTGCAGTTCTAGCAGATTTGCTGCTAATGCACCAGAAAGATTTAGGAAGCAGTGCACAGAGCCTTTTTCCCATACATGCCATTGTGTGCATGTCATCTGAAATGTCATCTCTTGGCCTACGCATTTCCAGAAAAGGCTATCTCAGTTTTTACACTACTGATTGTTGTTGCATTACAAACTTGAATAAAATATTTTAAACAACTATCAGATAATTATACTAAAATAGTATATAAATGGCAATAAAGTCATATATATTAAATATGGGACAATTTGCAGTTTTTCAATGTCAAACAATATTACAATGCTCTCATGCAGACATCTCTTGAATCAATAATCAGTAATTTCATTAGTAGTAAGCTGTTGCTGAATGGCAGGTTAGAGAGTTTTAGAATAGTAGTAGCAAAGTTGTGCACCCAGTTTTACTCTGCTGCAAACTGCCATTAGTCACAATCAGGACCCAAATTAAACATTATACATCAAACATAAAAATATAACTCTGGGTGTTTTACAAATTTCTATTCTGACCCACTGTTATATTTATCTTGTATATCAGTCATATTGAAATGTACATTTCTAATAGCAATAATACCATGCTGTATGCTGACAATAGCACCATTGTTTATAGTGAACTTACTGCTCTCATACTTGAAGAAAAGTTAAATTCTGAAGCATCAAATAGTGTGGTACTTTACAAAGCCCAAGCCTATATGTGTTAATCCCATAAAATAAGAATTCATCAGCTTTGGAGTGAGAAGCAAAATGACTTTCATGTCATGCATTTATTGCAATATCTTTGCATTGTTCAGGCATTAGACTCTTTTGGACATGAATTTACATTGTGAAATAACACAATTTTTTTAAAAATAGCATGATTATAGAATTTTCTCTCTCTAATTTTTCTAGCAAATTTTATTTTCCCAGTTTTCAACAGTAATGTGGCACACTTCCATCATGTGACCATGGGCTCAATTATTGCTGCAATGGCCTAAGATAGACAAATGTACCTGGCACATGCTGGGTAAAGCTAGTGGCCCTTTTGCTTTGATTCAGTGGAAGTATAGCATCTGTTTCTGGTGATTGCACATGGTAGGGGAGAAAAAAGACAAAGCAAAGGTGTTTGTTGTGGCGATAGAGCTGCGGAATTTGTACTAGTTTTATCTGCTGCAATAATATTATAGTGCAAATATTGCAACTATGCTAATAAACATTATATATACCTTTAGTTGAAGAACTGAAAAAATAAGAAATAAGTTGATGTGAAGGATAACAATGTAATGTCTTTTGTAACAAAACAAAAAGAGATCAATTATATTGCCAACATTTAAAGCTTTTGTTTTATTTTTTATATCATAAGCAATCAAAAGTTTACTACTTGTATAATTTTCTAAAGCTACTAAGATATTTTCCATTGATTAACTTACTCTTGCTTAATCATCTGTGACTTTGTATATATGTTATGCCAGTGTTCACATATGTTATCATAGTGGATTATATCTTCTGGCTGTATGTCACAATTTCTCAGTTTGCGATTCACTTCTTGCAATGTTTCTATTAACTGCAACAATTTTAAAATATGTTAATTCAGTGTTAAGAAATGCTATGCATATGCATTTTTTGAGAGTGTGTTATTTTTCAAAATCACTTTAATTTTTACATTCGTAATATAGAGTTAATGGAATTGCTCAATCTGGAAAAGGTGTAATTATTTGGTAAAAATAGTGTCCATTATCTATTTTACCTTATGTAAATAAGGGAAATACAGAATGACTTCAGCAGTTCAATAGTTTTGTATTAACAGTCCATATGCATTCTTGTCAAAAATATATTTTTAATAAAATAATTTATAAGTTCAGTATGAAGGCATTAATCTGCAGAGAATTATACAAAAATAAAAAAATAAAATTGTTAATTGGAACATTGCACAGTAAAGCTAATCATATATTAAGATCACATAATGATTTTAATACAAAAAAAATAAAAAGTTTTACAGGCTGTAATTTTTGAATGTTCATTATATTTTAAGATGTATACAGGATGGCTTTAGACAGTTTCTACAGCAATTGTTCTTTAGGTAATTGAAACTGAATGCTATTAATGTTAATTGTTACAAAAATAGTAAATAGAACTAATCCTGTGAATATTTACAAGCATTTAAAAAAAAGTATTCCATACAATTCATAAATATAATACAATGGCATAAAAATTAGAGTAGTGCAACAGTTTAGGAAAAACACAGTAAACTTGCTTTAATGATGAACTGATACTTTGCGACTCATAAAAATGACTTAATATATCATTTATTTTCACTGTTTCTTATTGTGACACTCTTATATATGAGAAGCCAGTGAAACATGAAGCTTTGATAAACAATTTTTTACATTTTAAATTTTATCATTTAATAAATGAATTTTTAGTTGAAATATTTGTAATTTCTGACACCTTTAATTTTTGGGTTTTATATATTTTACTTACATAGTATTACTTCATTGCTCATATATATTTTTTCATTAAATGCCTTGCACTCTCCAAAATGGAAACAAAAAAACTTTGAGTCAATGCTGTAACACCATACTTCACTAGTCTAATTTAGTAAAATATAGTATTACAACCATTAATCCAGAATATTCTTTATTATTTCACTGTATCAACTTCTATTTATAATAAATAAGGAACAGTGCCTAGATCTACTAAACATCCTTTTGCATAACGTTCTGAGATTTTGTGTGTTCTCTCCAACTATTGTATTGTGCTTGATTTTCCAACGTTTTTTACCATATTCTCTTAAGATGGCACTTGTAGAAAGATAATACTTGAGTTATTTTAATAACAGAAGTTGCCTGACCATTAATTATAATCTGCAAAAATACAGAGTCCTCATTCTACTAAGCAATTGGAAATCGATTTTGCCAACAGGGAGTAACTGCATAATGGCCTGGCCACCTGCAAAGGGAAATCATATCATGTAGTCAGAACGTCTAATATATTTTATTTTTTTACTTTCATTATTTATTAGTAGTAAATAGTAATTAATATTTATTCAATATCATAGTAGATTCTCAAAGTGCCAATCCTCAGTTGCGAGATATGCTTTAAAACTTTTGAAAATATTTTGCTCTTGCCACAATTCACCCTCTGAAACGTTATAAACTGCCTCCAGTATTTTGTTTCAGGGCCTCCAGATCACTTCCAATCCAGTAAAAGTATTACAAGAAAAAAGCAGGTTTGTAGTATCAACATATGATATAGTGTTACATTTGCCAAGATGAGGCAAATTGTTTACATATATTAAAAACAATAAGAACTCTGAGGTACTCCTACTTTAACTATTTTACAGTTTGATTTAGCTGAAGTTATGACATGTTCATTTTAGAGTGAATTTCTATACATTGTTTGCAGTTTATAGATATGATTATAGAATTTCTCTGATTTTACCTTAAAATATACAAGTAAGATTAAATGGATAACTTTCTAAACTATTATAAATAGTTTACCACAAGGATCAGTCTTAAGTGTCACTCTTTTCCTAATTGTTATTAATAATATATCAAGGGTGCCAAAAAATATATACATACTTTCAAGTAGATATCTATTTAATATATTTCAAAGTTGCACTAAAAAACAACAGTAATGTATAGTATGATGTTCTGTAAACATATGTGATTCATATATGTTATAATAGCATTGCTATGTGACAGATAAATCAACAATGAACAAATGAGCCAAGATTATCATAAATCAACACTGAACAAATGAAGCCAAAGATTATCATATGCCGTTCTGTAAACATATGTGACTCACATTATATTATGCTAACATTGCTATAACAAAATGGAGCCAAGATTATTATTTGAACATGGGAAAGCAATTTTGAAGTGGTATTGGAAAACAAAGAATGTTGTTGAAGTTCAAGGCAATAGATGTGTGTATCTCATTCTGCAGATCTAACTCCATTGAACCTCTACCTATGAGGAACTTTTAAGGATACCGTATACCGTATACCGTAGAAAACCAGCTACACTGGTAGCACTTCAGGAAGAAATTAAAATGGCATGTGCTGCAATTGCTGAGGACACTTTCGCAAACATTGCTCAAGCAGTAGTTCAATGTGCTGAAAAGTGTATTGATGCTCATGGTGGGCATTTTGAGCAACTTTGTGACTGTAAAAGTCTAAGATTATTAGTGCTCATCATTTTCTATTAGTGTGAATTCAGTTTTGTTACGTTAATGTAGTTTTTTCTTTGCTTGAAGTGTGTATACATTTTTGGCACCCTCTGTAGTATCCAACATTAAAGCTTCTGTTCAATCAATATTATTTGCTAATGATCTCACAATATTTTTCCAAGGCAACAAGAACATGAACACAACTGAAAAACTCCTTCAAACAACAACATCACATATAGAAAATGTGATTACAAAAAAGTGGGCTGAGACTCTCAGAAAATAAAAGTATATGTACAATATTTTCAAAAACAAGCCAAAAATCTGAACCTGAAATATATGTTAATGGAAAAAAAAATTGAAATAGTAAATACTATAAAATGACTTGGACTCACATTTGATCAAAGATTAATATGGATTCCCCATATAAAACAACTTAGAGACAACTGTAAAAGACTGCTAAATATTCGCAAGATATTAACATACAACAACGGGGAAGCTGATTTCTCTGTCCTTAATATGACATACAGAATTCTGATCCAAACAAAGATAAATTATGGATACATAATTAGTTAGATTTCCTTTACAATTCCAAATAAAATTTCTAACAATTTGTACATAAAAACAGACAATTCTCAAAAATCTCCAGTCCCCTTTGGTGAAAGACCATATTGTTAACTAAAACAATTATGATTATCCATTCCAATGTTAAAAAGCAGGAACGTTACTAATGAAATTCTGCCATGGAGACTTACAATACCAAAAATATATTAGGAACTGCCTCAATATGCTAAAAATCAAGTCACTAGAATTGAATAGCAAAAATTGTTTAAAGAATTAAATTCACAGAATTAAGACTGCATAAAAATGGTTCCCAGTCTCATTATGGATATGAATGCACTGTTATATCTCCAGAATGTACAATGTTATATTAATTACCAGATTTCTATACTGTTTTCTCAGTGAACAATTTGCAATCAAAAAAACCTTGGATGCTATGAAATCTAAGCAAAATTAGTTATCTATTAAAATGTAAATTGGAACTTTCACAGTGAAGCTAATCATGTAATGGATATCATTGTATGATTTAGTTGAACTACACACTCTTAATGCTTCCCTTACTTGTTATAATGTATGGAACCAGTTTCGAGAACATTTAGTTCTTATCATCAGCCAGGCTAAAGTCATTGCTTTCATTTTAAACACTTGCTCAGTTTTGTCTCAGCTTTTGTTTCCTGCAGTACATTTCTTTTTAGTATATAGTTAGTGATACAGTATGGATAACTTTACTTTTGCAGTATTAGCCAATATGCACCTCGTCTACGGTTTCAGTGCAATGGAAGAGCAGCATAACAACACTATGCAGTGTTGTTCCTGGCAACCTTATCACACCACATTTGCGACTGCAACAGGCGACAAACAGGCAACTGCGAAAAACTGGATCCTTTACCGTTAGAATGCGAGATACTGGCCATGAGAGGAATGTTAGAATGCTCGATCTTGAAAATGATGTTTTAAATGCAGTGTGACAACCCTGCAAGCAGTAGTTGTCATATTGCATGAGAGGTGAATGCAAGCCAATAAACTGCTTTCAGGGTCTTACATGAGTAGCAATTGCACCCATATCATTCACAGAGGGTCCAGGCATTGCAACCAGCAAATTTTCCACATCAAATGCAGTTTGCTAATTGATTCTTAGAGTGATGTGCACTTAAACAACATTTACCTGCTATATTGCACACAGACGAGGTAATGTTTACTAGAGAAGGCATGTTCAACAGTCAGAATAGTCATATCTTGAAGTATGAAAATCCACATGCTGTGGTAAATCAAGCCTACCAACAGGCATTCTCTGTGAATGTATGAGCTGGTATCGTTAACGATTCTGTGATTGGACCTTTTGTACTACCAGACAGACTGAAGGAGTGGTCTATAAAACATTCCTTCAAAATGTCTTCCCACATTTTCTGGGATATGTGCTGCTGATAATTTGTAGGTGTATGGGGTTTCAACATGATGGAGCGCCAGCATATTTTGTAGTGAATGTTAGGGAATGCCTTGATGAACAGTTTGGGCACAGATGGATTGGTCGTGGTGGTTGTGTTCCATGGCCAGCTTAATCACTCTGACACCCATGGACTTTTCCTTCTGGGATCACGTGAAGAGCCTAGTGTACATGACTCCTGTCAAAACTAATATGGACCTGGTTGCTAGGATTATAGCAGCTGCTGATGATGTGTATGAATCTCCTGGGATGCTAGAGCATGTGCGACACAGTTCATGAGGCGTTGCTGCGAAGTTTGTCGTGATCATGGCGGTCGACAGTTTGAACATTTACTTTAAACAATTAAATTTTGCTTTTTTTTCATGTCATTTTTTTGTAATGTTTGGTCATCTATCCTTAATTGCAATTGTTAGGAAGTAATGAGTAGTTGATTGAGTGATGGGGGGACTTAATGTAAACACATTCCACAGCATTCAAATGTTGTGTTTTGTTTGGAAACATCATATTCCAAGTAAGCAGATACAAAGGTGGAGAAATCAGCAGTGGCATATCATTTTTGGACACAAAAGTATGATATAATAAATAAAGCAAATTATTAAAATCAGTATAAGGACCTACAAAACTAGCAACCTGGAAGAAAATATACATCTACAAATACAAAGACAGTCTAATGAACTTCAACACTGCCGGAGATGAAAACATAAACTACAAGTTTATCACACCAGAGCAGAATACATATTTACACAGCTTAACGAATGATCCAATAGTTGAACTAGCCTGGCTGAAGATGAGAACTAAATGTTCTCGAAACCAGTTCCTTACATTATGACAAGTAAGTGAAGCTTTAAGAGTGTGCAGTTCAACTGAATCATCAATGATATCAAAGGTGTTTGAGTTATTACAAAATGAAAATAATGAAATTACTCAGTAATGAATCACTGGAGACCATGGGTTCTTTATATCAAAACATTCAGAAAAGATCCCTGAACAACTTGTGAAAGTTTGGATTCATTGTTTAAATAAAATCTTAACTGACATCAATAGTCTTCTCAGTCCTGGTGGTGTAGTGGTAACATTACTTCCCTGTAAAAGAAGTTTGCATGTTTAATCCCGGCCAGGGTCAATGATTTTTTTCTGGCGTAAAAATCTTAACTATGGCTTCCTTCTGGAATAGAAGTAAAGCCATGGTCTCATATTAGATTTATGGCAAGAAAAAGAACCTCAAGCCTGAAAGAAGAGACCAATGAACAAAATGTACTGCTCATTTCATGTACGAATTGAATGGGACACTGATGATCTGAGCTTTGAAGAGCATCCGTAACTAAACCAATCAACAGGGCTTACTCTCTAGATTAAGAATTGACTACTCCAAATTACCATATGACTATCTTTTCACCGGACAAGAACCTCCATTTTGTGAACACTATAATAAAAAACTTACAGTCAAACACATTATAATTGAATGGGATAGATAATCCAGTTATGGCCAATCATCAAATTCCTCCAGATCTTCAGGCAGCATTAAATGAATTAAAGTATTCTCATTACTTAAATTCTTAAAAAATTGTAAACTTACTACTATATTATAAACATATTTTTCAAAACTTTTATTACATCATTTATATTTAACTTACTATAACTTACATAAAACTTTTATAATGTCTAAACCTTATTAATAATTGACATGATAATAATGTAAATGTAAACTTGTAGATGCTATAAGACCTATGCTATTAGACAACATTAAATAAAGTTATTAATTAAAAACAAAAAGGTTTACTTCTGAGAATATAGCTATACTATCCCATACAAGAAATAATGGCCTTTTTTTTCACCAGAAAAATTATAACTGGGCTAAATTATAATGGCAAATACTACTTACATTATCTGCATTTAGTTGCCCAGCTTCAGAATCTCCTAAGTTAAAACTTTTCATGCCCTCTTCACTTTCAACTTCTGATTCTTTTAGACACTGTTTTTTTACCTGCAGTCCTATTCTTTTTAATTTTTGTTCTGTCAGTTTATTTTCTATTTTCTTCTCTGCCCTCATGTTCTCCATAACTTCATCTGTAGTCTTGATCTAAAAATAAAAAGTGGTATTAAATGCACAACATTGCCATGAAGTAAAACTCCTAGTGATAATTTTTAAATTTATTTATTATGACAGCATAAACATGTTTGGTACCTCTAAAGATGTGCATAGTAATTTTAAGCTCCTTAAAAGTCACAATGCCGGAATTCCTTATTTAATTATCCCATTCACAATTCCCATGCTTCCATTGATTAACTCTCAAGACCTATCTGAGAAATGTTATCCCTTCCTCATATTTTAGTGACTGTACAGATACAAATTAATCTAATCCATGCTCCCAGAATATGCTCATGGAACTACCTCCATCCCCACAAATTCAAACACATTTCATACATAGAGAGGGTGCCAAAAATATATTTATATACACACTTCATGCAAAGAAAAAACTGTGTTAACATAACAAAAGTAAATTCAAGCAAACAGAAAATGATGAGCACTAATCATCTTAGACTTTTGCAATTACAACAGTTGCTCAAAATGCCCACCATCAACATCGATACACTTCTGAGTACGTTGAACTACTGATTGAGCAATGTTTGCAAAAGTGTCCTCAGCAATTGCAGCACATGCCATTTCAATTTCTTCCAAAAGTACTATCAGTATAGCTGGTTTTCTATGGTATACAACATCCTTAAGAGTCCCCCATAGGTAGAAGTCCAACGGAGTTAGATCCGGAGAATGCGGTGGAAACTTAATCGGACCTCTTTGTTCTATTCAGTGGCTTGGATAGTGCCTTGTAACCAGTGCTCGAGGCTTGTTGCTATATGAGATCTCCCAGATCTGCCATTGTGAACATTGCATATGCTACCATGAGTCTCAATTGCCTTGAATGCATGCAGTTGTTACTCGTGTTGGCAGTTCTGTTCTGTACACACGTCTCCATTGCCTTTGAACATGAACAACATTCTTGGTTTTCCAATACCACTTCAAAATTGCTTGGTTCAAACGATAATCTTGGTTCCATTTTGTTGTAGCAATGTTATCTTAACATAATGTGAGTCACATCTGTTTACAGAACATCATACAATAATCCTAGCTTCATTTGTTCATTGCTGATTTATGATAATCTTGGCTTCATTTGTTCATTGTTGATTTACCTGTCATGTAGCAATGCTATCATAATGTATGTGAGTCACATCTGTTTACAGAACATCATACTATACATTACTGTTGTTTTTCAGTTCAACTTTGAAATATATTAAACAGATATCTACTGTGAAAGAGTGTACATTTTTTGGCACCCTTGGTATTATCATCATAGATGAAGACAATTAATTTTGACAAAAAAAATTGGGCTTATTCTCTTTTACTGAAAAATCTTGAACATTTAATCTGACATCATAACTATATTAATATAAATAGTTTTAAAGTATATTAACTTGAACTATTTACTACTATTAAGTTTGAAGATATTTGCATTATGCTAGTTTTCTTTCTTTTTTTCTTGGTTAATGAATTGATTTTATATTCTTAAATCTATTTACCAAGGTTTATTGGAATAACAGTTTCATGAATCCTTGTCCACATCCCCAATTGCTAATCAACTGAATGGTGATTTGAACTGCATCCTGGATGCTTACAGATAAACTCCGGCGGAAAGCTAAAAAATCATTTGATTAAGTGATATTCATACTTTTTTTTATGTAGACTTCCCATTTAGTGAATTCCAATGATTTGTCTACTGATTTTATTAATTCATTTTATTTTCTATTTGATAATTATTTTCCCAGAAATGATTGGTTAAAGCTGATTTATCTATTTGTTTGCATCTTTTATTCCTCGAGTCTCATGCCTATATTCCTTTTGGTTTTACCAACGGATATCTTATTATAATCAGAGCAATTAACCTGGTATATGCCTGGTTTCTTTTTTTGGGAGAATTCTGTCAACATATCTTGATGTTAAGAGATTATTTATGCTATATTTATTTTGTGGTGCTAAGGTTATATTAAATGCCTTAAAACTTCTTTTAAATTTATAAAAAGCCTAAGGATGGTATGTAAATCTTTTAAATTTAATTTTCTCCTTCTTCTCTTCCTTATATGTTCCTGTTTTGTAAATCTTTTTATTCCTACCAAATGAATGGAACCATGGTTCCGACACAGTTTTCCCTCCTTCCAATTATCTAATTCATTAAACAAGTTATATATGGATAGCAAACAGGTTCAAGCTTTTATTTTAATCACCCAGAGCACAGATAAAATACACTGGTAATAATAACTAGTGTTTGGTTGTGATTTCATTGTGAATAAACCACATATGCAGCAAAATTTCTTTCAATGATTAAGATATTTTTCAACAGATATTACATGTTTTTGTTAATATGGTATTAATTTTAACAATGTAATTAAAACTCCAGCATTCCACCAAGGTTTACCAACATGAGTTTAGTAAATATGTTGTTAAGATTCACAAAAATTTCAAATACAAGGGATAGAGAAGGCGATGTCAAAAGTTTTTTAATATACTCAGATGTACTTTTGTTTGCATAGAATAATTGATAAGAATGACACATGAGATGAATAAGGCATAAATATTTCTAAATTTGAAAAGTAAATAATTTATCTTAATTATCTAGTGAGTTGATTTGATACTGTTATGTTCCACTTACTGTTGAATTATGCAAAACTAGTACATAATATTTGAACATAAAAGTATCAAATCCACTCACTAGATAATTAAGAATATATTCACTGTATTGGTTTAGACACTAGTAGATAATTGTCCAGTTAGGAAGTACAAAGAAATGATGGGTTAGTCATTTTTGTGTCTACTATAATGTTATATAATATAGCTTATTGCCATGATTATTGCCAATAATGTTTGGAATTTGGTTCATAATCCCAGAGTTATAACAGTAAAGTATTTTTTGTCATCTCATTATTTAGTTGCATATCTTGACATGCACTGCATTACATTTGTTTTGCACTCTTAAAGACATTTTTTTTAAGATAACCTCTAGAACCTAACAGGATACCATTAATGGTATACATTTCAAACTGTATTCTGAAGTGATAAATGTTAAATGGACTGATCCAGAGCAATTAGCAACTATTCCTGATTAGAGGTTACTGATTATTTGAACATTGATGGAAAAGCACCCTGTGTAAATATAGTTTTCAATGTTGTTGCCTCTAAGATATTGAATTTTTATATGTGTACAATCAAATGCTCCCCAGAGCACTAGAAAAATGGCAAAATGAAATGTTATTCATAATTAAAATGTAAATTGTAACTTGCACAGTGAAGCCAATCATATATTGATATTATTATGATTTAGTTGAACTACACACTCTTAATGCTTCACTTACTTGTCATAATATAAGAACCGGTTTCAAAAACATTTCATTCTCATCATTTGTCAGGCTAAACTTCAACTGTCGGATAATTCGTTAAATTGTGGGAATGTGCATTCTGCTCTGGTGGCGATGTGATGAACTGGTAATTTATGTTTTCATTCCCAAAAAAAAAGAAAAACAAAGAGAAACATAGGCACACAGTAAAAGGAACATTTCAGGAACATAAAGTACAAGCAAATAGAGAAATCAGTAGCAGTATATCATTTTTGGACAGAAAACCATGTCATAATGAATAAAACAAAATTATTAAAATCAGTACAAGGACCTACAGAACTAGCAACTTGGGAGAAAATCTACATGACATTCTAATAAACTTCGACACTGCCAGGGGTGAAAACATAAACTACAAGTTTATCACACTGCCACCAGGGCAGAATGCACATTCCGACAGCTTAACAAATTATCTGACAGTTGAATTTTAGCCTGGCTGATGATGAGAACGAAATGTTCTCGAAACTGGTTCTATATATTATGCCAAGTATGTGAAGCATTAAGAGTGTTTAGTTCAACTAAATCATACAATAATATTATAAGTTATTCATAATTCACAAGTATTTCTCTAAATAAGGGAATGTTATGTTCCTTCTTATTTTTGATGCAATTGTTACAGAAACTTTGTGATAATACTGTTTTTGAAATACCAGCAATGTTCCTAGCCATTAAATGAAGAGAACCAGTGGCATTAAACCTTTGTGTAACCAATGGGAGACACATGTTTCTGTTTACTGTAATATAATGTATCTTGTAATTTATCTACAGCCTATGATGACTGCTTATCACATTCTGTTGTAAAAATTGCTCTTTTGCATAAAAATGTCAAAGTCACTGTATCTTACAGCCCTTCCTCTGTCAGGAACAACATTTAAATTTAATAGATACTTCTTCTTCTTTCTCTATCCTTTATGCGCTTAGGTGTCAGATTCTCTCTCCTCTATTTTTCTCTGAAAAGTGAAAATTGACCAGGTGGGTTATTAGCCTGCATCCAGCTAGCTGGTGGAGGGTTGCCTCCTTTCCACCTCCAGGTCTGCCAACTTTGTTTAGGACTCATTCCCTTAGCCTTTGAAGAATCAACTCCTTATCCACAAGGCAGTGGCTTCTGCCACCTCCTCTGCCATTAGGATTTCTCTTCTTCTGCCTTTCGAGCCATTGGACATACTCTTCTGGGTTGCTTCTTAGTCTGAGTCTTCCTCTTTGGCCTGTCCAGGAAGGACAGCCTTACAAATAGCTTTACTTTTGCCAGCATAGCTCACAAAGGATCATCAGACCTCATGAGCCCTCCTACCAATGACAAGGTCATGCAACCCATTTAATAGATACAAATATAGAATTTCTATGTCTATAGCCAGATATATGGTTGCCATTTTTGAAATGTTATTAACATGAGGTTCAACACATTGTTAAAAGTTAACAAAGCCAACATTGGTTGATGAAACAGAATTTTTTTTAATTTGATTGTTAGGGCAATCTAACAGCTTATTAATTTTAACATTGTTGATGAAACCAGCCTTTAAAATGCTAAACAAAGCTCATTCTGAATTCTTCCTTGTACTAATTAAAACAAAACAAAAAAAAAAGTTGTAGACTATATCTGGTGAATTCATGGCTCATAAAAATTAAGAAACAGAATTATTGCCCTCTGAGAATAGTACAATTATTGCAATAAATCTCATCATTTAGTTATGTTTGTAAAAAAAAAAATTAGCTGTGCTTTTTACCTATGAAGAAATTATCATGATTTAACACAGTCATATTGAGATCTGAGGTAGTGCTGGTATCACAAATCTAAATAAAATAAGTACTTAATATAGTAACATGGTCACCCCCACAAACTACAAAAGTAAATTATTAATAAACTTATTTTACTGGAGTTTGATGTGAGCTTAGGGGGAATAGTTCAACAGATTGATAGTAGAATTTCCAACAGAAATAATCTACTCCACACACAATGCTCTAGCTGTTTATTACAATCATCAATCAAACTCTGAAAGACTTATTGTCTCTTCCTTCACCTTCAGGAGTTTGGTGACCCTGGGGGTAATGACTATATCCAAGCTCAAATGGAACACACAGTTACTTTTATTGCTGAAATGGAACACACACTCACTTTTATTGCAAGTATTTAAAATGAAATCTTAACTGGAAGGTGTTAGCATTATCTGCACTCCTTTTTAACCAACAATTTCAAAGTTTGCCACTGCATCATCACGATTACTAAGACTTGTCTTAATTTCATAATTGAGACCTTTAGAAATACTGTTTGTGTGCATAAGATGTTTTCTGGAATAAGTATGAAAAAAACCTTCATGTATGCTGCATCTAACTGGAAATAATTGTCTTATGGTGCATTCTGTCATACTTAATTGACAAACAGGACGTGATTGGTGATTATGTTGTCAGTTAAATGTTTTTGTGTTACACTAGGTAATGCATTCTTCCTGTGTAATATACATATACAAGGTATGAAATATTTTATCCATAGTATACAATTTCTTTAATTTAATTATGTCCTAGGCTTCAGCATGTGAAAATAGAATAGGTTATAAGTCATCAGGGAGAAATATTTTTAAAACAGAAAATAACTGTTAATATCCTTGCATGAAATAAAATTATTTTACCTGTGTATAATAATTATAGAAATTGTAAATATGAGACAATAACAATTTCCATAGATACCTATTACAAAAAATCTTTGCAAAAGTCTCATTTACTATTTGAATAATTTTATACAGTAAATTATCTTTTTAAGTTAAAGCATTGCAAACAGAAAAATGTATAAAGAAACTTAAGAAATATTAAATAGATAAACATTCTCTTGAGTAGATGAACTGTGAATTGCCCAATTCTTAATGAAGTATATGTTTAAATTAGGTATTTTAATATTGTAAATATGAATGTATAACCAAAACTTATGTATTAATTTTTTTACACTAAACTCCATTTACTCATATAAAATAAGACGTGTTTCAGGAGAATCTCTTCAGTTGCTCACTGAACCGCCGTTACTTGAAATGATGGCTAGACACCCGAATGTTCCTGTGGTGGTCTCTGTTGGTTGAAGTAGGAAATTGCTGAGTTCATCCATAGGAGATAACTTGAAATCCTTTAGGTTTTGTTTATTTTTAATATGAAAAATTTTTCCCAAGTGAATAACTCCATTGGGTTGTGAAGATGTTTTAGCAATAAAATTTCTGATTTTATTTCATGGTTTTTGGTCCAAAAGTGAGCTGTACTGCTGATTTATCCACCTGCTTAAGCCAAATATTCCTAAAGGGTTCTTTCTTCCGAATTTCTAAATTTCTCTTTGTTTTGCCTATGTAGCTCTGATCACAATCTGCTCATTTTATTACATAAATTCCTGACTTCTGTTCCGTTGGTATGGAGTCTTTTACTGTGCAACCTAATAAATTCTTGATATTACATTTGTTCTTTGGGGCTAAGATTATCCCATGCTCTTTGAAAATTTTCTTGATAATTTTTATTGATAATTTTTATCCTGTGTCTTTGTTGAAACCATTGGTTATAGCTGTCTTTATTATTTTTTGATATTCTATTTTGTACTCTGATTCTGTGAGTGGAATATTCATTAATCTGTGTGCCAAACTGTGAAACACTGCGTATTTATGAGGAATAGGTTTATAACGCTCATTTTTTATGTAATTTTCTGCGTGTGTTTCTTTTCTGTAAATTACAAAATTCAAACAATCTCCATTTCTTATAATTTTTAAATCTAAAAATGGTAGCCACTCATTTCTCTCTTCTTGTATGGTAAACTATATAGATTTATGTTGCAAATTAAGAAGTTTCATGGCATCTATTGAGTGTTTCTTTGGTATTATTGCAAAAATGCCATCCACATACCTATACCATGACTTGAAAATTAAAGGGAAGGCTTTTGTGATATGTATTTCAAATGAACTCATGAATAAATCTGCTAGGAAAGGTGACAAAGGGTTTCCCATGGTTAGGCCTGAAACTTGTTGGTAATATTTTTTGTTGAAGCTGAAGTAATTTTGTTTAATGCAAATATTAGTAAGTTTTAATAAATCTTCTATTTCTTCTGTTTTTAAATTTATTGATGTTACCCTTTTTTTTAGCATAAGCATAAGTTTCTCTGTAGATATGCTCGGGAATAAGGCTTTTACATAAAATGAAACCATTATATCTCTAGCCGTAATTCTGCTATTTTTAAGTTTTTCGACTAGATCAACTGAATTTTTGATGCTCAAACTTTGGAATCTCTTAAAAGAATTGAAAACTTTAATCAATTTTTTTTTGCTACCTTGTATGTGGGTGAATTGATATTGTTTATTATTGGTCTCATGTTGTTATCATTTTTATGTATTTTAGGTAGTGCATAAAGCCTGGGTAGTACCGGATTACTCTGTGTGATATTCTGTTTATCAGCAGTGGATAGTGTTTTGATTTCATTTAATGTTTTGTTTAAGATCTTATTGCATTTATTGAGCGGATTCTTTCCAATTGGTTTGTAATCTTTTCCTTTTAACATAGTTTCAACTCTATTTATGATTCCTTTTCGTCTAAAATGGCTATTTTATTACCTTCGTCTGCTTTTGTGTATATTACTGGTTTTTCTTTTAGTTGCTTTAATGCCGTTCTGTAATTTATTATTTTTTTTTTTGGTTTTTTATGTTCTCCAAAACTTTTTTTGTATTTACTTTTAACAAACGATTTTTCATTTTTGTTTATTTGTTGGGTGGCTATGTCAATGGCAGCTATGTAATCTTCTATTTTATCTGAAAAATCTATTCAAGTTTTGAGGCATTTGTTTAGGAGATTGATTTCATTTTCTGAAAATGTGCCACTCGAGAAATTAACTACTTTATCTATTGTGCGTGTGTGTAAGGCTGGTACTGTTTTAATTTGGTGTTTTTGTAAGTTCTGGAGTTTTAAGTAATGGCGGTTCAGTGAGCAACTGAAGATGGGAGAGATTCTCCTGAAACGCATCTTATTTTATGTAAGTAAATGGAGTTTAGTGTAAAAAATAAATACCTAAGTTTAGGATATATTACCACTCCATTGTCAACAGCTTCGTAAGTACAATGTTTATGAATGTACAAATTTGCCTGAAACATCCTATATACCTATGGCCAAATGTATTATTATTATTAGAACTGCAAGCGGAAGCTGGCTGAGCAGATGTATTCACAGGTACTCAGTGAGTATAAGCATAATCGATGTAGCAATAGAAATTTATCGATCCAGAATTGGCCTCTTCAACAAAAGGCAGACAAAATCTGGTAAAAATGCTTCTAATGATAGAATGACCACGATTTGGTATGTCCTAGTGCTACTTATGATTCTTCTTCTTCTTCTTCTTCTTCTTTGGCACTACAGCCTGGGGTAAGCTTTGACCTGCAGAAGCAACCCTGCATTCTCTACCTCTGTCTTACAACTTCATTGATAGAGGGCATTATTCAGGGGGGCATGTGATCAGCATGCCAACACCCCACTGTTGCCTATCACACGGCTTTCGTGATTGAAACACCAACTCTCCATTAGGCAGTTTTCCAATTGTCCCCATGGGCTGGGTGAACCCATTCTATACCACCCTAACTTAGAAAAATTCATAAGTAGATACCGGGCATTGAACACAGGCCTCCCAGCCAGCAGTCAGCAATACTAACAACTTGACCAAGAAGGTGATCATTACTTGTGACTGATGGAATCAAATTAAATCTCGACCCTGACATGGAACAGATTGTTGGAATGTTAAAGGGAATATTTGAAAAGATTACTGAGTTCAGAAAGATGGAGAAGAAGCTTGATATGACAATAAGCAAACTTTCTAAGGATATGAGAGAGTTTGTTATAGGATACCAGCAAAGATTGGAACAAGATCGCATGAACCACGACAAAAGGATAAGGAGTCTAGAAAAAGTGGAGGTAAACAGAAGAAAATTCAATGTCATCTCTTTTGAAATCCAGGAAATTACAGAGAAGAGGACCTGGCAAGAGGAAGAGGATATTTTAAGGAAAAATTGGGGATACAACTAGCTTACAAGGTTGGGAATTCCTTTAGAATCACTAGAAGAGGAATTAAGCTGAGGCCAGTACTTATTAAATGTAGCATCATGAAATTTAAAGGATGGTATTGGCAAGTACAAAAAATTGAGAGGTAGCATGAATATATTTATCAAGCAGGGTTAGAAGAAAAAAGAACAAGAGTAAGGGCTAATAATCCCTTCTGAGTCAAAATATTTACAACACTCTTTATGGTTTCACTTACATAAGATTTACTCAGGACAGGTTTTGTGAAATGATTGTCCACATCATCAGCTGCTAAATGACTGTTAGATCATTCATAGAAATTGGGTAGATAGGTATCTGGGTTGACTCTGGTGGTCTTTCATAAACTTGAATGAAGTGCTGTCGGATGTCAAAATTCATAAGATTTTGCTCATGTTTTTTGTATAAATCCTTTCCCATATGTTTAATTCTTTTGGTATTGAACAGTTTTTTATAACTTGATGCCTTTTTCTATTTCATGGTTTTCATTCCAAAAATGTGCTGCCACAGCTGATTTATCTATTTGTTTGTAACGGATGCTTTTTCAATGTTCCTTTAACTTAATGCCTATATATCTCTTTGTCTTTCCTATGTAGGTTTTTTCCCAATCCTTACAATTCATCTGGTAAATATCAGATATTTTCTCTTTGGGCCTGGAATCTGTTTTGTCTAATTTCAATAAATTTTTACACTGTATTGGTTTTGAGGTGCTAAGATGATATTGTATTGCTTGAAAATTTTTTGAAATTTCTTATTGGTTGATGGGTGGTAAATGAACTTTTTTATATTTTTTTCCCATAATAAATCACTCACTTTATCACTTCTTTATGTGGAGTAAAAGTCATGATTTCTGCTAATGAAATTTAAAACACAGCTTCTCTCGACAGAATCCAACTGATAACTAACTTTCTGAGATATAAATATTCACTTATTACAATAAGATTGTAATAATGCTAAACATTACAATGCATTATATTTTCAGCATACGCATACTAGGTAAATGAAATTTGTTAATTTCTATTTAGTCACAATAAAGCTGTCTATCTTGTGTTTCATTCTTGGTACACATTATTAATGTTGTTACACTTACCATTGATTGATTCACTTTGTATTACACTTTTCTTATTTGTAGTTTTAATCTTTTCATATTCTTGGCTATGTATATGT
This sequence comes from Metallyticus violacea, assembly GCA_030762175.1. NCBI lineage: Eukaryota > Metazoa > Arthropoda > Insecta > Mantodea > Metallyticidae > Metallyticus > Metallyticus violacea. The sequence goes on along the minus strand of CM060832.1, from coordinate 53,206,809 downwards.
TCCTTTGAATTGTTACATTTTTATATTACAAATATTGTCATAAAGGCCAACAAACAAACATTGCATTATAATAGTCCTTATCTGATACATGAATCTATTCAAATAAGCTTACTAGATTTATACTATTTAAAATGTATTACCAACGAACAAGTTTACTTGAATTGAAAATTAAAGCCATTACCTAACATCAAAACATGTGCAGATAAACTTGTTAAAATTATATGTTTAAAAATATATTATCAATGAATGTTTAGAGCTTTAAATTGAATATTATAGCCTCTATCTTACATAATAACATATGCAAATGGGCTTCTTAAATTAACATAACTAAGTAGGTATTACCATTAAATGTTTGTGACTTTATTTTGAGCATTATATCCTTTAATTAATTGCTTATAAAATATATGCATAAACTTATTTAATTAATATAATTAAAAACATATCAATGAATATTTTGAGTTTCAAATAAAATATTATAGCCTTTATCTTATATAATAACATATGTAAATGATTTCTTAAATTAATATAGCTAAATAGTTATTATTATTAAATATTTGTGGCTTTATATTGAGCATTATAGCCTTTACGTAATACACAAACATGTGAAAATGAACTTATACTGGAATGTAGAAGGGTTATTTGTGAAAATGCATAATGGGAACATTTATCAGATAACCAAGTGGGCAGAATGATAGCAGTGATGGAAACATGGTTATTAAAAGATTCTGTTATCAGTATCATTGGGTACGATTATTTTGAGAAAAAAGGGATGAAGGTCAAAGAAAAAGGTTGAGAGTCTGATGGTTTAGCATTATTTGTAAAAAAGATAATCTACAAGACAAATATATTTTGTAGACTTGCCTAGGCTTACTTAGATCTTCATTTAACAAGGTTGCTATGATGGAATTAAGAAAACTAGGTAACAAAAGCAAGCTAATGGGAAGAATACTGAAAAATTGTTACAGAACAGGGAAGCTAGAAGAGGAGAATATTATAAAATAGTGTTTGGTAATACAAGAAAGAATTAAGGGCAAAGAAACTTGCATATATAAAATCCAAATTATTCTACAGGAATATGAAGATGTAAGCTTCCATGGCTCATGTCCATAGTTAACATTCTTGGCTTCCACATCTTAGTAGTAAAATTGGTCACTGCTGATGTTTTGATCAGGCTGAGCTGTACTTTATTGAAGCTCAGGTGTCTGACAGAGGTCTGCTTGCTATGCTGAATTCTTGCTATCAATTACTGTTTTTCCCCCTTATTTACAATTTTACTACTAAGATGCAGCAGCACCCAGAAGCCAAGAATTTTAATCACAAGAACTTGGCGTGGCATCATTATGGTACAAGAGTGAAAGAATGGGGAAAGGATTTTGAAAGAGATAAAAATAAGAGCTGAGGACTCTGAAAAATAGAAAATATGGTCTAGTGATGTTAAAAAAATCTCTGAAACTATACGGAAAATTGAAAAATTATTAGAAAATATATAAAGAAATTTTTGTAATAAAGCAACAAGAGAGGGATTGACATGGTTTAGAACAGACCGCCTGTGGTGTCTCAGTAGTAAAAACAGGCATCAAACACCACTCAAAAAAAAAAGTATAGAACTGGAGTAGTATACCTAAGTGGGGCAGGGAATGGATATATTAAGGGCAAATGCTGAATGTGTGAAGAAGCAGATAGTACTTGGCATTATATTTTGGAATGCAAGCAAGCTAAGTTTTGAAGGGAACAGTTTCTTTTATGAAAGTGGGAAAACCTATAAAATGAAATAAGAGGTAGAAGAATTTAAGAGCTGATAAAAGTACAAAAGAATTTGGAAAATGCATTGGTAACGTGAGATAAAAAGCTGTGGAAGGTGGGCAAAACAAAGAGGAAAACAATAATGATAATGGCACTATACAAGTTTGAATTTACATTCTCTTTATACACTCAACCTGGTGCTAATTATAATGGGATAAGGAAGAAATGCAACTCCATAAATTGAAAGCTATAAAATGGAAAATATAAATTATGGCAATAGTAATAAGTTTACATACATTTTGTGTAAAATTTTGTATTTAATTGTTTAAAATAAAACAATTGATAATAGTATTTGGTGATTCGTGAATTAAGAGTAATATGTAAATTTAACTATATTATTGTTTGTTAAAATAAATAAAGAATTTATTAATATTCAATAATAATAATAATAATAATAATAATAATGTTGAAAACAATTAGCAACCTTAACATTAATGCCTGCCTTATAGACCAGTTAATTTATAGAATATTTTTTTTATTGTTGACAAGTGTAATAGCCTAGGTTATTGTTGGGCATGAACTTTGTGCTTGTAGGGTAAAAAGGGTAGGCTGCAGTGCACTATTATGTAAACATACAAAGATGGGATACTCTACAGAAGGAGTTCACTATTTCTATATTCTATCTTAGAACAATTACCTACATTTATTTGTTCTGTGTGTAGCTGCAGTTTTTTCTTTAGATGCTCAGAGTAGAGTTGTAAGCTTTCAAGGTGGATCTTTGCTTCTTCAATGAAATGTTCTGTTTTTTTCAAATCATTCACAATTTTATGCCTTTGCTGCAACAAAAGAAAAACTAACGTTGAGTTGTAGGAAAAAAAGAAGTACGTAATGTTTTTATAATATTATATGCACAAAATACTATGGAGTTATAAACTTAATAGAAGTTAGAAACAGTGAAATTGATTGATCATGCACATAAAGAGGGTAGTATTTACATGTTATGAATTTTCACATCCCACCAATGGATTCCCTGTATATTGGAACCACCAGAGGCCACATCGTCATCTGCCCGCATTAGTCAGTTCTCAGTTAAAGATGAAAGTGAATGTTCTTGAAACATGTTCTGATAATAATCTCTGTAAGTCGGAATATTAGAACACTCTTTCTGGTTTCACTTAAATGAGATTTTACTCAGGACATATGTTTCGTGGACATTTTTTCCACATCATCAGCTGTTCATGACTTGTTCATCACAAGACCACAAGAGTCCACCTGGATTCCTACCTACCCAACTTCTACAAATGATCCATTAGTCGTGAACAGCTGATGATGTGGAAAAAATGTCCACAAAACATATGTCCTGAGTAAAATCTCATTTAAGTGTAACCAGAAAGAGTGTTCTAATATTCCGACTCACAGAAATTATTATGCGTGTATCATTGTGTTCGATTCCAAATTGAATAAATATTGAACATGTTCTGATAAATTAATCAGTTAATGAAATATAGTGTCACTAATACTGACCTCTTTTTATATATATATAAATTAACACTAATAATAAAAGTAGATAAAGATAAAACACTGAGAAAGAGTCACACTTGAAATTGCTATATTTCGAACTACTGCGAGTTCTTCAATGGCAAGAAGCTAGACTTATGGAATATTACTGGAGAATAGAGTCTGTATTAACAAAGCTTGTTTAATGTTAGTTAATTAGTATAGCTTAAATGGGCTTGGTTATGAAATGCAGGATCATAGGTTAAATATTATTAAATAGTTTAATGTTAGTGAATTAGTATAGCATAAATGGGCTTAGTTATGAAAATGCAGGAGCATAGGTTAAATATTATTAAGGAGACATATAGGGCAATAAATACTGCATTAAGGAGGTTAGTCCTTCAAATCAGCAGAGGATTGGATTTCTTTATTTGCGAGGATAAGTATTAAGTAAGTAACAAATGTTTATTATACATAACAAATGAGAGTACGGTTTAAAAGATACTTAAATTTCTCAACATAATCTTTCTATACTTTGAGGCACTTGTCCCATCATTTCACAAGTCTCTGAAATTCAGTGGCACATAAAATTCTTTGGGTTGCTTTTGGAACCAGGCGGTAACTTCCCTTTCTACAGCTTCATCATCTACAAAATGTTCATCTGAAAGATGATGTTTAAGAGGGCCAAAAAAATGGAAGCTTCTTGGACCAAAGTTGGGGCTATATATGATGCGACATACTTCCCATTTCAAATTTGCATATTTTCTTTTCAAGTTAATTTACCACCAAATAAACTAGTTCAAAATCTGCCACTTAAAATACAAAAGCAAGCAAATGTGTTTTTAATGGAGCAGGAGGGAGGGGAATATTTGGAGCTTTGGTTTTGAAGAGCTGTATTACTTAGCAATGAACTTATCTACATTTGTATAAAGCTCATGAATTGTTCACAAACTGTCTGAAGAATATGTGCTACATGTGTAATTCATATCATTTTTGGATAGCTAACTAAAAGCCCTTCTCCTGTTTTCATCCTGTGAAGAGATGCGTCTGTTATTCAGTAAAAATATATTGTTATATTTCACACCAGCTGACCAGATATATATAGCTTTGTTGAAAACACTTGCTACTGTTGTGTAATTCCAGATATTTTCTAGCATGCTAAAATAAAATGTTTTTCTAACAGTAAGTCATTGTTTTTCAAAACCTCAATTACATCATTCACAATTTTTCATTCCGTATTGTCAAGCATTTCATCTAATGACATCGTATCTTTTCACTCTGACAAAGAATTATATTTTATTGTTTGCTCTTAGCATTTAGGCAGATAATACTTTCATAATGTTCACTCATCTGGAGGATCATCTGCACACACTTCAAGAGGAAATCTTTAAGTTCATGAACTTTAATTTTTGAGTGTAGAATATCTCAGGGGGAAAAAAAATGATTCAGGGTCTGCCTTGTAGCATAACTGAAGATTCACAAGTAGAGCTTGTCTAATTGGCTGACCTTTTATATAAATAACTGCTGTTGCATGAATGTGTCCAAGGCAAGTGTTACGTCATTTGAGAGCACTGTTTGCAACTACACTCTTTCCACAGGCCTTAGAGAAAAGAATTTTTTTTTATTGATTTATTTATGGACGCTCCTTAACATCTCAGGTCATCAGAGTCCCATTCAACTCAGGGCGTGAAACGGCTGACTAATTTTGCTTAGAGGCCTCTCTTTCAGGCTTGAGGTTCTTTTTCGTGCCGTAAATGTATGACACGGGACGGACCCACGGCTTTACTTCCCTTCCAAAGGAAGCCATACTTAGCATTTTTAAGTCCAAAAAAAATCTATCAGTCCTGACCGGGTTCGAACACGCAGTCTTGGGTTTAGGAGGCAAGTATGGTAATATTACACCACCAGGACCGACACAGAAAAGAATGTTGTCATTTGTTGTGACATATGCTAGCAATAGAAAGTTTAAACTCACCAACTGTATTTTGGTTTATGTATTTATTGTTATTGATTCCACTAAAATTATTAATTCTTAATTAATGTATTCTATTAAATATTTGAAGACAAATGATTAAATGCTTCATAGCAAGTGGTTTGAACCATCTCACTATATTTTTATATCACATTTAACTTATGAATCATTTCAACTCATGCATGACTGATGTGGTTCTTAATGTCATCTTTTAGTGTCATGTTTGTTTTGAATGGTATTTTTCAGTGTCATGTTAGTTTATATTTACATCACACCTTAATCTGTTATGATTCATAGAGAAATTTGAGTTTAGAGTGCCCCAATGCTTGTGATGCAATCAGAGTAGTTAACTGTATGAATGTTCACTATCACTGTAATTGCACAATAAGCATATTAATATAGCATTAAGTGCCTCAAATAAACAAGAATGGGTAAAAGAGCAAAGGCAAGTGCAGAAAAGAGAGCAATAGCGTGTGGATACAAAGATACAGGATGGTTCAACAGAAAAATAGCAAATCAACTGGGCATTTCTAACATAGTGTTCACTCTGCATTGAAGAGCAGAGGAGATCTCATGTTGATCAACTACACAGTGAATGTCCAAGAAGAACATCAGTAGTGGAGGACAATAGAATTATACTTTTGAGGAAACATGACAGGCGGCGTTCAGTTGTGTACATCTACAATGAAATAAATACTACCAGGGCAGAGGCCAGTATCAGGGTCAACAAAAAGGGTCGCCTGTATGCAGCTTCGTGTTTGGACATGTAGCTGTGAAGAAACCATTGTTAACCCATCAGCACAAGCCTAAAAGGTTGCTATGGGCTAAAGAGCACCAGAGAAAACTATTGGAAAAATGTCATGTGACAGATTAATCCAAATTTGGGAAATTTGGTTCAAATCACGGCAGTATGTCCACCATTGTCCTGGGGAGAGAATGCTTGAAACTTATTCACACCATGGAGGTGGAAGTGTAATGGTGTGGTGGTGTTTTAGGAACAATGAAGTTGGAGACTTAGTGAAAGTGGATGGTATTTTGGAGAAAAAACAGTATCATCAGATTCTTCTGAGCTATGCTGTGCCATCTGGTATAAGACATATTGGACACGGTTTTGTTCAACAAGATACACGCCCCAAACACACATCAAAGTTGTGTAAGAACTATGTGAATAGAAGAGGCAGGAATGCTAAAATCCATGACCCTGTCCCACAATCTCTGGACCTATTCCCAATCGAACTTCTTTGGGAGGAGCTAGACAGGAAAGCAAAACAGATGGTCCCTAATAATGTGAATGAGCTGTGTGTGGCAGTGTCTTTTGCAAGCCTGGGGCACTATAACTCCAGAGGTGTTACAAAAACTGACTGTAAGGATGCCCTGAATTTGTAAAGTCATCATCAAAGCAAGAGGTGGTCATATTAATGAATAAAACTGAACAATTTTCTTACTGCATAGAAAAAAGACTATTTACAGTATAAAAACATGCTTTATGTGAGTGATTTTTGTGTAGTACATAGCATATGCACTATAGTTTGGTGCAGAATCAAATTAGTAACTGATCTCAACTATGATTATATCAGCAGCACCAAAAAAGGAGTAACTTAACATTTTTGTATGGAGAGTTTAAACTTTCTGCCGATCGTGTATCTTTGAATTCACTAATGTATGATACAATCAAGCACTATTATTTTGTTTCACTTTTTCCATTATTGTTAAGATAAGAATACTTTGATCTCACACACACTACTTTTAGTGTAAGTATTGCTTGCAACTGAAGAGTAGTAACTGGTGAAGTGAAATACATCATATTATCTAATTTAGAGAAGTCCCATAGTTACACACCACAGAACTTGGTATTGCTCCATACATCTTTCATCACAGCTACAAGGTGATTCAATTCCATAAATGGCCAGAATATTCACTTATCCATACATTATGTTTTAAAATATTAAAAATAATATTTAGGTTATTTAAAATATTTACTCAAAAAATGAAAATATTTATTTTATATGATATAAATGGTCCCAACTTGTACTTTCATTAAAGATTGGAGATTGTAAATCATAGCAAAAATATTTTATTTGTCTACAAATTCAAAATCTAGTTCTAATTTTTGGGTTTTTCAAAAATTTTTATCAAGACTGTAAATTAAAATGTAGTCAATCTAAATTCTTAGTCATGAGTTATAAGTAGCATAATTGTATTCACAGGTCAATAAGTGTCCAATTTGACCATCAAAATGCTTCTCTTTTCTATGGTCTCTTATAGTTTATTTGTTTCATTAAGAGTTATGATGCTTTATCAGTCAGACTATCGATTTTCAATCTGACATCTGTATATTCAAATTTATTGAATTTAAGATACAGACAAGTATGGATATTAATTAAAATACAATTTTAAAATCTGGCATCTGTATATTCAAATTTATTAAATTTAAGATACACACAAGTAGGGATAATTATTGGAATATGATTTGAAAATCTGGCATTTGTATATTCAAATTTATTAAAGTTAAGATACAAACAAGTATGGATAATTATTGAAATACCATTTGAAACTACATTTTATAGTTTTATTGTTGCTGTAGTTTTTTATAAACAGCTTTGAGTGCTGCACTATAAGGTTTTTGGAAATATATTTTGTTGCCAAGGCCCATATTAAGATAAATTTTTTCTTGTTGAATTGTATAATTTTTTCACATTAGCAATTCAGTTAACAATTATTTATTGAAAATAAAGTGGCCAGGATGTGTGTGTGTTTTTTTTTTTTTTTAAATCAAAGTTCCAGCATACACCTCTTCCCAATCCTTGACTTCTAGGACATTTCTATTATCTTTGATTAAGGATAATTAATTTTGACTTTGGTCAGCTGCCCAGAGTCATTTTATTTTACCAATTTGACTGCAGTTCACTCATGTTGGTACTTAATAGTAAAAAAACTTAGTAATGTATATATCAATGGACTGAGGAAAAAGAATCTGTAGATGGAAATTATATTCATTTAATTTTAATCACTCTGCTGAGGTTTGTGAAAGTATAGCATGAACACAAAAATCTGACAATTTTTCCACCTAGGGAATGAATTATCAGTTGTATTATAATTTACCTTGGCATGATTCTAAGAGTCTGTATGAAGCATAGCATATTAGCTGGAGCATACAGAGTGCCAAGTATAAAAGATAATATGAAGCTTAAGCAAATGCACTCTGAAATTCATCAGCTATGATTTTTTTGAACGATCTTTGTTTGTTCAAGTTTAATATTTCTATTAAATTAGGTAATTAAAAGATAATCAAAATTATCAAAATTAAAATTTAAGCTTGGCTTAAACCCAGCCCTAAGGCAATTTATGTTTTAACATTGCAAAATCAATGGAAACTTCCTTATGTATAAAGAATATATATTTTTTGTTAGGGCACTTGCTTCTATAAGGTATATGTTTATTGACAAAACTAATTAAATGCGTAGGTTAAAAGAAAATTAAAAATTATTGGGAATATCATTTCAGCTATATTTATCACATACAATTGTTTTGTTCAGCTACTGTAGCATCATCATTTTCATAGGTGTGTGTAATTTAATAGGCAGTTTATAAATATTAATAGTTTATTGATATTTTTCTTCTCAATAATAGTTGACACAGCATACATTAGCTGTTCATTAAATAAAATTCAGTATATGAATTTACATCTTTAAAATAATTACTAATATCCATGCAATTAAATTAAACATTTAAAGTAATTTCATTATATAAATAAATATATACATTACCTGCTTACACAGAACATGTTTTCTTGTGGCTATGTTACGTACGAAAGAAGCTTTGTTCAGCTGTGTTAATGATAAAATAATATTTTTCATTTCTGTGGTATCTGCTAACGTTTTCTTCACCAGTTGAACCAATATATCCTTCTGAACTGAATCCAAAGGTGGTGCTCCTTCCTTTAACAATTTGTTGATAATTTTAAGAAAATTAAAATAAATTTAAAAATACAAACAACTCATTGGCAAAATTTACAAATTAAAGCTATCTATAAATAGTGAAAGAAATATGGAGAAACATGTTTTCCTACAAATATTGTACTTAAGAAGCTGTTGACAATGGAGTGGTAATATATCCTAAACTTAGGTATTCATTTTTTTACACTAAACTCCACTTCCTTACATAAAAGTATAGTTGCTTTTATGTAAGTAAATGGAGTTTAGTGTAAAAAAATGAATATCTAAGTTTAGGATATATCACCACTCCATTGTCAAATTACTTTTATAAGTAAATGGAGTTTAGTGTAAAAAAATAAATATCTAAGTTTAGGATATATTTTCCTATATTTAAAAGCATTTTCAAAACAAGCAAACTTTTTATAAACTCTTATAGGACAAAGTATTCCTGATCTATTCATTATTTCTTTTGTGAAATTGTTACCTGTGCTTTTAGAATAACCATCACCATTTTCATTTGGTGCAGATGAACATTTTTATATCATTATTTATATTGTCATTTTCATTCCCAAGTTCAAGGCAAAATCTGAATTACCCATTCTTTTCATTTTTATTAATTTGTCACTACATCTTTTCAAGGATATAATAATTTAATAGCATCAATAAGTGATATAAAAATAATATCTGCATTATCAGCTTTTATCAATGATTTAGTGTCTTTACCATAAAATATCTTAATAATTAAATTTTACTAAATATGTTACTGACACTAACTGCCTTACAATGAATCCTTATACCCACATACCATAGATACACATATCTTTTCATCCTATGACAAGCATTTATTTTATTTTCCCCAAAGTTTTTGCTTATTCATGTCTGTTAGTACACTGTTCCTTCAAATTAAGTTTTAATACATGTAATTTTGTTTTCCCTTGTCTCAAAAACATCAATTTTGCTAGAGTTCCTTCAATTCTGCATGATGTGTTGAAATTTTTACTCTTGGCCCAACTTTCTCTTATAACTTTCATGATTTTCATTGATAACATAACTCATCATGTTATTTTTCAGATTTAAAGGCAATTTCATTACCAACTATATTTTTTCTAGCCTGTGAAGAAGGATATGCAGCTGCAAAGTTCACATTCTGTTCTGTTTTCAATGCTTCTCATTTATTACATCTGTCATATTTTTCTTGCCATTTATTCTATGGAAGTGCTTTCTATTTGGCATATTTTACACAATTAGATGTCAGGGATAAAATGTCCAGATAAACAAATGTGAGACACTGAATATTGCACATTAAATAAGCAGCATAAGTAAAATTTATTAATGATCCTAGTTTCAAACTAATTTATTTAAATATGAATTCATTAAGGAACAATGAACCATAGAATTATTTGTTGCTCATGAAAAGTCACATATTGTAAAACATACAAATGAGTCAGTATTAGGTAAAATAGTAATGAAATTTTGGCAGTGAAGTTTAAATATGGACTAATTTCTTTTTATATTATAGGACATAAGACCATCTAATTGGAATTATAATATATTTTTAGAATCATTATTAAAGATTGAAGTGCTAATTGGGACTTGTGAATAGTTAAATCCATCAGTTTAAACCAAAAACATATAAATATGCAGTTTAACACACAGATTCATTAACCTACCTATTAACATGAAATAATACTCTGAAGAATACAAGCAAATGAAAAGAACAGAAATTAAAAATGGATTTAGCAAAGGACTGGTTCACAAACGAGCACAGAAGTTCAAAGAGGAAAAAGCTTATTAAAGAAACCACAATACTTTCAGCAGAAAAAAAATAAAATTACATCAAAAAATTCACATATCCATAGGCTATGTACAAATTTCAAAATATTCTAAATGAGTTTAATATTAGATTGGCACTAATAGATTTAATATTAAAAATCTCTTGAATGGCAATATTAATGAAAGTATTGCACCAGATAAAAAAGCAGGTATTTATCAAAAAAAATATGCAGAATGCAAAAAAAATATACATTGGAAAAACAAACAGAAAATAAGGCAGGAAGTTAAAAGGATACTTCAGAAACATTACATATAAACAAATGGAAAGAAATCAGTGGTGTTATCTCATTTCTGGACAGATAACCACAACATAGTGGAAAAAGTAAAATTATTAACGTCAACACACGGACTCACAGAGCTAGCAATATTGGAGAAAATCTACTCAGTAGATTTATACAGTAGTGCATTAATTCTGGGCACTTTAGAGAGTTTTGTTAAATATTACATCAAACTTTTGATTTTAATTTAAAGTCATGCTTTTATTGAAGTCAAATTTTCAGGAAAACTAGACAAAAATGTCTTAACATTCAATGTGTTAAAAATTTAAAAACTGAATTACAGTCATTACTTGACAAAACAACAGCTATAATGGCACATTTTGGACACATTCATATGGACTACTGTAACTGCTTTGTGTTAATATTTTGTTGGATATCCTTTTGATTTGATTGCTGCCTTGATTCTTCATGGCATTGAATCCACAAAACATTGAAGATCTTCTAGTGTTATCACTCCAAACCATGACTAGATGATGGCCTTTAACAGCTCCCTCTTGTTACTGGTATTCCGATGTGACACCAAAACTTTTAGCCTTAATCACAAGTTTTCAATTAGGTTGAGGTCAATTCCCTGGCCAAGGGAGAACAGTAACATGATGGTTCCTGAACCATTTCTGTTTGATTTGAGTGGTATAACACATTGCACCATCCTGCTGGAAGATGTACTGCCAGCTGTAACCTCCAAACAAATCATGAATAATAGGCAGCATTTTTTGGCATTAATGTTGCCCTCTAACACTGCTAGGCACCTGACACCATGTATTGCCATGCTTCTCCATAATATGAAGCTGACAGGATGCTTCATAGTAGTGGTGGTGCACTGAGTGTCCTAACCATTCAGCAATGCACAAATGTGATGCCATCACTTCCAAAGATGTTGATCTTTGTTTTATTGCTCCAAATGACTTACCCCACTTCTCGAGTGTGTGTGTGCTAAAAACCACTCCACATGCTTTTATCTCTGCTTTGGGTTGAGATATGGTTTCTTTCTTGGGATCCTCATTCGTACACCATTTTCACAAAGTTTTTGTCAGATTGTCCAGTTAGAGGCTTGTAGCCCAGAAGTTCTCAAGAAGGCATTTATATCTTTTGCCATACGTTGGCGATCTTGTAGAGAAAGGTGGCAGATTCTGCATTAGTCTTGAGTACTGTCACTTCTTGGAGACATTCTTGTGCTCCCATTTACTTTGTACCGCTTGCAAACTTTCCTAATACCTGATTTTGTAGCACCAACACCAAACCTTTTCGCCATTTCTTCATAAGAATAGCCTTCTTCACAAGTGTTATTGCCTTAATCCTTTTACTTCTGTCCAATCAGCGCTTTTGTCTCAGAAACATTTATTTCAAATTACAGGATCACTTTTCAACTCATTCTGAAAGATGTTCACTTCACAAAAGTAAGTTGCCAACTGCTATACAGTTATGATGATCATACTTGGCTTAGGTTCTGAGAGAATACAATAATTGAACACAAGAACCCCATTGGTTGAAAATACATTAATTACACAACAATTATGTTGGAATTATTGAAGTTAGTGAATGATGTTAATTAAATTTGTTTCTTATATCTATACAGAATGTAGCACATTCCACCTATCTTAAAGGTAATAAATATGGTATAGAAACATCACAGACAAAATAAATCTGTTGATTTATCACAACACAATCTTTGTAAATCTTGCAAGATTTAAAAAGGATAAAAATTTTAAGAAAAGTATCCAGAATTAATGCCACCACTGTAAATACAGAGACAGATTAATAAACTTTGACACTTCCAGGGATTAAAATATAAACGTTCATTACACCTCCACTAGAGCAGAATATGTATCCCCAAAGGAATATCAAGAATTATCCAGCAGTCTACAGCTAGCTGAGGATGTGAACGATAGTCTGCAAAACATGTTCTAAATATAAACAAATGAAGCCAATAAGAGTGTGTAGTTTCACTCAGTCATATAATAATCTTAATTATTAAAGCTATTAGACAAATTAATATAAAATAAACTATATATAATAATACAGGGAGATTTTAATATAGATTTTCTACAAAATCAACACATTCAAAATACACAGAAGTTTACAGAACATATGGATCCGTTTAATTTAAAATGTATAATAAATGATATTACCAGACAGAGAGACACTACCAAAAATGTTATTGAAAATATATATAGCATTTGATTACAATACATTTAATAATATATATATATATATATATATATATATATAAATGCAGTGATTCAAATTTGTTAGCCCTTAATAAGAGTCCTGACTCCTGGGAAAACAGATGTGGTTTGATGTCTATGCTGAAACAGATGCAAACAAGAAATTTAAACTTTTTCACACTATATTTGTATTATTTTGATATCTATTGTCCTAAGACTATCAAAACAGGAATATATAAAAAAAAATCAGTTCATAAAAAAACTAGGATGAAAATAGGTTACTAATGAAGTGGAAAAACTGAGCATTATTATATATCTCAAATGCTCTAATGATAGATAAATTACAAAGCGACCATGTAAAAAAATTGAAGAAAATCTATGACAAACAAGTTGTATAGCTAAGCAAAATTTCTTTAAAAAACAAATCCTTTATTCCAATATAAAATTAAAACAAATTAGTAAATAATAAATAATTTTAGGAATAAAGAGAAACCTTATAATTTAAATATTACAATCTCTCAAAATGGCTGCTTAGTGAATGATCCCACTAAAATATAAAATTTAATACATAATCGCTTCATTTCTGTTGATTCTAAAATACCTAACAATATGTTTTACAGAGACAACAATATGCATTTCTGTAAATCAGACTATTTTTCAAGTCAATTGAAAATATTGAAATTCTTGATGTTATAAATAGGCTTAAATCAACAGTTTTGGCTATGAAAATATTCCTATTAAAGCTATAAAGGCAAGTAAAAACTCAATAGTAAATCCCCTTGTTGATATAACTAATTATCCAAAGCATTCCCAGGTAATGCAAAAATACAAGGGGCATTCTAAACGTTTTTGGCCTGATCAATAAAATACAAAATTAAGGGACTTTTTTTATTATTTTTAAACATAATCAGCTGCAAATCAATATATTTACTTTGAATACTTTCTAATTAATACTCTCAGTAAAATAAGATTTGTCCAATTGTGAAAAATAAGCATCTGTCTCAGCTTTAATCTATGTCCATGCAGCCATTTCTTCAGATTTGGGAACAAAAAGTAATCACTGGGAGCCCACTGGGGATGTGGAAGCACTTGAAAGCGAAGGTTGTGCAGTTTTACAGCAACAATCCCACTTGTGTGCGAAGGTATATTGTCGTGATAAAAGAGAACATTTTTTTTCACAAGGTGTGGGCATGTAGCCTGAATAGCATCCAGTTGATCCAGTAGTGATGCATAATACTTCCATATGATGGTTCTGTCCTTCTGGAGGTAGTCCTATGAGCACCATCATGAGAATCCCAGAAAGCCATAGCCATGACTTTTTCTGTATATGGAACCATTTTTGCTTTCTTTTATGCACTTTCATCTGTTGCCACCTACTGTTTGAATTATTCCTTCATCTCTGGTGTGTAATGATAAATCCAAGTTTCATTTACTGTTATGTAACATCAGAGAAACTCATGAAATTGCATTAAACAAATCTAAACACTCTTGTGAAATCATATAACAAATTATTTATGAGGAAGTCACTCAAATTTCACTGTTTTATTCCACTTACTTGGACATATTTCAAAGGCAAATTTCCTTCATCGTCAACATGATTCCACTGTCAGCTTTCCAGGTGGTATTAAGATGCCGCTCTTTGGATTTTATAAACTTTTTGATGAGGTTGCTGTTGTTTGGAAAGTCAAAATTAACTATATTTTCTTTATTTTCATTCAAGAATATATTTTCCCACACTGATAATTCTATGGGTTTTTGAAGAGTTTTTAAGAGTTTTGGTTCATTTTGGAACTAATGGTTTTTTTTTGCCAGAAATGGTATGCTACTGCTGATTTTTCCATATATTTATATTTTACACTTCTCATGTGTTCCTTAAACCGTATGGTAATGACCCCTTTGTTTTACCTATATATTTATTATTGCAGTCTTTGCAGCTGATTTCATAAATGCCTGATTGTTTTCCTGGTGGGATTTTGTTTTTTGTGTTGGTTTTTAGGAAGTTTTTCAAACTGCATTTATTCAGTGGAGCCAAAATAATGTTGGCCTCTTTAAAATCTTTCGAAATTTTTGGTGTGCCCATGGATGGAATGTAAATTTTTTATATATCTGCTCTCCTTTGTAACCTTTCAGTGTGGTGATTTCTTTTATTTGTTTTTGATTTTTGAATGTTTCTATCCTTTTCTTGACCAGATCTGTTGTATAGCCATTTTTCTATGCTATATCCATGATTTTTTTGGTGCTCCAATTTGTATTCTGTCTCATTTACTGGTAGGTTTGTTAATCTGAATGTGAGGCTATTGATTATAGTTAGTTTATGTTGTTTTGGGTTTTGGCTGTTGCTTTTTATATAATTATCCGTGTGGGTATAATTCATAAAATTATATTAAAACTCTTGTGAAATGTTTATTTGAATGCGCTTTTGGTCCATTGTTACCAAACATGACACCCATCAAGCAGAAAATTTTCCCATACCAAAAATCTTGTATAAAATGTAGTGCATATGGCCTACTCTCAGTCAACTGCATACCTTCAATCGGTGATCATTGAGAATGGCATTGTGAATTTTTGTTAAATCACATAGGTCATAGCAGTCTTGGGGTGCCTTGAGCACTCCATTTTGAATGGATGCATGACCACTATTAAATTCAGTACATTTTAACCATCAAAAATGAAGAGGAAGAATCCTTTGATACAATGCACCTTTTGTATTTCAGTTTTGTCCATTTTGTAGAAAATATTTACACTAGTTTATTTACATGATCGTCAAAACAAGTGACTAAATTTAGCATCTGACGCTATACAGCACATTATCTAAAGGATGGTCTTAACAACTATCATAGTAATTTGGCCATTTTCACATCTCTGAGTCAGGCAGAAAACTTTTAGAACACCCCTCATAGCTAGAGTTTTCATGTTTTCATAAAAGGAAATAGAGAGGAATTATATAATTATAGGCCCATTTCTATATTACCAACATTATCAAAAATAGTTGAAAATAATGTATACAAGATTTATTAAATTTCTCACATATTTTAAATTATTGCCTGCTTGTCAAAATGTTTTCAATCAAGGAAAATCAACTATGTTAACAGCTTTATTTTTCATTGAATGTATAATTGATACTACTGATGGATAGTTTTTTTGCACGTTTTCTTTTGGATCTTACTTCAATAAATTGGAATAAGAACAGTTAGACAGGAGCTGATACGATCATACATGAATAAATATAACCAAATTTGTATAGCTAAATTATACATAGGGAATATTTATATCTCAAATTGATGACTTAGTATCCGGTGTTTCTCAGGGCTCTATATTGGAACCAATGATATTTATATTGTATATAAATGATATTGTAAATGTAGTGCCACTGATGATACAACTTAGGATTTAAGAGTGATGATATTTATATTTTATAAATTGAAATGAACTCAATAGCAAACTTGGTTATTCAATATTTTTATAATTTAAAACTTTGCCTCAATGCTAAAAAAATTGAATTTATATTTTTTAAATTTTCTATTTGATAAATAAGTCACTGGAAAGTGGCCAATTTCCTCAAGAACCAATGATTTAAAATAAAACCTATTTTTAAAAATGGTGAAGCAACTGAAGTTAATAACTACAGTTAACAACTACATTCAGTATTGCTTTCAACTTTCGCAAAAGTTTTGGAAAAAATTAATTAAATTTCTGAATAACTATAATATAATCAATAGCTTGTGGGCCTCATATAATTAAATAAATTGTGCTTAGGAAGCTTTGTAAGTACAATTTATTTAATTATACAAGACCTACAAGTCAGCAAAATTGACGTGTTTTTAAGGATACAAATGGCAAATCCATATGCAAATAATGAATAGCTGCCAATATGGCTTTCAAAGCAATAACTCGACAAAATTCTGCTGTTAAAATTGTTGTTGATAATATTTTTGATATGCTTGACAATAGTAAAGCAGTAGTTTTTAGATTTATCCAAAGCCTTCAACATGGTAGATCATGCAATTTTATTTGATAAACTGTATAAATGTGGTGTCAGAGGGAGTGCATTAAACTAGTTCAAAACCTGCTTAGAAAAGAGAAAACAAATGGTTGCGGAGATTTCATAGATATTGAAAAAAGAAAACCTATAAAATATTCTCTGGCAATTGTATCAGGTGTTCCCCAGGAATCCATTTTAAGTCTTGTACTTTTTTTCTAGTGTATATTAAGATTTACCTTTTTATTTAAAAAATAAAATACAGTAAATCTTATTTGCTGATGATACAAGTTTATTCATTACCGAAAAAAATTATGACAGCCTTAAAAAAAAAATGAACATTGTTAATAAAATTACTGCCTGGTTCAAAATAAATAAACTTTGGTGATTTAAGAGAACACTAAATTTCCAGCATAAAATCTGAAAAAAATCGTGAATCCTGATATCAAAATTGGTAAATTATGAGCAGGAAACAACATTTTTAGAATTATGATTGGATAAAAATTTAAGCTGGAATTTAAGATTGGATAAGAATTTAAACATAGAAAAATTGGCAGTGAAATTGAGTCAAGTTTGTTTGGTTCTTTTCCAACTAAAATCTAGGTAACATTTGATTGATGTACTTAAAACTTGTTATTACACTTACTTTCACTCACAAATACTCTAAGAACTATGTTATAAGGAAGCTCTGTTGTAATGTAATATTTAAGTTACAGAAAAGGGCCCTAAGGATTATAATTGGCATTCCAAAGAGAGAAAGTTGTAGCGAACACTTCAAGCATTTAAACATATTGACCTTACCTTGCTTATATATAAACAAACACTGGTCATGTAAAGAACAATATTAAAGATATAATTAATGCTGATATTCATGCATATATACATAACAAGAGCAACTTACACATAAATACTAAACTATTTGAAATATAATTTAATTTTAAATGTATAAAAATATATAATCATCTACTTGCATATCTAAAGAACCTAACTGCTACAAGTGAATTCAAGTCAGAAACTCACAAGCTCCTTCACAAAATCTGTTCTACTCCTTAAGTGAATATCATACTTACTGTGTAGAGAAGACTCTTAATTTTAGGAATGAACAAACCAAAATCAGGTACAAACAGCAAACAAGACACTACATCTACAAACTTTGACCTACTGAAAATGTATTACATAACAGAACATTACAAATATTGTTAAAACAATGCATGAAAATATCTTGTAACTATATCAAAATTTGTAAACTTGTACATATATTTTTTTGCAATTTTTTATGAGATAATCACTCAAATTTCACCAATTTTGTTCTTCTTACTTGGATATGTTTCAGACTGTTGACTTCATCATCAGCATAGTTACAGCCTTTGAAACATGTCCAAGTAAGTGGAAAAAAATTAGTGAAATTGCAAAATTATACATTTAACTGTAAAACTATACTTGTATATATGTAAAGGGTCATCAAGAAGTTACTCCAAAACTATCGTGTAACCAAGATTTCACTAGGGAAGCAAATTTGGGTGGTAGCACTGACTAAGCACCAAGAGTATAGTTAGTTATTTTGTTCACTTAACCAAAGTAAGCAAACACACACTTCAAAGTTCAAACCTTAGCAATGCTAGGCAGATTACCTGCTAAATAACTGGTTTCAAAAGAAGGAAGTATTGTCAGAAATGTAGGAGTACCAACTTTCTCCTATCTCCTCACCCAAGTAAGGAGGAAGTTGTCAATGAAAACAGCTTGATTTCTCCCATAATTCCATATATCTATGGGTGATAAATAAATCTAATCCAATCCAAGTTGTAACTTTTTCATTGTATCATCATATTATATTATGGTAGTTCATATTATTGTATTCTGTGCATAGCTATTACTGATATGAGAGATAAGTCATGGCAACTATTTTTATTTTATGAATAAGGGAAAACATGAAAAATCTAAGATATAAGATTGGAAGTGTATTGGATGTACTTTCAAATGAAGCCACCAGTTGGTGTATGTGAGCAGAACTGTGTCTCAGCATGCCCAGACTTTCAATTAGTGAGGAGTGCATGAGAAGCACTGGGTGTGTGTGCCCTGCTTTATTGAACAGTAGCCAAGTGGACAGAGGCCTTCAAATAGGGCAGAATGTCAGCTGTGGATCTGCAGAACAGTGGGTATCCTTTGTCTGCAGGCAAGGATGTACAGGTGATGATGGTAGAACATTGCTTATGCAATGATAGGTGCTAGCCACTTGTGAAATTAGAAGAACAAACAGGAATTCGGCCAAAAACAGTATATTGCATTTTATTGGGAGGATCTCCATTTCTGACCTCTGTCGCTCATCAGCTGAACTTCGGGGTATGCTGAGACACATAGCTCTGCTCACATACACTATTTGATAGTTTCATTCTAAAGTACATTCCATAAACTTTCAGTGGTTTTGTTGCCACTATTTCTTGTTGTAATTTGTCCCATTTTCCATCCCAGATACTATGCCTTCACCATTTTACCATTTCACATTCAGTTAAACAACGGAATTGACTTTCCCACACATAATGCATCCTTCTTCGCAATTTATCCTTAGTCTTTTTAAAAACAATACCCTTGTATGCATCCATGCAAAACCTATTTTTCCAAATTGATAAAAAATATCTATATATTTCTCCACCCTGAATTTCCTTTAACTAGCTTATAAATCTAAAAACATTTATCCTCTAAACTAGCCCAACTCTCTTGCCTCTCTGTATCTTCTACCCCCTGTCTCACTTCTTTTCAAATTCACAAACATTATTTTCACCCAATTGCCATACATCTTCTGTTTCAATTTATTCTAATAGTTTTTCCATCTCTCCAAGCCAACAATCTCTTTCAATACACCTCTTTGGTATGTAAGACATCCTTTTAGTACATCATTATTGTCTAGCTTCAAACATCTATACCAATATTTTAAGATTCTTTTCACTATTATTCCTTTCCTTCCTACTCTTCCTAATTCAACCATACTTACCCCCCCCCCCACTTGGTGAACTTTTTGGTAATCCCAGAATCTCTCTGCAAAACATTCTAATACTACATTAATCTTTGTCCACTCCTTTGACACTCCCAAAATTTCCACTGCATACATCTTCAACTTAACCACAGCCTCATATAGTCTTTCTAACCATTTAATTCACATGTGGGAACTTTATACAAACTTATTCTAACAGCATTCATAGCTGTTTTGCTTGTGCACATTTGACTGGACATACCACCTTCCATTACTTAGAAATCTGACCCCCAAATAATAAAATTCTTTCACTATTCTGTAGAGGGCCCCTCTATTAATAAACCATCTCTCATCTTTTCTTAATTTTGTCTCCTTTTTAAATACTATTATCTTTGATTTATTACTATTTATCCTCAGGCCCCATTCTGCACAATATCTAATAATTTCATAAATGGCATATTGTAATCCTATCATAGTTATTGCCTCCATTATAAAATTATCCGTAAAAAGCAATCCTGGCATTTCCTTCTTTCCAATAATTGGACAATGTCTATTTTTTTCCTTAATTCTATCTAGGATTTCATCTAAAAATAAATCAAATAATATAGCTCAATTTACATTCCTGTCTCAAACCCACTTTTGAATTGTATAGTCTGTAGATGTAATACCTTCATATCTAATATAATACCTACTTCCTTGATATAATTTTTGAAGTCCGAAAATAAATTTGTTACTAACTCCCTTACATCTCAATTTATATACCAAAGTATCCCTATTTATTGTAACAAATGCTTTCTCAAAATCTACAAAGAAAATGTAGGCCCTACCCCTTTTATTTCATTAATATTTATCTACTATGGTATGAATTATCATTATATTATCTATTCTTCTTCTTTTTCTAAAACCTGCTTGAAATTCTGATAATTTACATTCTATTTCTACCCACTCATGCAAACTTCCTGCTAATATACCAGTATATATTTCATTTATCATTGATAGTAGACTAATTATTTGATAGTTACTCAGGTTATTTATACTGCCTTTTCCTTTATATATTGGAATAATCATGCTAACTTTCCATTTCCTGCTATTACCTTCTTCTCCTTAATTTTATTTAATAATTCTGTTAGCAGCCTAATATCACCTTCCATTTCCTCAAAAGCTTTCCAAAAATTTCCTGGAATTCTATCTATTCCTACTGCCCTTTTCTTCCTCAGTTTTTTATTATGCTACCCTTCCTCATTCATAGTACACTCTTTAGCTACACTTTCTGTCCTGTACCCAGTGCTATCTAGGTTTAATTCATAACCTAGGGTATTCCTACCACCTAACAGGTTTCTAAAGTAATTCTTCCATTCCCTTGGGGTTATCTTATTTCCTATCCTTCTCTTCCTTATGATATCCTTCACAACTGCCCATATATATACTATCTTTAGCTATCACTGCTCCTTTAATTTTTTCACCCATTCTCTGTTACCACTGCACTTATCCTGTACTTATATCCCCTTTTTTTAAACAAAAAAATTTGCCTATCATGTTACTCTTCTCACCTTCTCCATCTTATTAAATCCTTAAACACTTCTTCCTTTATCTTAACATACTCTCCATCTTACTTCCTGCCCACATTACTATAGACTCCACCTTTTCCAACGCTCCCTCTATCTTTTCTACCTTCAGTACCTCTAGAATTCCATACTTTTTTATTTCCCCTACTTTGGATATCAAATTCTCCCAGAAAAGCTCAGCATACTCCTCTTTCTATCTAAAACACTTAATATATTTCATTTATATTGTTTCTTCCTCCCTGTAGCATTCCCCTAAACCCAAACTCATTTTTAGTGGAAAATGTCCACTACTTGTTATCATGTCCAGGACTTTGAAATCCACCAACACCTGGTCAGCTCCTTCATTATATACCATATAGTCTTTCACACTCTGACCATTTATATTCATAAATATAAATTATCCTTCTTGGTCTTCACTTCTTAAACCATTGCACATAATTAAATTATTCAGTTAACAGAACTCGATCAATTTTGTATCTTCCTTATTTAGCACCTTATCTCTACTTTTCCTTACCTGCTCCTCTCTCCCACCCACACACATTCATTTTCGAACCCCATAAATCTCATATCATGTTCACCTGCTCTGGCATTAAAATTGTGAACTATAATAAACTCCATAGTAGGTTACTGTCTACTTAATTTATCCATACTATCATTTAGTTTTAAGTACAAGTTTTCATTATAAAACTCTGATGACTTAGGAGGTTATATACACTATACCTAATAATAATTTAATTCTTTTCATCTTATATATCTTTAATCACATTACTTGCCCTTCTACAGGCAACACTTTCTTCACATTTACTCCACAACTCTTAATTATAAATACACCAGAAACCCTTCCTCTATTACTCATCCTTATACCATGATCACCTATATAATCAAATCCACTTCTATCTTTTCATTTTTATCCAACCAAGTCTCAACCATTACTATCATGTCCCCTATCTTTAGCACCTCAGATACCCACCACTTATACAAGGCCATTACTTCTGCTCTTTCCCTCTTGTATATATGGCTTGTCTCCTTGGTGACATCAGGTTTCTCCTTCTTCTTCCCCTCTCTCTTCAGGCCACCTCTAGCCTGTGTCTTCTATTCTTTCCTCACACTCAAGCCCCTTTGCAACTTCTAGTTCTGGATATTTCATTGACTCGCCATTTCTTGTTATCTGCTCTTTCATGTTTTGCCACTGACTCACTTTCTGTTTCCTTCCATCAAGCCATTATCCCATGTGTTTTACGAGGGTTGGAACTTAAATAGTGGCAACTATTTATTTACAACCAATACAAAAGAGTTACATGTTAGCAACCTTTACTGTCCTTCAATGTAGTCACCAGCATTGTATATAACCAGCATTGCCAGCAATGTGGAAGTCATAGTATACCTTTAGCAGAACCTGTTCTCTTGATGGTGCTGATGGAGCGGTCTACTGCCTGTCGAATCTCTGGAACACTTCTGAAGCGAATGCCATAAAGTGGTTACTTCATCTTCGGAATCAAATCAAAGTCACAAGGACTTAAGTCCGGGGAGTATGGTGGATTTTTTTTTTGATTGATTTATTTATGGACGCTCTTTAACATCTCAGGTCATCAGCGTCCCATTCAACTCAGGGCGTGAAACGGCCGACAAATTTTGCTCAGAGTCCTCTCTTTCAGGCTTGAGGTTCTTTTTCGTGCCGTAAATGTACGAAACGGGACCCACGGCTTTACTTCCCTTCCGAAGGAAGCCATACTTAGGATTTTTACGCCCGAAAAAATCCATCGGTCCTGGCCGGGTTCGAGTATGGTGGATGGTACAGTACTTCCCAGCCCCATCGACTGAACAAATCAGCCACAGCTTGCGCTGTATGCGCCCGAGCATTGTCGTGCAAAATGATGGGTGGATTCTGCAGAAAGTGTTGCCGCTTCTTTCTCAAAGCTGGTCGCAGGTGGTGCTCCAAAAACCAACGGCAATACTCAGCATTGACGGTCTGCCACAGTCGTACACGAGAATCACCATAACTTTCACCGTATTGGGGCTCTGACGAACTTTCGACTTTCGTGTGACCCATACTGACGCCATTCGTTCGATTGGCGTTTCAGTTTTGGCTCATATGATTTGGCCCATGTCTCATCCAGGGTTATGATACGGCGTAAGAAAGTCTCTCCTTCGCGCTCATAGCGCTCGAAGTGCGTCTTAGCAGCGTCGTAAAGCAACCATTTCTCCATTTCCGTCAAATCATGCAGAACCCATTGTGAAGAAATTTTTCGCATGCCTTCAGGATGTGAAGCACAGTCGTATGCGCTAATCCGGTTTCTTGGGCGAGCTCACGAATCGTCTGGCGTCGATCACTGTCCAGTAACGCGGCAAGAGCATGCACTTCTTCACTGATGCTCGTAGGACAACCTGCTCGATGCCACAGTCTGCCGACCATCTTTGAAGGCTTTTACCCAACGTGCCACTGTTCTGTAAGGAAATGCAGATTCCCCGCAAGCCTCTTGAAGACCTTTATGACACTGTCGTGCTGTACGACCTCTGGCATATTCAATCTTGATCCAACTCCGATGTTCCTGTTTCTAAAACATAGTGACAACAGTACGTTAGACCGCTAGCTCACGGGATCCACGGCTTTACTTCCCTTCCGAAGGAAGTCATATTTACGATTTTTACGCCCGAAAAAAATCCATCGGTCCTGGCCGGGTTCGATCCCGCGATCTTGGGTGTAGGAGGCAAGTATGGTAACCACTACACCACCAGGACCGACAGGGGGGTGGGAAGGAAGAGTCCATTTGCTCTGAGAAAAGATAGGTATGTAAACAACGTGTGCTATCAGCGACAATATTAGATTCCGTTGCCTAGCGTCTCCACAGCAGTATTGCCACTATTTAAGTTCCAAACCTTGTATATATGCTTTTTTGCCTCTTTCCTTGCCATTTGTATTTTCTTTATACTTCAATTCCTGATCTCCCTCTCTTCTTTTCCATAGTCTTGATCTATTAAAATTTAATGAGATTAGTAGTAACAGTAACACTATTATGCTTCACTTCTATGTTCAAAACACAGAACATGTTTTAAGAGCATGCACTCTCATAATCAGCTGTAGACCAACTCATTAATGAATAATATAACATTTCATTGTCTAAAACTTCTACTTAATTCTTCAGTTATTGTTTCTTCTTCATTATTATTTTATTTGAGATGAACATGGAGAATTTTGATTTTATCTGTATTAACTAGTTTGTTTACATCAAACCAGTTTGATGCACTTTGTGTTATTTTATTTGGAAGTTTTTGAGTTTCTTTTCCTGTACTCTCTACTCTCTAGCATATTGCATTGTTGTTGGAGATATTGTAGATTTTAAGTCATTTACAAATAAAATAAACACTTTTGATAGCATTGACCTCTGTGGCACACCTGTAATGATCCTCCCTCTTGAGTAGCAACACATTTTATTTCACTAAGTATCAAATGCTATATTTCTATTATTTGTGCTCTCTGATTTAGGTATGATTTGATACAGTTTAGCATGTGCCTTCTTATGCCTGCATTTTATATTTTTGCAAAGAGAATTTCATGATTCAAAATATCAAAGGCACTAGATAGGTAATAAAATATATCTGTGTATTTTTTATGATCTAGTGTTTTTATGATGAATTAAAAGTGCAGTTTCTGTGGATTTCCGTTTTCTGAATCCAAGTTGATTATCTGTTAAGAGCACTTTATAGTCTAAGGATTTTACAAGATATTTTACATTATTTTACTGACTTCTAATAGCAATGAAACTGTCTGTAGTTGTTTAAAGCTGTTCTTTCACCTTTCTTAAACAAGAGTTTAAGCTTTGCTGTTTTTTTAGAAATTCAAGGTAGGCTGCTTGCTCTAGAGAGCAATTGCATATATCTATAGAGGTTGCACTAAAACTTAAGCACATTATTTTGGAATGTAAAGTCTGGGATACTTTCCTTTTTTTTTTTTTTTTTTTTTTTTTTGAGTAGTGTTTAACTCCCATTTTTACTACTGATGTACCACAGGTGGTGGACAATGATGATAAATGAGATGAAATGATAATTTGGGAAAAGATATTTTTAAGGAAGGAAGCATTCCAGGCCTAAGTTTAGGGTACCTCCCCGGCATTTGCCAGTTATGAAGTCTGAGGAAACCCCAGTCAGGGAAGACGGTCCTGGCAGGATTCAAACCCCAGACCTCCTGCTCATGAGTCTGCGCCTTAACGACCTTGGCCACCCGTGGCGGTAGGATACTTTCCTGGTGCAAGTTTTTTTTTAATGTTGATTAATATGGTTTGCAATTATCTGTGGTAAGTGGGATATAGATACATAGTAGAATAAGCCTGATTCTGTGAATAGTGATTTAAATCAGTTTTTGTTATAACGCTATCTGCTGTCATATCTTAAGCGATGTTTATAATATGATAATTAATGTGTCTGCAACTAGTTTTGAATTTGTCGTTTTATTGCCATTAATTGTCAGCTCTACATCAGCTGTACTATTATTTATGATTTTCTTATTTTTGGCAATTTTTCAAATTGCTTTCATTTTATTGCAGGCTGATTGTGTATTGTACACTTTTTCAGCTTGTTTTATGATTTTTTAGTAGTCTTATTGAACAACAACAACAAAATAATAATAATGCGAAAAATTTACAAGAAAAGTTCTCTTTATTCCAGCATTTCTTAGCAAGATTGTATTTATCAACAGATTATAAGCTCAAGCAACAGAAACTATTAGCAGACTATCCTTTATGGGTTTTACATCAGCTGTATTGATGTCTCATAAATTGTAATTCAGGATTGCTACAGTCCACCATATTTCATTTTAAACACTGCATGTATGCACATCTGAATAGCTGTTATATTTAAATTTCTTCTGCATGAGGATGGTGAGGTAAAATGAGAAGGTGAACAAGTGAATGCCATACCTGATTTAGTTGTATGTCAAATTTTTTCTTAGTTTCTTGGTAGTTACAAAAGTTATTAACTTCATCCAGTTTATTTTTTTTATCTTCTAATAAAGTTTCCAGTGTATGTAAATGTGAATACATATTACATATATGGATATCTTCTGAGTTCATGCATTCTCTGGGGACAAAAATAAAACAAAAAGTGTATAATTTTTTTGTTTGTTTAATAGTAGTTTCATTTAGGATGTATTCCACTAATAAGGGGTATATATGATTTATTACATTTTGCATATTTATTTGGAAAATATGTAAATATAACACATGACAAAAACAGTGTATTCAGAAAGCAACACAACCTTGATAAAAATTGATTACATTAACAATTTTAAAAGTTCATAATACAGACAGAGGGTAATTCTGAACTTTTTATTTGAATATACAATGTATGAACATATAAAAATGATGCATTGTAAGTTCTGGATGTCATATGGCCAAGAATTGCACTAATTGAAAGTTGAGCTGATAAATGTTGTAAAATAACTAACCTTACAATTGTATGTTCTTATTGCAGAACATAGACCATGAGTGAGGGAGTATACTAAGGTCTGTCAATTATAAATTTAAAATGGATGCTAACAAAAGCACATGGAAAAATTAATTTTGATTGACTAATCAGTCCTTTTACTCCCAAATTATCTCACACAGATTATGAAATGAATATGCTTAGTTATGCATGGTTTTTCTTATGTTCAGTTATATGTATGCTTTTCTGTTTCTTTTTGTTACTTATAGCATGAATTAATTTGGCTTATTTATGGATGCTCTTTAACATCTCAAGTCATCAGCATCCCATTCAGTTCAATGAAATGACTGATAAATTTTGCTCAGAGGCCTGTTCTTTCAGGCTTCAGGTTCTTTAACATGTGTAAATCTACAACATGAGAACCATGGCTTTGCTTTACTTCTCTCCTGAAGGAAGCCATACTTAGGATTATTTTAGGAAATAAACTCATCGACGCTGGCCGGGATTTAACCTGTAATCTTTTATATTATAGCATAAACAAAGCCTTTTATTATATAATATAGATTTTGATTTAAATTTCTTCCAAGAAAAAAAAATATTTTCATAAAAGAGACATAATATATATATATGCAAAACAGATTATGAAATTCTAAAATTAACAGTCAAATATTCTGTATGGTGATAAATAGCATAGCCAATAGTAACAAAGGATAGGGGCAAGGCAGGAAGTGCAGAATAATATTTTGCTGTAAAGTTATAATGGGCAAATTGTAATATTGGTTAAAATTATACAGTACAGAAAAAATATAGCAACAGCTTAAGTACCACCAAAGAGATTTCAAAGCATAACTTATAATAAAATAGTTTTATTGATAGTTTGAATATTCCATAGTGGTTTAATAAGATGTTACTTTGTTTAAACTAGATATACTGTAAGGGAAAGTTGACAATTTTCTGCACTTTATTTTTCCAATTTATTTATATAAATTTTCGGGTTGAACATCATTTTTCCACATAGTCTCCTTCCTTCTCAATGCACTTGGTTCAGTTCACAAGCTTACATATCCTCAAAGAATAAGGTTTTTGGTTTGTTATGTGAACATTTGTGCACTACCTCCCTCACTTCTTCATTTGTAAAAAATCAACAACCTCATACAACAACTTTGAGTGGTCCAAAGAAATTATTGTAAGGACAAGATTTAGGCTGTAGACAGGGTGCTCCAACACCTCAAAATTCAAATAGTTAATGGTTTAAATGACCTGAATAGCTGTGTATAACATTACATTATCATGTAACAACAATATTTTTTTCTACAATAGATCTCAGCATTTGCTACAAATTGCCCATTCAGATTGTTGGCCAGCAAATCACTGTATCTTGCACTTAATACATCTTTTTTCCAAGTAGTCTTCCAGTATAGGACTTTTGAGTCACAAAAAACTATTAGCATCATCTATCTTGCAGAATGTTGATCTTGAATTTCTTCTTCATTAGGTTCCTGGAAGTTTCTACTACAACATTTAGCAGAGATGAGAAATCGTGGCTAGAGGGCAGGAAATTTAATAATTTGGGGGTAAGGCTGAACAGCAATGGAAAATGGACAGATCAAAGGAAGAATGCACTAGGGAAGGGAAAATTAGTTACCAATAGTATGAAAACAAGCTTGAAGAAAATCCCAAATATGAGTGTAAGCTGGTGAGTATATTCAGCTACAATAAAATCGAAAATGATGCATGGAATAGAAATAGAATAGAAATATGGGGGGCAGAAAAAGAGTGGGAATGTATAGATCAGATTCATAGAGCAGTCTGTAAAATGATTCAATGGAGTGCAGCTCTAGGTAATCCCTTCCTGATGGAACTAGGAAGGGTGGGCCGAAAAGGTCTAATAATAAAACGTATTATGAAATACTGGCAGAGGATACAATCTTTGGAGAAAGGAAATATTTTCAAAGACTGCCTGGGGACACAAGAAAAAGGAAAATGGGTAGGAAGTTGGGTATGTAGATTAAAGGAAATTGTAGAAAAAGAGATATTGGTTTGGGAGTGCTAGATAGTTTAAAGTTATAAAATGGGCAAGGGGCATGGAATAAAGTGAAAGCTAGGATTGATGATATAGAGAAACAGGAAATATTTGGTAGCCTAAGGGATAGGAGTACTCTGATATATTAAGGAGTTTTGGTAGTTAAGGAAACAGGAAACAGTTTTTAGATTGATGCTGCGGGAATCTTGAGAATAAAGTTCAATGTTAATAATGTAATAAAATGATATTTCAGTTTTGATTGTAATTTAAGGTATTGTTTATGTGTATATACATATATATATATATATATTAAATTGTAATGTTAATTATGAAAATAAATAAAAAATAAAGTTATAGGAGTTTTAAAAAAGAGTGTGGCAGGGAAAAATATATTCAGGTTTGTGACAAAATAAGTAGAGATAGTACGGCATGGGCAAGAATTGAAACAATGATATTAAGTGGGGTAAAAGTTGACAAAGAATTGAGCCCACTATGTGGTAAGGTAGACAAGAACTTGCACTGTATATTAGAATGTATAGAAACTGAAGGATGGAGAGAAGAAATATGGAACAAGTGGGATAATTTACAGGCAGATTCTGGCATTAAACATTTTTGGGATTAGCAGACAAGAATTTTTTAATCAGTTTGGAAATTATACAGGGAAAGTAAAAGAAAAGTGGTGGGAATAGGAAGTTTGCTCAAGAAACTGTGATATAATATGGGAAATAACTATACTAATAAAAAATACAAAACATTCAGCATTCACTCTAATAGGTATTGCCTATCACAACAAAAACTATCACACAAAAACATAAAAATAAATCATCTAATGAATCCATTATACTTAAAAATTAGACGAAACACTTCTATGAGTTAAACAAACCAACCAAATATGCTCATTATATCAGAGGTATTCTGAGGAAACATTTTCTTAAGCATATTTAAGAATATAAGCAATAGGATTTCAAATATAAAAATAACAATGGTTAAGAATTTAAAATGATCGAGTCGAATTTGTAACACTTACATCACTAATATTTTAAAAAAGGAAAACTAAGTTAATGGAGCTAATTGCTCCCATCTTCAGTTCCAGATCGACTGCCAGCCTTGTTCTTCGTGGTGGTTTGGTTTGTCTCTGGTAGTGGTTTTAAATTCTTAGTATTAAATATCACTGTTACAAAAGTCCACCATATTTAACTATAATAATGGTTATAATCTAAGTAAAACAATATGTAGTATAATCAGTGACACAAAAAGGAAAACAGCTATAGATCATTACATTAAAATATAACATGGGAAATAAGAAATAAGATCCAAATAAAATATATAATGTATTTAATGAGTTCTCCATTAATCTGCAAGAGATACAGGAATCATAGCTGTTCTACTGACATAGAAACACAAATTTGAAAGTCTTTGTATCTAACACAGTTTCTAAGGAAGAAAACTATAACAGCCATTATAGCCATTATAGCTACAACAGCTTCCATACATAAGAATTATGTTGGTTAAATAACATCTATTCTTAATGAAAAATAATAAATATGCCATTATATATAGTATATCTTATTAACAAATGTTTGGAAAATGGGGTGTTAAAAAAACTGGAATAGCAAAAAACAAGAAGAGTTCTATACTGAATTATCTTCTTCATTTGAAGGGAGTTTAGTTAGCCTTCTTAAAGATGAGTATAGTGCAGAGATACTTGGTATTTTGGAGAGTACTGTTTAACTTATTGCAGGAGGTGGCTACAGTTCATTACATGTTTGATTCTTTCAGATTTTGCATTCAGCAATTGTGCATTTTACACACAATGGACAGCTAAACAGTTGTCTGGGTTTGTTCTTGCATGTGCCATATTGATTGAATGTATTCCTATGATATGATATGAAGATGCAAATTTGCAATTTCAATCTCCAAACCCCATGGGAAGGTATGCATTGGAATGTTATTATTTTTGTAAGCTAGCATTTGTTTCAGAGATGGTTTTTGTGTGATACTGAGAAATTTTTTTATTACTTAAATTACTGATTTGCTAGGAAGACTGATTTTTGGTATTTATTTATTCACTGTAGGAGCTATTACTGGCTTATGAAGACTGACTGTGTCCAACTGGTTTAAGAAAATGAAATAAAATGAAATTTATTGAAAGTGCTAAGAAAAATACAAACTATAAGGGGTCTCCACCTATCTGGCCCAGGCCATTTTAGGTATACCTACTCAAGATTACAGAAATTGTAATACAATGATGATTTTATACTCATCCTTTATCTAAATTCTAAATAATCAAATGAAGTACAAAATTTCTATCCTGACTGCATCAGACCCCAGTCCTCAGTTCATCAGCAGTAGCCTACTGGAATTCCAGGGACTAGTTTCCAACCCAATCCAGGGGAACAAAATAAAATATTTCAATTACTCTACCTATACTATTATTTTATCAGCTAGCTACAATCTCTACAAACTACTAATTCTTTTATTTCTGAATATAATGAAATTTGAATTTTATAAAGCACTAAGAAAAATTTAAATACAAACTACAACAGTACCTTCATCTATCTTTAAGTATAACCCCTCACAATTACAATTGTTGATACAATAATACATTTATACTAACATCTTTACCTAAAGTCTAGATAGTTAAAGAAAGTACATTTTCACATTCATTGCATCAGTTTCCAGACCCCGTTCATCAGTAGCAACTTATTGGAATTCCTGGGAGCCAGGCTCCGACCCAATCAAGGCACTAAAATAAATATTTCACTTACTCTTCTTGTACCTTTTATTTTATCAGCTAACTACAATACCTACGAACTTCTAATTCATTTATTTCTCAAATACCAACTATAATGCTACATTTACTCACTTTCTAGAACAATTTCTAATTTCCAAACTCAATAATTCAATAAATTTAATATAATTTCACTCCTAACCATTCCCAGGCCAATGACACTTTTCATAATCATACAGATATTTCTTTATCATCTAAAATTTTCTAAATTTAATATCTTTTAACTGACCATTTCCATTTCATTTTTACCTTTCATAAAAATTCCCATAATTTGGGTATCTGCTCACAATCTTTAAAGATCTTTCTCAATAAAATTCCTTTATTTCTCATTAATCATTTCTTACTAATTAAACTTTCCCTCCAAACATTTGTGGCTTTACATTGGAAGATAATATTAATTTCATCTTCTTTGTCCCCACAATGGGACACATTCCTGAAATAACATTCTCCCTCACTTCCCTTAATTTCCAAACGCCTAATCAAAATTGTGCTCTCCCCTTCGCTTTCATTTTTCTTGCAAATTAATATATACTTCTCCTTTTCTGGATCATATTTTAATTCCTTATAATATGCTAGTGAACTTTTCTCCCTAATCTGGGCAAATAAAACTTGTCTATCCATATCTTCCATTCATGACCTCACTTACAAACTCACTGCCATGGGTGGCCGAAGTCATTAAGTCGCGGACTCGTGAGTGGGAGGTCTGGGTTTGAATACCGCCAGGACCGTCCTCCCTGACTGAGTTTTTTTCCAGGTTTTCCTCAGTCCTTATAAATGGCAAATGCCGGGGAGGTACCCTAAACTTAGGCCTGGAACGATTCCTTCCTTAAAAATAAATCCTTTCCCAGTATATCATTTCATCTCATGTATCATCACTGTCCATCGCCTGTGGTGCCTCTGTAGCAAAAACGGGCATTAAACACTATTCATTCATTTCATTCCAACAAATGCTTCTAAAATATCCAATTTTAACCCAAAAATCTTCTAACCTATTTTTAAATAACTGTTCTCTAATTTTATTCAACCAGGTATTAGTCATTATACCCAACATTTTTCATTGATATTACAGGCATATTTTCACAATGAACCTAAATAAATATTTCAGTACTTTCTCCATCATTAAGCCTATGACACTTACCTTTCCTAACTTTATCAATTGCAGTATTATTGGGAACTACCAAAATTAATTTACAGAAAATGTTTAGTATTAAATGCATATTGCACCATCCCTCCTCTATACTCCAAATTTCTCCATCATAAATCCATCGTGATTCAACCAAGACATAATAAAGTCTTTCAAACTACTTGATATTCATTACTGGCATCCTATATAAACATTTTCTTATCATTGTCATGGCCATTTTTCCCTTAGCCAGTGCAGTTCTTTTCTGTTTTTCCCAACCTCCGTTACTACTCAACTTTATGCCCAGATATAAGAATTCACTAACTACCTGAATTTCTTTATCAGCCATGAACCATTTTTCATCCTTACGCAGTTTATTCCCCTTCTTAAAAACCATGATTTTAGTTTTATTCTCATTTACCTTCAATCCTCCCTCTTCACAACACTTATTGATCTCACCTATAGCTACTTTAAGCCAATTGCTGATATTGAATATACCACCAAATTATCTGCATAAAGTGACCCAGGAATATTTTCATTATTAATTGTAGGCATGTGAGTACAAACCTGCTTCAAGCTATCCAAAATATCATCAATAAATAAATTAAACAATATGGGGCTTGATTTGCAGCCTTGCCTAAGACTCTCTCACATTTGACACAAAATCTGTTTTGATAATATAACTCCTGTAATATACTAATGATATTCCCTCTTAAACCCTTCTTACTTAATATGTACAATAGAACTTCTCTATCCACCTATCATATGCTTTTTGTAAATCAATAAATATAGTATACAATCCACCACTTTTCTTTTCTAAATATTTATTTATTTATTATCATTTTAATTATAAATATATGAGGTGATGTCCAGAATATATGCAACTGATGCTGCCATCTAGTCAAAATCTTACTTTGAGACTAATGACCGCCATCACCCTCGAAGTAGTTCCCTTCCACACATATACACAGGTCCCAGCGATTCTGCCATTTTCCAAGTGCATTTTGAAAGTCATGTTCCTTTAGGGTGTTTAGCACAGACAGCGTTTCTTCTTGAATCCTCTCAATTTTGTCGAACCCACGTTCTTTCAACTTGATTTTCAGTTTGGGGAATAGAGCGAAGTCGCAGGGTACCCAACAGGCGAATACGATGGGTGGGGGACAACCGTCATGTTGTTTTTCGTCAAAAAGCCCTGGTGAACAAGGAATTGTGACAGGGCACATTATCGTGATGCAACAGACAGTTCGCTTGTCACCAAAGTTCGGGTCGTAGTCTCCGCACATTTTCACGGAGCCGACGCAAAACGTTACAGTAATACGCGAAATACACTGTTGATTTGGTGGGACGAATTCTTTATGCACAATCCCCTTGGTATCAAAGAAAATGAGGAGCATGCTCTTGACTTTGTTCTTTACTTGTCTCGCTTTTTTTTTTTTTTTTTTTTTTTTGGTCTTAGTGAGTTCGGGCTCTTCCACTGGGAGGAGTATTGTTTTGTCTCAGGGTCATAAGCGTACATCCAGCTCTAGTCGCCGGTGATGACCGTGGACAAGAAGGTTGGATCATCGAATACGGCCTGACGAAGTTCCGTGCAAACTTCATCACGCTGCGCCTTCTGATCAGCAGTTAGAGTCCTTGGCAAACATTTTGCGGCGACATGATGCATGCCAATTCATCAGTTAAAATTCGTTGGCATGTCCCATAACAATTTCCACTTCAATGCTTCGATGTCGATCCTCACGAACGAGTTGTTGAACTTTGGCAACAATGTCAGGCGTTGTGCAGCTGACAGGCCTACTGGTGTGAGCATCGTCTTCAATAGCTGTACAGCCGGCCCTGAACCGAGCATGCCACTCAAACACATGTGTACGGCTCATACTTTGTCCCCCAAATACTTGTTGAATCATTGCGAGGGTTTCCGTAGCATTTTTCCCGAGATTTGCACAGAATTTATGCACACTCTCTGTTCTGATCTTGGATCCACCGTAAAATCGCTATACATTACACACAGAGTATCATGAAAAGTACTATAGAATCTCAACACATCTACCCAGCTGCATGACACTTTAAACACTCACTCACGAGATGTGTCACCCAGCGGTACAAAACTCTACTGCAACTACTGTCGAGATGGCAGCACCAGTCCCGAATATTGTGGATACCACCTTGTATTATCCAATGTTCTCTTTCCTTTCTTGAACCCAGTTTGGTAGGGAAATATCCTTTGATATTCTTCTGACCAATTTTGGATTTCTCTGCCAATATTCCTGTAAATTTTTTTCAAACATTGGATAACAATGCAATTCTTCTATAATTGTTTGGGTTACTTTCTTTCCCTTTACCTTTGTATATGGGATGTATAATTGTCATACACCAACTTTCTGGCACCTTCTTCTTCTCTATAATTCAAAAGCCTTGTTAAACATGTTAGCCTATCTGGATTTTCACACCAAATTTTAAAATCTCTGTAGGTAAACCATCGATTCCTACAGCCTTATTTCTCTTAAATTTACTAACTTGACTATTAACTTCTTCCTGTAGAAATGATCTATCCAGCATTATTTTGTAGATACCTGACTTTTTCTCCTGTGGAATATTATTAAAAGTGTTGTCCAAGCATTTTTCAGAGTATATCTGTTAATAGGTGCCAATTTAATGCTAATATCTTTGAATATCTTTGAATTTTTTAAAAATACATTATCAGAATGTTATACTCAACTACTTGGAAATAGTCAAAATTATGTTATTATGTATAGTATAAATACAACTGTGTACGTAAAACTCATGGATGAAATTATTAAACTAATCACTCATCTACCAAGTAAAAGTATATCAGTTTGGAATTAAATTAGTCCTAGACTATTAAAATACTGTAAGAATGAATTAGTAAAATCCTTAGAACATATCATAAATATCTCAAATTAAAAAGGAATATTTTCAGACTGTTTAAAGATAAATGTAATATCTTATTTAAGAAGGGTTATAAATTTAATATTAATAATTATAGGCTAATTACATTACCATCTGAGATTGGTAAAATTTATGAAAGAATTCTAGATAGGTTCCTAGATTTTTTTTAATAATAGAGAGGTTCTCTGTAGCTTTCAATGTGGCTTTAGAAAGGACTTCTTAACCATAACTGTTATTAGTGATTATGTTCAAGTATTAAAGTTATTAGAACAAAATAAAAAGTGGGTACCTTATATTTTGATTTATCAGAAACTTTATATAGTGTGAGACACGATCTTATGCTATATAAGTTGGAATTTTATGGGATTAAAGGTATTTCCCACAAAATATGCGTAGAAAACAAATAACTGAAATTTATACTAAAAATGATGATTTCCTGTCTAAAGTAAGGTCTCAATAAGGATTAGTAAAATATGGAGTCCCACAGAGTTTGGTCTTAGACTCATTAATATTTTTAATATATGTAAGTGATGTTGTTCAGCCTCGTATTTCTATTATTACTTATTATGCAGATGATACCACTGTAAATACTTGGGGTGAATTTAATAAGTCTCTAATGGACACCTCTCGGGTTACAGAGCAAATCTTAAAATATTTCAAAATCAATAATCTTGTATGCCATGTGGGTAAAACAAAATTCATGAAATTTGATCTAGTTAAAAGTAATGCTCTAGAGGGATTTATGTATGATTGAAAATAAAATCTGTAAGCAGGTAGACACATAAATTTTAAAGGATATGGATAGATAATAAATTAACATGGGCAAAACATATACGTCATATGTAGCAAAGTTAGTAAACCAACCTATCTGTTTAGATTTGTTAAATATCTGTTTGGCTCCAATGAGTTAAAAATTATTTATTACACTATAATTTACCCTCATTTAAATTATGGTATTGAGGTCTGGAGGGCTGCAGCAAAAGTGCACATGATAGATTATTTATATTACAGAAAAAATATATTATTAATATCGAATATAGAGTCTTGTAAGGATGCATTTATGTAACATGAAATCTTAACTGTTAACTCTTTCTATGTGTATATGACCATATTATGTAATGAAACAAAGAATTTTATAAAAAAATAACAAAATTCATGATATTAAAGATTATCATAGGTATGCTTATAATAAACAAATAGTATGTAAGAATGTAAATATAATGGATACCCTTTTGTCAGCAGAGATCAAATCTGTGTA
Source organism: Metallyticus violacea (assembly GCA_030762175.1). NCBI lineage: Eukaryota > Metazoa > Arthropoda > Insecta > Mantodea > Metallyticidae > Metallyticus > Metallyticus violacea. The sequence goes on along the minus strand of CM060832.1, from coordinate 53,169,354 downwards.
AAAATCAAAATTAAAGTATCAGTTGAAGAAATATCTCATAAAGAGAAGTTTATATTCATTGGACGAATTGAAAGTTATATTTTGTACATAGTATTGTAACCTAATACTTGGCAATGTCAGAAACTTGTATTACACGCCTATTAGCTGTAAATAAATGATTATTATTATTATTATTATTATTATTATTATTGTTGTTGTTGTTGTTGTTGTTGTTGTTGTTATTATTATTATTATTATATTATGGGTCAAATACATATTAGATATAATATGTCAGAAGGTCTGTTTGAAATAATAAAACCAAATTTATTATCAGTAATAAAAATCATCAATAAAACCAAAAAACAATAAGAGATGTTTCCACTCTTAAAAGTGCAAAAGAAAGGTACAAATTCAAAAGTTTCACATACCACCCAATTTATCACTATAAGTTCAAAAAGATATTCAAAGAACAAGGAATTATGTTAGCCCCAAAGAACAATTTTAATATAAAGAACTTATTAGGTTGCAGAGTAAAGGACTACATGCCAACAGAACAAAAGTCAGGTATTTACGAAATAGAATGTGCAGAGTGCGACAAAAAATACATTGGAAAAACGAAGAGGAATTTGGGAATCCGGAAAAAAGAACACTTCAGAAATATTCGCTTAAAACAAATTGATAAATCAGCAATAGCAGCGCACTTTTGGAATAAAAATCATGAAATTAAACCAGAGATAAAACTACTTAAAAGTGCTTCTTATACTTTATATCTTTATTCTTATACACAACATGGATTAATATATTCAGGTATTTATTGTTCAGTAAGAGGATATAATCGAGAGTATCTGTTGTTATTTTTGCATTGGTTTCCTTTAAACTTTTTTGTTTTCAACTTCATAATGCAATAGAACTTTCCACTTGGGAAAACCTTTTCATTACAAAAAATAAGGATAATTTGATGAATTTCGATATCCCTCCATTGGATGAACTCAGCAAATTCCTAATAGAACCAACAGATGCCACCACAAGAACATCAAGAGACCCAACCGCCACTTTTAACAACAGTTTGTCAACAGGCTGAAGATGGGAGGGATCGCTCCCGAAACATATGTTCCAAATTTTATGTAAGTGAATGGAGTTAGTGTGAAAAAAACGGTATTACATTGTTTATATTTATACAAATGAGGAATCTTCATTGTGCTAATAAAGTGATGAAAGAGACAGCTATGGAAACGTGTACAGATTTTTAAACATCATAAAAGCTGGAGAATTAATTAACCATAATTTAAATCCTGATATTGTTTTTCAAAACACAATCACTACTAGCTATCAGTTTCACATTTATGCACCCCAGGATTCACCATTATATAGAATGAATGTAAAAAATTGGATTTAATGACTCACCTGAGCTTTTCCAAATTTAATTCATTATCATGAATTTCTGAATTTCTTAGGTGTTCATCTTTATTATTCATCCTCTGAGCTCTAAGCTCCTCAATCTCTTGAAATATTGATATTGGAGAAAATGATGCATTACTCATTAAATATGTGCCATGTTTACATCCTGCAACCTTACAAACATAAGCCCATTATATAACATTTTCTATTAGGCTTATTAAAAATTCTGAAGCAATGCCACTTATTGCGAACTCTTGGCTTAAGGTTATATTATTGTGTTTAACAAAGAAAAAAATAAAATGCTATTCCATGTCAGTCAATTTTTTTTTGTAAGTTTTTTTTTTAAATGCTTCATTTATTGTTGCTTTCACTGCATTAGTCTGGCGACATCGTTTGTGAACTGAATACTATACATATAAGTCTGTAGAGATGAATGAAATGAAATTAATTCATTAAGGCTCAAATGAACTTGGAGTCCTTGGAACCTTAAAGCTATCTGATATTCACCTTCTCAGGAGGGGGAAAAAAAAAACTTTACCCTCGAACCCAAGTCCTCCAGATTAGAAATTGCAAGATCTATCACTAGACCATGGAAGTGGTCTATGTAAGTTTTGTTTGCTTCAACTCTATGATGCTCTTTATTTATCCAATAAATGCAAACAAATCCACTAAATTTGGATGCTGAAGAGGTGTATCTAGCTCTTTTCTCACTAAATTTTAACTAAGACTGTGAAGAAATTATTAAGATCTATGTTCTCCATATTATGCCAAGTCTTTGGATTCAATCCAAAGATCTGGCATCAATGAACATAATCTTACTAATGACATTGGTTGCAGAACCCTGAAAAATTATGTAACTCCTATGAAATACTAAACTAAACAATTATATGCTGATAAAATGTAGGACATATGAGTCTTTCTGCTCTGCTAGCAGTGTATAAAACTTAAAGTTACTAGCTATAACTATAAATTTAGCTGTCTTACTTGAGTACCATCATTTGTAATACAAGTGTAGCCCATCTTGACATACAACTGCATTACTTCAGGTCTGCACACTAACACATCACCAAACATATAGTTTATAACCTTGTCAATAGTTCTTGAATAATGAAACTGACTTAATTCTTGAAGAAGAGAATGTGCATCCTGAAAAACAAAATTAATCATTATCACTTTAAACTCAAAATAAGTATATAGCATAGCTGAACAATATTGCACTGCAGTGAAAGAAAAAATAACTGCCAACATATGGCATAAGGTCTAGACTACAATATTTAGAATTTTGCTATCAGAATTTATTTAAAACTACATAACAATTACAAAGCAATATTATTCTATTCTCTTTAATTTAATCAATAGTAGGAAACACTTCAAAATTTCTATTATCTGTCATGATTTACTTTTTCTCCCTATATTCTCTAATTCCCCATACTCTTAGTTAAAACAACACTCTAAGTGTACCAATGAACATTTCTTTTTAAAAAAATTTTAAAATATATATTTTGACAGTGCTATGTTTTTATTCATTCAATGTATGTTACATATTTTCACACTTAAAAGCATAGGTAGGGCTAATATATGAAACATCACTGGTCATTTCTTTGTATTAAAAAAATCTAAAGTTATATATTTAGATATTGCTATATTTATAATCATGTATTGCCCTTAAACTTTTGCAGATTTTCATGCTTTAGAACATAGGTTGGGCTAAAGCACAAAATATGTTAATATTGCACAGGAATCACCACTTTTAATATTATTAAAGATGCATTGAAAAAATGCATTGTAAGCCCAAAATGACATAATTAATTATATAGATAATGGTAGAAACTACCTCACTAAGCTAAAAGTTTTCAACATTTATAGCTTTAAATGAAGACGGTGCTATTATATTATCATGTTTGCTTCAAAAAGTTCTGTCTAAATTCTCAGTTTCTAGTTCAGTATTATTGTCCATCTATGTGTAATCTTATGTGATAATCTCACATGGGTGGTAATAAGAGTTAAGTCACAAAATTGTATAAAATTTAAGTGGTTTGAGGGTAGAGGATTTTATGCTCTACAACTATGAAAAGAGTAAAAAGTAAAAAATCCATATGATTCAGATAAAGATACACAATGTGTAACATGAATTTGGCCAGTTATGGCGGGTAGAGAGATTAAGTCATAAAAAATATGGACTTCTTTACACTACAGTTCATGTTTTATCATGTAAATGAAGTTAAGTTTATACATTGCAAATATCCTCTAGTTTTAAAATAATCAACAATGACTGTATTAAAATGTTAATATATTCTCAAAACAATTAGAAGCACAAAGGTTTGAACATATGTATTGTTTAACCTAAATTTAGGTTTAGAATAACTGAGTTGACTTTGTAACACTTACATCACTAATAGTTTTTAAAAGAGGAACTCTTTTAAAAACTTTTAGTGATGTAAGTGTTACTTATACTAAACATCACTGTTACAAACGTCCACCATATTTAACTAAATTTAGGTATTCATTTTTTATACTAAACTCCACTCACTTACTGTAAGTGTACTGTAAGAGTGGAGTTTAGCGTAAAAATTGAATACCTAAGTTTAGGTTATATTGCCCTCCATTGTCAACAACTTCGTAAGTACAATATTTATATACAAGACAAACAAGTCTAGAAGCAAAATTGAACACCCATTGGTTAGAAAGTAAGTGAGTGGAGTTTAGTGTAAAAAATGAATACCTAAGTTTAAGTTATATTACCACTCAATTGTCAACAGCTTCATATGTACAATATTTATATGTATTGTTGCTAAAGTTGGGTTTAGGATGGTAATATTTTTTTAAAAAAGTTTAAATCTTTATTTAACAGGAATGTACAAGGGTAGGTCCATAAGTTTCCGGCCTCACCGATAAGGATTATTGCCTTCACAAAATCCTTATCTTGTGCATACCTTATCTGTTAAGTAAATAATTGCAGCTGTAACTTCTGCTCTGCTGTGTTCAGTTATTCAAATATAGTTGCTTAAAGAAGGCTATGTGTAGAAGATTTTGACATGTTCAAAATGGAGTACCCAGCTCTAATTAAGTTCTTCACAAAAGAAGGGCTTACTCCAAATGAAATTAAACAGCAACTGGACAGTTTATATAGGGAAACATCCCCCTAATATTCTACCTTAAAAGAATGAGTCAAACTTTTTCGAATGAGTAGAGAAAGCATTGGAGACAAAAAGCATACAAGTTGGCTCTTGGAGGTGCTCAATTTTTGGAGCTCTGCAAGATAACAAGACAGAAGTTCTGCAAACTATTGTTACAGGAGATGAAACTATGGTCCTCTACTAGGATCCTTGTTCAAAAGAGAATCAGTGGAGTGGCGTAAACCTGGTGAAGCACCACCTCTAAAGACCAAAGTCCCTCGGTGAACCAGGTAGATCATGGTCACAATCTTTTGGGACTGTGAAGGAATACTCTTCATTGACTTCAAGAAGAGGAACACCACAGTAAATGGGGAATACTATGCTGGCGTACTGCACAGACTACATGCTTCCATCAAAGAAAAAAGGCAAGGAAAGTTGAGTGGTGGTGTGCACTTTCTATACAACAATGTGCCTGTGGACACAGCTCTTGTTGCAAAGGCAGGAATATGGCTTCAAAGAGATCAACCATTCACCCTACAGCTCAGATCTAGCTCCCAGTGACTATTTCCTCTTCTCAAAACTCAAGAAGGACCTTCAAGAAAGGAAATTTAAGTGTGGCAAAGAAGTGATGGATGCTGTTTATGCCCATTTTGCAGACAGGACTTCTGACTATTTTGGAGGGGGGGATTGAAATGTTAATTCAAAGATGTGAGAAGTGTATTGCAATAAATGGTAACTACATTGAAAAGTGAAATATAGTTTTTGTCTTTATCATACCTAGAAAATGGTTAGGCTGGAAATTTATAGACCTACTCTCCTGCATTTTGTTCACTTCTCATATCACACAAGGATGCTGTAAGCTGAAATTAAAGACAATGTTGTAACTAAAGTGGAAACTTCTGCAATTAATTTCAATTTTGCACATAACGGAACACTTCAGTATCTCGTATGGCCTCCATGTGCCTGAATTACTGCCTCACATCTTCAAGGCAAGCTCCTGATCAGTCTACACACTCCCTCTTGTGTAATCTTCCCCCATTCTCCAATAAAGACATCTGCAAGCTGTTGAAGAGTCTGAGGGCTAGAGGACTGCCTCAGACTCATTTCCCCAGCTTATCCCATAAATTATTAATGGGGTTAAAGTCACAGGATTCACAGCAGGCCATTCCATTGTTTGAATCTGCAGTTCCTGTAAGGTGCATTGGTGGCTCTTGCTGTATGCACTCCAGCATTGTCTTGCTGCAAAGCAAACTGGGGCCCCATTCTGACTGCAATAGGCATTACATGCTCTAGTACCATTTCAGCAATGTGCCTGGCAGCATTAAGTGAGTTTCTGACTACTATAAGGTCTATTCTGTCAACAATAATGATGCCACCCCACATATGACTGACCCACTACCAAATTTGTCCCTGAAATTCAATAGCTTCCATGATTCATTAAAGTTTTACTATAACATAGTTTTTCTGCTACAATGAATCACTGAATCCCTTTCCAAAATAAAGGATTGTCAAATAATACAAGTGATAAAAATGGGCAATGTGTAATCTTAAAAACACAAACTATGCTTCCATACCGCCATGGGTAGCCGAGGTCGTTAAAGCGCGGACTCATGATCGGGAGGTCTGGGGTTCAATTCCCATTAGGACCGTCCTCCCTGACTGAGGTTTTCTCCAGGTTTTCCTCATTCCTAATAACTGGCAAATGCCGGGGAGATACCCTAAACTTAGGCCTGGAACATTTCCTTCCTTAAAAAAAAATCCTTTCCCAATATATCATTTCATCTCATGTATCATCAGTGACCACTGCCTGTGGTGCCTCAGTAGTAAAACGGGCATTAAACACTATTAAAAAAAAATGGTTCCATAATTCAAAACCTACTTCCACAAATATGTTGTTGTTGTTGTTGTTGTTGTTGATCTAATGTGCAGGATTTTGATCCCTCAATTTTTCTTTGGCCAGCCAATATAATTTATGTATTTTCCCGTCAGGTGCAGTTTTCCTCACTTCTGTGCATTCCAATAGATGTTCTCCATTTAGAATCTTGTCAGTATTACAGATTTTACATGTGTTATCATTCATATCAAATCTGTGCAGATGTTCTGCCAGACAATCATGTCCAGTGGCCAGTCTAAAATGAGCAACTGCCTCCTTTCTTGATAGATTTTTTTTATGTTATGTACTGTTTTTTTATATTAGAATAATTTTTATTAGATATTTCCACTTGACTTTGATACTTTTTAATTTTACATTTAATCCACAGGGCTTTATTGAACTTCCACAAATATAAATCAACACTAAACAAGGTCACAAAATAAGCTAAAAAATGTTGCAATGACAAATATATACAATTAGTCCTAAATAAAATAAGCAATTTGGAATATTTTTAAAAACAAGGAAACCTTACGTGATAGTATAGCTAGCATAGAGAACAGTAAAAGGGAATAAAATCACAGATCTAAATTAGTTGCAAACACATTTAACAATCATTTTATGAACATTACTAAAAATATACCAGCAGATGTTATAACAATCATACTCTACACTCACTATTCACAGAGCCAAGCTAATATCACTATGTATCTATACCTAACTGACCATAAAGATGTCCAAGCCATACTAACCAGTATTGAAAATAAACACTCATCAGATATAGATAGCATTCCAGACATATTAAAAAAATGTGCTTCAGTGTTATATATCCTATCACAGATATAAGCAATTGCTCACTGGAGCAAGCAGCCTTTCTTGGTCTCTTAAAATAGCAAAAGTCAAACCCTTGTTTAAGAAAGGTGAAAAAACAGCCTTGAACTCTGTCTCTCTACTATCTGGAGTCAGGAAAGTAATCAAAAATATTTTCTATAATGGATTATTAAAATTTATAGAATGTAAAAAGCTTATCACTGAACAACCAATATGGCTTCAGAAAAAAAATCATCAGAAAATGCATTGTTCCACTTCCAATCATATCCCAAATGTGTTAAACCATAAAAAGTATATATCAGGTATATTTTTTTACCTACGAGGGTAGGTCCATAAGTTTCCGGCCTAACCATTTTTTAGGTATGATAAAGACAAAAACTATATTTCACTTTTCAATGTAGTTACCATTTATTGCAATACACTTCTCACATCTTTGAATTAACATTTCAATCCCCCCCTCCAAAATAGTCAGAAGTCCTGTCTGCAAAATGGGCATAAACAGCATCCATCACTTCTTTGCCACACTTAAATTTCCTTTCTTGAAGGTCCTTCTTGAGTTTTGAGAAGAGGAAAGAGTCACTGGGAGCTAGATCTGAGCTGTAGGGTGAATGGTTGATCTCTTTGAAGCCATATTCCTTCCTTTGCAACAAGAGCTGTGTGCACAGGCACATTGTTGTATAGAAAGTGCACACCACCACTCAACTTTCCTTGCCTTTTTTCTTTGATGGAAGCATGTAGTCTGTGCAGTACGCCAGCATAGTATTCCCCATTTACTGTGGTGTTCCTCTTCTTGAAGTCAATGATGAGTATTCCTTACAGTCCCAAAAGATTGTGACCATGATCTACCTGGTTCACCGAGTGACTTTGGCCTTTAGAGGTGGTGCTTCACCAGATTTACGCCACTCCACTGATTCTCTTTTGAACAAGGATCCTAGTAGAGGACCATAGTTTCATCTCCTGTAACAATGGTTTGCAGAACTTCTCTCTTGTTGCTTTTGGATCGAGGAAAGAAGTCTAGGCACCCATCTTGCGCTTACCTTATTCATATTTAAATGTTCATGAGTAATTTGAAGGACTGTTGTTTTAGAAGGCCCAACCTTTCTGTTATTTCTGTAACTTTGAGCAGCTGGTCTTCCATAATTTCTCCTTCCACAAGAACAACATTTTCAGGAGCAAGCACCTCTGCATCTGCACACACTGCATCTTCAATGCTTTCTCGACCCATTCGAAAAAGTTTGGCCCATTCATATACACCATCCAATCACTATTTAATTTCATTTGGATTAAGTCCTTCTTTTGTGAAGAAATTAATAACAGGTTGGTCGATACTCCATTTTGAATATGTCACAATTTCCTACACAAATAGCCTTCTTTATGCAACTATTTTGAACACAGCATAGCAGAAGTTACAGCTGTAATTATTTACTTAACAGATAAGGTAGCACACCAGATAAGGGGTTTGTGAAGGTATAATCCTTATCAGCCAAGCCAGAAACTTATGAACATACCCTCATATCTAAATCCTTTGACATATTGAACCATGAATTAGTCTTGACAAAACTAGAAAACTCAAGCATAAGGCTACTGTTTTCTTTTCTGTCATTTTTAAATCAGCTTTTTCCTTCTAATTTTGCTTGATATTGATGCTTATCTAATTGTCTTTTAGTGTAATTTTTATCTTCAGAAGCATTTAGCTGCAAAGTTTATTTTTATCACAAATTTGACAAGTGTGAATTTAATATTTCTTGTTAGAAGGATGAATGTATGGACGCATGGGTGGACGGATGGACGGACGGATGGTTGGATGGATGGATGGATGGATCATGAAAGCCACTACACCAGGCATAACTCAGAGGGAAAGTACCTCCCAAACTATATGACGATTAGTCGGTTATATGAACACTATAACAAACAGTTTCCATGAACCTGCAAGCCATTGCAATTATTAATCACTTTCATATGAAGCTTTCTATCAAGAAATACCAAATTCACACTTGTCAAATTTGTAATAACAATAAACTTTTCTAATGAATGCTTCTGAAGTTAAAAAAAAATTAAAAGACAGTTAGATAAGCATCTGTATCAAGCAAAATCAGAAGGCAAAAGCTCATTTAAAAATGACAGAAAAGAAAACAGTAGCCTTCAATTAACAACAGTATTTACCACCATCAATGATTCAGAATTTTTCGACCTTCTATAACAGCATTTGTGGGCATATAATTTTTGCCCCCACACATATTGCTTTGTAAGTATACATTCTATTATACGTGAAGAGAAAACAAAAATAGTAATTTTGCTGTTATGTGTATGATTACCCTTCAAATTTCTACTAACTTATTGACCACTAATACTTGCTATCAGATAATACACTTTTGGAATGTAATATGGGCCACAGTCAAATTGAAAGAAAGAAGAAGAAATTCCAGAGAATAATTAAACATGCATATGACTGGACCATATGAATTCATTAGACTGCTTAGAGGAAACCATTCCTCCCTTGTAAATCAGATGGAATCCTACAATTTCCTTTTCCTCTCTTTGTAGAGGTCTTCTACAATTGCACAAAACAACTGCAGTAGTGAGAAATTGAATAGGAGGCAATTGAAGTGGCTTCATTATGTAAAGAAAAATCCAGGGAGACTGTTCTAGCAAAGCTTGCCATAAATCTGCAGAAATATCAAGTATTAATACTTGACCTTTGCTAGACAGAGTAGAGCAGGGTTAGCTCTAAGGCTTCCATTTAGATTCCACAGACCACAAATAATCTCCATAAAAGAGAGAGAGAGAGAGAGAGAGAGAGGCATTATAAATCTACTTCCATTTATATCAAGTGTGTTTCATGATTTCTATAAAAAAATAAGCAACAGGCAGAAATGTTTAGATTCAATTTCTGAAACAGGTGATTTTGAAGATGAATATTTATGTTAGTACTTGCAGAGACACTTCATTTCATTAATATTCATTTAGTATATTGAATTTCAAATTCTGTAGAATTAATTACTCTGACTATTAATGTCAATTAGCTTTTTGACAAATAAATGCTCTCTAGATCTTACATAAATTGACAAACATAAAACTTTATTTTTCTCCAATTAGACTTTAGTGACTTAAATTTTTTTATTCATCCATCTCAGATATGTGTTTATTCTGTATGTCTCCCTTGGTTTATTTTTTCACAAATGAACATTTATTTTCTGCCTTGTCCTATCTATCCAAGTATATAAGCACAAAGTATGAAAATTGTATTAAATTTTTTTTTTTTTTTTATAATCCGCCAAGGTTTCCTCTCTTGGAGGTCAATATGCTGCATTTTGTTTTCCCAGGCCTCTCTGCGGTGTATCCTGAGCAGTCTCCTCACCAGGGTTTTGAACCTCTGGTAGACCGCCTGGATCCTGGGATGGCGGAAGCGTTGCCATAGCTTACGTACGGTTCCTTTGGCCTTGATGAGCTGCCTAAGCTCATTTGGAATGGTCATGGGGTTTAGGTGATCGTGTGGGATGCGTAGGTGTTGGCCTTTACCGCGCTAAGGATGCGGTCGGAGAAGGCTGTAGCCGCGGCCTCGAGCGCCTCAACGGAGTCGATGCGAGGATTCGGTTCTACAGTTTGGTTTAGGTGCAGGACTGCTGCTTCCCAGTCGACCTCTTCACACCACTCTGGAAAATGCAGAGCGGCCATTGTCACGTCTGAGTCCACCATGACTGGGTCATGGTCGGAGTCCAGTTCGTTAACAACCGTGAGGTCCAGATGGAATGGAATGTTCCTGGTGATCATGATGTCAAGGACATCCGGCCTGCCGCGGGTCGAGTGGTACGTTGGACCTCTCGGGCCATGCGCGATGAGGGCCGGGTCTCCGCTTATGAGGCGGTAGAGCGCGCGGCCTCTTCTGTTCATTTGGCGACTGTGCCAATGCGGGTGCTTCGCGTTGAGGTCTCCTGCTATGCATACAGTTGGGTGCAGGTTCAGAAGGGTAGTGTAGTCCGCTTCTATGCAGCGGTTACCAGGCGGGTCATAGGCCGCAACCAGCAGTAGGTCTTGCCCCCCCAGTTCTAGCCGGATGGCGCAAGCTTCTACCTGCTGTAAGGGCGGGATCTGGACAGGAGTGTGGGTTATATGGTTCTTAATTAGAATGGCCGTGCCGCCTCCCTGCCGGCCGACTCGGTCGGCCCTATGGGTCACGTAGCTTGGCAATGTGAATTGCACACCGTTCGTTAGGTGAGTCTCACAGACTAACAGGATGTCAATTCCGTGGTACTCTACAAACTCGAGCACGGTGGAGTGCTGATCCCTAATGCCGTTTGCGTTCCAGAACGCAGCTCTACATGGTCGGCGGACAAGTCTGCCTGCCATTAAGATCTAGCATTAGGGAACAATAACTCCATCGTGCGAAGCATCGCACGGGTCTTGTCAGCTGGGGAAGCACTGGCGTCCTCATACACCGCCTTGCAACTGCGCAGTGCTGGCAGCTGTACTTGTATTATTTCAAGGTACCATTTCATAAGGGCCTGGTACTCTCGAAGGTCCTCTTCAACAATAAAGTCTGCTGATGCCGCTGGGGCATTCGTGGCTCTGGTAGTGGCGATATTGGTAGGTGCCTGCTGCACAGGCGCTGGCTGAGTAGCGATGTTGGCAGGTGCCTGCTTTTTTTTTTTTTTTTTTTTAATTTTTTATACTACATAATATTAAAGGAGAATTTGGGAAGTGTGGGGATTAGAGGAATTTACTTGAGGTACCGCTTTAAGCACCCTCGTAAGTATGAGAGGTTTGCAAGCTTCCTGCCAATGGCCGGGAGCGGTCTCATAGAGTTGGGTGCGGGAGGAAGTCATGGCCGAGGCCCTGGCTACTCCCCCGGGGAAATGTGGTGTATTTGGGGGGTTTAAAAAGTTGCTGTCTTTAATCATTCATTAAATTATTGTTAGCTCTGACGAGCTATTTGTTTTGTTTGGCGCTCTGACGAGCGTATGGTGGCAGCTTTATTTGCGCTGGTTTGTCCAAGATGCCGGAGTGGTTTCAATGTGTGTGTTACGGTACGTTTGTGTAATTTGCTGTGTGTTGGCGTGGTTTGCTTTTAATGTTCTCTTCATGTCCGTGAGATGGTTGGTGATTTGTGCAAAGTATTTGAAGCTGTATGTTCTCAGTTCTGTGAAGCCCTCTTCTAGGCGGTCTAGGCGTGCAGAGAGTAATTGTAAAGATGTCAGTTTTTCCTGTAGCTCGTTGTTGTGCCGTTGAGCAAGATCTGTGATGGTGGCTATGGCTTCAGGCATGGACTGTCGCAGGAATGTGTGCTGGTCGTCGAGGCGCTGAACCAGGGCGTCTCGACTCCTGCGCATCAGCCCTGCCTGGTCATGGAGCTTCTCTGCTAGTGAGGATTCTGGGTGGTTTTGTTGGTTATTATTCTGAGTGATGGCTTCGTGTAAGGACGAGATGGCCGCTTCCAGTAGGCTGCTGCGAGTGGCAACAGCTTCCAGGGCTGTCGCCTGCTGTTGTACTAAGGTGGTCAGTTGAAGTATGAGGTTTTGAAGTGCCTTGATGTGTTGAGTTGTTTCAAATGATGGGAGCTGAGATGGGTTCTCTGTCGTGTGTGATGCTTCGGATTCCATTAGTGTAGTCACTGTGCGCTTCTTTGAAGGTTTCTGTGTTTGTGGATTTGAAGATTGGCTGCCTATGACGTTGCTGTTTGGGTTGATTCCTTGTTGGAGGGGGCATGATGCTTGGCCTGTGAAGTGGTTTGTCCCTCCACAGGAGGCACAAAACCTTCGCCGGCGTGTCAGGTCATGCGCTGTGCATTCCGATGTAAGCGACGATGAACCGCAGTAGTGGCAGCGTGGTTGCTCACAGCAGGCCTGTTCGTTGTGTCCGTAGGCACAGCAGCGCCTGCACGGAGCGTTTTGACGGCGGTGGCTGGCTTCGAGTGTGAGGCGGTGTGGGCCAATGATAATGCCGGTTTTGATGGCCGCCTCGCACTCTTCCGATTCAAAGAAGTTGATTCGGACCAGGGGTGTCGGGCCTCGGTGTGAGTAGATGCGCGTTGCGAAGTGTGCTGAAGGCCATAGCCGCTGTGCAGTTCTCAGGATGTATGATGAGGCGATGCTCCGGGGGACCCCACGGAGCACCGCGCTGGTTGGTGAAGCTGGGTTATGTTGTGTCACTTCCGGTTGTGCTTGGTTCATGTTTGGCGGTGGTGGTGGTGAGTGTGCAGGTAAAGTGCTGTGTCTGAAAGAAGAGTCGTCCGAGAAAGTGACTGTTCGCTTTCGAGGGCTGTCCTGCAGCTGCGCAAGTTTCTCCTTAGGCGTGGCGACTTGTGCAGGGCCCCGGGTTGGTGGTGTGGCGACTGGTGGAGACTGGAAGTTGACTGCATTTTCGCGGACTTCCTCTTCTTCTTCTTCTTCTTCTGCTGGGGAGCCCTGCTGCCAGAATTTTCCCTGAAGGAATTGTAATGGCTCAGCAGGGCCCCAGGTGACTGGAGTTGTGAGCTGAGATGCCTGGATGTCTACAGTACTGCGCGAGTGTTCTGGAGCGAGTGAGGCGGCAGTTGCTGTGCTGGTAGCGGCCAATGTTGGCTTGGCAGCGCCGGGTGCTGGCTTAGATGAGGCGGCGCGAGTGGTGCTGCTTGGCTGGTTTGGAGCGAGTGGAGGGGATAGCTGGCTTTGCTCTGTTGGTGCGGCAGGCAGTGGAGTGGCGGGACGAGGTGGCTGCTCTGAAGCTTCTGCGCTGGTTAGACTGGCTGCGCTTGAGGGCCGAGTGGTGGGAAGTCTGGCAGAGCTGGTCTTCTTTTTCTTGCCTGGTGCCATCCTGGGTCCTTCCTCGGCGCTGTCGGTGTCGCTACTCGCTTGGGTGCCTGCTGAACAGGCGCTGGCTGTGTAACAGCAGGCGCCGGTGGCAGCGAAGTGGCCGCTGATTGGCTGCTTGGCGCAGCGCTAGCAGCGGCCTGTGTTGGGGCTGCTGGTGCCCTTTTCTTCTTGTTCTTGGGCTTTTTTGGCCTCTGTGGCTTAGGTTCGGCCTGTTGTATTGGTGCTTGTAGTGCTGGCTGCTGTTTTTGCTGCTCAGCAGGAGCCTGGGCGCCACTCGGGCCAGGCTCTGCTCTGATTGGTGCGCTTTGGCTGGCTGCTGCAAGGGTGGTCTCGGCCCCCTGCAGTGCCGCCGCGAATGTTACATTGCTACTAACAGGCGCAGGGCTCTTATGCCTGCGTCCTTCAATGATTTTTCTCCGTATCGGGCAGCCGCTGTACATGCCTACATGCTGTTGCCCACAGTTCACACATTTACGCTCTTCGAGCGGGGACGGGTACTCCTTCACGAGGTGGGGCCCAGCACACGGCAGGCATGCGAGCTTTCGCTCACACGCCATGCTCGAGTGATGAAAACCCAAGCACCTGTGGCACTGTGCCGGTCCTTCTTGCCCATAGTAATGCTCTATGGTAACTCTAGTGTGAATTAGGACTCGCACGGTGTCTATTGGTTGCATTCTAATTTCCTTCTCCTTGTTAGTGATAACAAGGAACAAGGGCATAGGTACTCTGGTCGGGCCATTTTCTTCTCTGACGGTCTTTTTAAGTTGCGCCACCGTGAGCGGTTGAATGTTGTGTTCGTCCATCAGCGCCTCCTTTACCTCCTCGACCGTGCATTCGGAGTCTAGGCCCCGAATGACGCGGCGTTCCACCTGGGGACGCTGTAGGGAGAACGTGTAAAATTGTACCCCTTCCTCTCGAAGGACTGTACGTGCAGCCTCATGGTCTGCTGCCGTAAAGGTTTGTATACGCACGCGCTTAGGCTTGCGCGTGGCAATGAAGTTGCCGGTTAGCTTGGCCTCCAGCTTGCGCATAACTCGCACATAGCTGGGGAACGGGTCCGCCATAATCGGCGGTATTCTTTCCCTCCTTCTGGGTGGAGGTAGGGGCGTGGCTGGGGCCGGTGCTGAGGGGGCGCCAGTGCTTTGCTTCTTTCGTTCAGAGCGCCGCCGTCTCCGGCTGCGCACCTCGGTGAATCCCTCCGATTCCGAGTCTGAGCCTTCGCTAGATGCGCTGCTCGTCTCCGGCAGGGGGGGGAGAGAAAGTGGCGAGATAGGAGGGGGGAGGGGCGGACGCGTCCGCCGGCAATTCTCCCTCAAGCTTACTTCGCTTGCTGGCTCTAGTTAATGGCCGTGAGGCGGCCAAAGTGCCCTTATTACTGGGCCCAGGTTGTGCAATGTCTTCCTCCTCGGATGCGCTCATGGTATGAGTCGTTGCGGGCGCTATCCGGCTGCTTGCAGCGGAGCGGACCACCTTAAGGGGGGCGCCCACTCGAGCCATTATTTTGGCTCGAGGGCTTAGCTCTTGCAAGCCCCGCTGTCAGCGTAGTCTGTCAGTCGGAAAGATGTATAGTTGAAGGTAGAAAGATAGAAAGAAACCCCTATGAAGATCTATCAACCTTACCTTCAGTACTTGGCGAATGGAAAGCCCAAGCCTTGCAACAGGCTGCGGCAGGGTGCTGGCTCCTGCAACGACAATAGCTGCGCCGTGGGCAGGCTAGAAGGGGAAACTAGTCCACTGCTTGCCACGGTCGAAGCTCGCCGATTAGGAATAATGCTGCTCTCCTTAAGATAGGTGTGGGGGGGCAGGCTTGCAGGGGACCAAAGTCCACTGCCTGCCGGTATCTCCGAACGTTGCTCTCAGGTGCGTGCTGCTGCTCATCCGAGATGCTGCCTGCATGGGAGCCGGTCTTAGAGTGTATCTTGCCTGCTGCGCCTGCGTTTACGTAAGGACAAAACCTTACATACACACCCGATTCACGGCACTCGCGGGAGGCTGTCTTTCACCCCCCGCGATAAAGCCGAGGCTCTCGCAGACTACCTGGAGACTCAGTTCGAGCCCCGGGAGGACCCGCAGGACGAGAACTTCACTGATGTCGTGGAGGAGAGGGTGGATGCCTTCTTTGAGGCCCCGCCCATCCCCCACGACGGCGTCCACATCCCCGTCGCCACCCCAAAAGAGGTGGCATCCCACATCCAAAGCCTGAAACCCAACAAGGCCCCTGGACATGACCGCGTTACGGCGGACATGCTCCAGCACCTACCTAAGAAAGCTGTGCTCCACTTGACACGGATTTATAATGCATGCCTTCACCTGCGCCATTTTCCCAGTGTGTGGAAAGAGGCGAGAGTGGTATGCATCCTAAAGCCTGGCAAGAACCCAGTTTTTCCCTCCAGCTACAGATCCATCAGCCTCCTCCCAGCCATCTCAAAACTTTTTGAGCGGCTGGTCCTCTCCCGCATTTCTCCTCTGTTTGAGGAGAAAGGCCTCCTTCCGGACCATCAGTTTGGTTTTCGGGCTGGCCACTCCACCACCCAGCAGTTACTCCGAGTAACGGAGAAGGCCTCCTTGGGATACCAAGAAAAGGCCAAGACCGTGGCAGTACTGCTGGACGTGGAAAAAGCCTTTGCGACCACCTGGCATGAGGGGTTACTTTATAAACTCATACAAGCAAGCATCCCTCCCCCCTACATCACACTGATCGCGGGTTTCCTCAGAGACCGCAGCTTTCGTGTAAGGGTGGAAGGGAGGATGTCCACAAAAAGGCCCATTGGCGCGGGAGTGCCGGAAGGCAGCGTGCTGTCCCCGATACTCTTCGCAGCTTACATGGCCGACTTTCCGACAGAGCCCAAAGTCACGACTTGCCAGTATGCAGACGATGTCCTGCTACTGGCACAAAATAAAAACTTGCAATATTGCTACCGGCCACTCCAAAGACAGCTCAGAGCCATCGGGGAGTGGAGCGAGAAATGGCGCATGGCCATCAGCCCGGGGAAGAGCTCTGCTCGTCTCCTAGCTCAAACCAGGCTTCCGCATGACCAGCATCCTCTTCGGCTGCGACGCAGGGTGATCCCCTGGGTCACCCAAGCGAAATACCTCGGAGTGATGTTGGACAAGCGTCTCACTTTCCTCCCCCACGCTACGGGGAAAATAAAGCTAGGTCATGCAGCTCTTCGGCAGCTGTACCCGATCTTCCGATCAAGATCACTACCTACTCACCAAAAACTGCGGATATATCGCGCGATCATACCGCCCCTGATTCTGTATGGCTGCGAGGTCTGGGGAGTGGTGGCCAAGGACATCATCCGCAGAATCCAGTGCGTGCAGAACAGGGCGCTCAGGATGATTTACGATACATGCCGCTGGTTTCCTGCCCATATTCTCCATGAACATTCCGGAGTGCCATACATTGTCGATGTCATTCGAGAGAGGGCAAAGACTTTGTATGACAAACTCCCACATCATCCCAACCAGCTGGCGCGTCTTATAGGGCAGTACAACCCAAAAGCAAAAAGACGCTGCAATTCATACAGGCTTCCCAAGGACATCCTGGTGACTTAATATCAAATAAATTGACTTCCACCTGAAAAGCGGCGACCCTACCACTCGGCTTTACGGAGGAGTACGCTCAGACGTGAAGCAGTAGTGGGCATGGACGCTGCTTGGATGAGTGACCGATGGTAAGTCGCATTGGCCGTGGTCAGTGGTTGGATGGGTGACCCTCCTGTTAAGCTGGCCAGGGCCAATCGAAGCAAGTATACCCAATGAAAAGCTCCTCGGATCCGACTCTATGATTCATTTATAGACGTGACTACATTAACATAGAAACATACAACCCAACGAAGGTCTATCAACCACACAGGTAAAGCCGCAGGTGCGGCTAGGTACTGTGGCCTTCAACCCGCCCGCAGGGCGGCTCGTTACTGTTCTGGCGTTCTGGCGTTGTATTAGATTAATTTAGAATTTAGATAATTTTATGTATACATGTATGCATATGTACATACATACGATATACATACATACACATATACATATAAAGTAGAGCCCCGATTATCTGAAATTCCATATCATCCTTCAATGATAGTCAGAGACTGAAGTTTTACTTTTTATGTGCTGCTGGTTTCCAGACAATGAAGAAATGAACTAAACTTCACTTTATCAATTTCTTGTTAATATAACCAATTGTCAACAATCTATCTTCAAGCTTTACATTGCTGGCAGGTATGATAATGTTGTACAATATTTTATTGTTGTTTTTACATACTTTTGAGTTCACTAAATAAAATATTTCATTATCATTTTAATTGTATCACTTAGATTTATTTCTTATTTTATCATCAGACCTTTTCAGTTATTCATCCTCATCCAAGTCCTGTTTATGTTAGATAATCAACACTCTACTGTATATATAAACTGGAACTAGAAAGTTCCAAGTTAAAAGAAAAACAAACAAGCACTCACAATAAATAAATGCATGTGAGTGAGTGAGCGAGTGAGTGAGTGAATTATGATTACCTAATAAGATTTTGTAAATAACTGCATTTCAATGCGCCATTAATACTATACCATGTCACTAATAGTTTTTGATACTTTTTATTTTCCCAGTGCATAATTTTCTTTACACCAAAATATTTCAGTGCTACATTCATTTGACAGTCTCAAAAAAATTATATAGAATTATTATACCTTCTCAACTGCTAGACATTTACATTACAGGTGGTTCAGTTTAAGGTTTTCCCTAAAATTACCCATCTTTATTTAATACTTATGTATATTTCAAAGCAATATAAAAATGCTATAACATCTTCTCTACTCATATTAACATCATTTTTATAGTCTGTTAGAAATATAATTTTCTTTTTAACAATAAAAGTAAATACTCGTAGTAATAGTAAATGCTAAAGAAAGTTTAGCTTACTTTATTCTTAATATTTTGTCGATTTCTTATCTTCAGTCTATCCAGGATAAGAAATTTTAGTATACCTCTGTAGTCATATTCATTAAACTTTTTAATCAGATAGTCAGCAACTTCACTATTTTCTACTATTTGGTAAAGCAACCTGAAACAGTTTAATAACATGTCTTTACAAAATCTGTCAATAACCATTTTATTTCTTAATATAAAACCTAGAAAAACAAAAGTATGCAATTTAATTTGTTTAATAGATACTAGTTAAATGTTTTCTGTTTTATGTTCCTCCTAAATTCATACAATTCATTGAACAATTTAAAAGGTCCAGACATAGATAAACAGCACATTAATCAAAATAGAATAACATTTAGCACTAGAATTAAATACACTATCTCATCTCAGAGACCTTGCCGTCATCATTAATTATTTAAAAACTACAAAAAAAATATATCAGCAGTAAAAATTTGCCTCATACTTGTTGGTATATAAAGTAAATTCAGGTACATGCAGTAAAAGTATATGGCAGAAAAATTTACAAAAATATTTACATCTTAAGATGTTTAAACACTTTGTGAAACTGAATTGTTGAAAGGAAAACTATATTTTATACATTTATTTGCCAGATCTCCTATACTAATATCTACTCCAGTAGAAACTTGATTATACATCAAGATTTACATGTTTTGCTTGTACAATTACAGAATTTCATCAATTTGGCTGTGATAGGGAGCTATAGTGGCTTCACATAAATGTGAAATAGTAACCTCTAGAGGAGGGGTGGGGGTAACAAAATTTAATTTATATTATATTATAAATATACACAAACAGACATATGTACATATAAGATAGTGATGCTACTTCAGCTATGTGCCGCTTCAGCATGGCTGGTTATGGGGGAGTACAGTTGCTGCAACCAAAATAAGGGAGATGGAATTGCCATGCATAAAGTTAGTATTTTTATTTTAGTATTTATATTTATATTGAAATCATAAAATGATACTGTTTTAAAACTGTAAATAATAAACATTAAAATGTGTTGAAACTATGTCCCTTAATGGCAATACAATGCCAACATCTGCATAGGAAATTCCTGTATTTCATCTAACATTTCTTCTGTGAAAATGGCAGTTCTGAGCATGTGTCTTGTCAATGTGAGTTATGTTTCTCATAATTTTTTAGCAAGTTGGCAAACAGTTTCTCTGCCTGGAACATGATTGCCAGGATATTTCCTTGTGAATCATCTTATCACTTTTATTCAGAATCCACTTTCGCTTTAAGTACCATAATAAAAATCCATTTAAGACTATATTTACATAGCAGTGTAACTAACAAAGAAAATAAGCATGCAATTACACACAAGGAACTCTAAAATAATACACAAAAGAATAACCATTCATTGACATAGCCTTCTTGTAACTACAGGTTGCTAATTGCACTTACATTCTATGTCCTACTGACTTCTTCCAGTATGCTGTTGCACTCTGCTAGACTTAATGCAAATAACCTCACTCTATATATGTGTGCAATTTTAATGCAATAGATATAACCTTTCAGCTACACTCTTCACAAGCTCTGCATAGGACCACTCATAGAAACATTCTTTATGTGTGTAATGGTCCAAATAAGGTCTTTTGAAACAATTTTAGACTATTCAGAAAGTTAAAGAACTTTTATAACCTTCATAAACAATCTGAAACAATGTGGACATTTTGAGAATGTTGTACAACCTTCCAAAACAATTCAGAAAATTCCAAAATATTCAGGACCTTTTACAACAGCAATGAGCAATCCAATACATTTTATAATCATTTATAATAGGCAATGCAGAATCTTTCAAAATGTTCCAGTCTTCTGGAACAATCTATGACCTAAACTATGTAAACAGCTCACCTAGTGTGATGAGTCCAGTTTAGCGAAGGTATTTCCTTCCGAAAGTTATTGGTTCAAACTCAGATGAACCTGACTTACAGGAAATTACAAAAGAGTACCTTCCAGTATGTACAGTTTGTATTGCATTATGGCGAACACCAAAGAATAAACTATGAATAGCTAAAGTAAGTTACCTAATTTTTTCTCTTTACTTTAAGATTGAATTTTACTTAGAAATACTGATAGACATACTAACTGTAAAATGATAAATGTTAGGTGGGCTACACTCCTGTGAAATCCATAGAAATAAGCTATCTTTGAAGTGAGAGGTAACAACTTATTTTTTTCACTTGCATATAAGTGGAAAGTAAACTGTTTGAAAAAGTAGGAATGCCAAACCTGCCATTGGGATCTCAAAGTGAGCAAAGATCCATAATTGGCTTCAAAAATCCATAATTGCAGGTATTAAAAAAATCTTCAATAAATGGGTAAAATGGGCAAAAAATTTAAGAAGAAAAAAGTCAAAACACTATTCGAAAGACCAATTCTTTCAACCAAAAGTTTGATGAGTAAATGTTAAAAAAATCTTCAATAAATGACTAAAAAGGGTAAAACATTTAAGAAGAAAAAATCAAAACACTATTTGAAAAACCAATTCTTTCAAAAAAATACTTTGATGAGCAGGTGTTAAAAAATCTTCATAAATACCAAAAAGAGTAAAACATTTAAGCAGAAAAAATCAAAATATTATTTGAAAAACCAATTCTTTCAGCAAAACCTTCAATTAGCTTTTTGATATTCACATACTGTGGCTCTATTCATGATAAAAACTAAAGAACTAAGAGTTTCTTCTCCATGGAGAGAGGAAAAAAAAAAAAAAAAAAGTGGCTAAGAAAAATGGCTGGAATTGCCGAAGTTCTAGAACTGTCAGAAGAGAGAAGAGGGCAAGTAAAAATATAACAATGACCTTGAGAAGGGTGTGGAAGAAAAACAGAAACCAAAGCTGTAAATATGAGTTCTCATCCTCCATTAACTATTATAAGGAGATGAAATGTGACAGTCATTAGAGTATCAAACCAGCTGAGCTGGAACACATATCTCTGCATCTCTTAGACTTCTCAGAAAAGAAAAAAGAAGTAATTTTATATGCCCAGCTTAGCAACTGTACTGGATACTGAAGGTAAGGTAAGGTAAGATAAGATAAGATAAGGTAAAGTGCCAAAAAAGCCACTATTTACTGCAGAAGAGTAATTTCCTCAATCAAGAAACACAAACTATCATACATCCAGGTGAACAGCAAAAGCAATTTCTTCTACAAAATTTCAGAGATAATCAGAGAAGATACATGGGCTTTGTAAAGAGAATACTTGCGACAAATAATTAATATTTCAATGTATCACTATTGTTATGTTTATTATGAGACAATTTAACAAGGAAATTATCAACCCAAAACTGTACACAGTTTGTACTGTATTGCATTTTGTTGCAAATTAAGAAAATTTATATGTTTCATAATGTTATTTAAAGTTGGTCAATTATTGGCAATTGCACTCTTTTAAACATTAAAATAAGATAGACTGGTTCTTCTACTCAGTCAACCCTCCATTGAAAAGATCACCCTAATAGTAGTTATTTTTGTTTCTTTTTTAAAATTCTTGAAGCATTTATGAACATAGAACCTATATATAATTACCACATTAGCACCAATCCAAATTTACAAAAAGTACTGTGTATTTCTACATAAATAGTTACAATAAAAATGAAAAATACACCTAGAACAACTCAACCAAACAACAAAAACCGAGAGGCTGAAACATACAAATCACTTAATCACACAAATTTTACTACATACATGTTACATATGCATTGCTATAATTATTGCAGTATTTTAATTCAATATAATACGAGGGTTGGAACTTAAATAGTAAACAGTGGCAACTATTTATTTACAACTGATACAAAAGAGTTACATGTTAGCAACCTTTACTGTCCATCACTGTAGTCACCAACGTTGCATATAACCCATTGCCAGCAATGTGGAAGTCATAGTATACCTTTAGCAGAACCTGTTCTCTTGATGGTGCAGATAGAGTGGTCTACTGCCTGTCGAATCTCTGGAACACTTCTGAAGCAAATGCCATGAAGTGGTTACTTCATCTTCGGAATCAAATCAAAGTCACAAGGACTTAAGTTCGGGGAGTATGGTGGATGGTACAGTAC
This sequence comes from Metallyticus violacea, assembly GCA_030762175.1. Classification (NCBI taxonomy): domain Eukaryota; kingdom Metazoa; phylum Arthropoda; class Insecta; order Mantodea; family Metallyticidae; genus Metallyticus; species Metallyticus violacea. The sequence goes on along the minus strand of CM060832.1, from coordinate 53,146,374 downwards.
TTCCCAGTCCCATCGACCGAACAAATCAGTCATAGCTTGCGCTGTATGCGCCCGAGCATTGTCGTGCAAAATGATGTGTAGATTCTGCAGAAAGTGTTGCCGCTCCTTTCTCAAAGCTGGTCGCAAGTGGTGCTCTAAAAACGGTAATACTCAGCATTGACGATCTGCCGTGGAGGAATGTAATGCGTTAGGATAACACCATCTCAGTCGTACACAAGAATCACCATAACTTTCACCGTATTGGGGGCTCTGACGAACTTTCGACTTTCGTGTGACCCATACTGACGCCATTCGTTCGATTGGTGTTTCAGTTTTGGCTCATACGATTTGGCCCATGTCTCATCCAGGTTATAATACGGCGTAAGAAAGTCTCTCCTTCGCGCTCATAGCGCTCCAAGTGCGTCTTGGCAGCGTCGTAATGCAACCATTTCTCCATTTCCGTCAAATCATGCAGAACCCATTGTGAAGAAATTTTTCGCATGCCCAGGCGTTCCTTCAGGACATGAAGCACATTCATATGCGCTAATCCGGTTTCTTGGGCGAGTTCACGAATCGTCTGACGTCGATCATTGTCCAGTAACACGGCAAGAGCATGCACTTCTTCTTCACTGACGCTAGTAGGACAACCTGCCCGATGAATGTCTGCCACAGTTTGCCAACCATCTTTGAAGGCTTTTACCCAACGTGCCACTGTTCTGTAAGGAAATGCAGATTCCCCGCAAGCCTCTTGAAGACCTTTATGACACTGTCGTGCTGTACGACCTCTGGTACATTCAATCTTGATTGCCACACCCCCATTTTTATAGATACTTTGACAGAAATGGCTACCCAATTTGAAATGCTCAATTTTTACATAATCTATCTCTTTTTTCTCAATCCAATGTTCACTTAAACATACTACATTACATTTAATATCCCCAAGCTATGCAGACAGTTCATCAACTTTTGTTCTTATGCATTGTATGTTCATGTAAAGGATTTTTACAGCCTCTGAGTATTGATGGTTGGCTTGATTATTCTGTGATTTCTGAACAACTGTATCCCCATTCGAGCTATGCAATGATATTTTATTTTTGTCTCTGTACACACCCACTGGTTCAAAGACTAGTTTCCCTGATTTACTTTTATTATTTGTATTACGTTAACACTTTTCCCAATGTATAGGAGCCCTTTCGATTTAAGTGCAGACCATCTTTACCAATATATGTACAGTCCACATATTTATCTACATCTACATAGTGCCCGTAATGTACCACAAGACCACCTTATGTTGTTGTTTACTAATTTAATGAACTTTGGATGCACATCATATCTTTTAATAACACCATTTAAGGCCACTACCGCATTTGGCAATATTTCTTTGGTAGTTTTTATCAGTTCATACATTTCTCCTAACACTTCCTCCAGATTCTTTGCTTTCTTTAAATTGTTTGTTCCTACATGGAGGATGACTATGCCTGGGTTTTTCTTGTAATTTTCAGTCACATGGATTTTTTATTTTTTTGCACAGTTGCTGTGCTTTAATTTCTTGATATACTTTGTGTTGTGCACCTTTCATATTCACATAGGAGATTATCGAGTCACCGATCACTAACACTTTTTCTTTGTTGCTGCATCACACATAGGTTTGTTGAGGTTTGAGATTTGTTGAGGTTTCCCTGAAGAGGCTTCTGCATGAACACCTGCTGTGTGTACTAGTGATTATTCATATGGCTTTTTTTTTCACTTTTAACTGAATTTCCCCAAAATATTAGACTGCATTTCATTATTGAATTGAAATAAGCATAATAAACTAGTTTTAAAGCCTTAATTGACTCCAACATTATTAACGCATGTATTGCATAACATGAGCTGCTAAGTTTAGGTATGATAAAATCAATGTGATCTACCCAATTCAGAGGGTTATCAATTATTAAACCAAGGAATTTAATATACTTGGTTTGTAGAAGTACACTGTTATAATTCCTATCTGTAAATGTGGATATGGAGATCTGTGATAGATGAATTTTATAACATTTGTTTTATCTAGATTTAGAGACAATTTGTTTGATTTGAACCATACACACAAAGAACTCAGAACATGATTTAGTTTAATGGCACAATCATTAAGGCTATTTCCACTTATCAATACACTTCTGTCATCTGCTAATAGAACAGTATTTCCTACATCTTGGATAGATAAAGAGAGATCATATATATCTCAGAAAAAGAAGAGGCTCCAGAACAGATCCTTGAGTCACTCCATGGTTAATCATTCCCCATTCTGATGCACTGTTTTTATTTTTAAAGGGACAATTTATTACTACCTTTTGTTTCCTTTTTCGAGGTAGGATATAAACCATTTTAAATATTGTTTTTTTATTCTGTAGAAAGCTAATTTATCTATCAGAATTCCATGATTGACACAGTCAAAAGCCTTTGCTGAATCATAAAATATTCCTCCTATATGTACTCTTTCATTAAATGCAGTTAAAATTTCATTAGTGAATTTATAGATTGCGTTTTCTGTTTAAATTCAGCCAAACTGATCAATAACTAGAATATTGTTACTTTCATGGTAATGGTAAAGCCTATAATGTACATTGCTTTCTCAAACACCTTAGAAAATGTAAGTGAAATAGCTATAGGTCTATAATTTGAGACATTTATCTTTTCTCCTTTTTTGAATAGAGGCTTTACTATGAAATATTTTACCCTCTCAGGAAATACACCCAATGTTAAAGACTCATTATGCAAGTGACTACGGGGAGTACTAATTTCCTTTGCACAAACCTTTATGACTTTGCTGTTATTCTCATCATAGCAAGTTTAGTTTTCTAATGATATTACTAATTTCTAGTGAAGTAGTGATACATGGTTTGAATTCATTATTTTGACTGGGGATTGATGATTGTAAAATCCTTACTGCATCTCTTTTATCACCAGAATATAAATTTAAATTTTATGTTACATTAAGAAAGTAAGCATTAAACACATTTGCTACGCAGGGTGTTGTAATTCTTGATTGTTAATACTTAGGATTATTGCATCAACTTGTTGCAAATTTTTGCCAGCTTCTTGTTTTATTATACTTGAAGTAGTTTTTTCATTGACTGATAAGTGTTTGATAATGGAAGCCTTTTGCTGCTTTTATGACCATACCAGTAGTTTACAATACTTTTTAAAATGTATTTTTAATTTTGGGTCTTTACTGATCTTTAGCTCTTATATAATTGTCTTATATGTTGACAAGATTTTTTAATTCCTTGGGTTAACCATTCCCTGCTCATATGATAACTTCGTTTTTTAATTTTTAGTGGGAAATATGCTTCAAAATGCAATTTAAAACTGTGTAAAAAAATTGTGGAATTTACTTTTAACATCATTTGCACTGAAGACACTATTCTACAACTCTTATTAAAGTGTCTCTACCATTTTACTGAAGTTTGCATCATTAATATTTCTATATTTTATCTATCTGTTAACATTCTTTGAGTTTTATTGTAGAATTTGTTTCATCTCTTACTTAAGAACCATGGTCAGAGAGACATTTGCTCAAATTTACAAATAAGTTATCTATTGCTGTGCTAGAGTTTTTTATCAATCCTGGTGGAAAAGTTAATTGTATCCACCATATTATATGCAGTTAGAAGGGAATTCAGTCGATTCATTCATGCAATTGGCATTAAGTAATCAATGCTTAGGTTTAAATAAAAAGTTTGAGGTATCTTCAAGTTTCATCAAGAAAATTTCAAAGTTTCCTAACGGTGAGCAATATCAATTAAATTATTTTTTATTTTTGCTATCCAATTGGATTAAGCATAATTCAATGTCCTGTTCTGAATTAAATTTTGACATACCTAATGTTTTATATGGTACATATAGCCTGATATAAATGCAAATTGTTCCATTATTTAGTTTTTTCCTAGAAGCTTCTGCTCCCAAACAACACCATGTAATGACAATTGTGATAATTCCTGTTGATTCAAATTATGTTCTGATAGGCCGATAATATGGTTTTATATTGTCACAGGTTAAGCTGTTTAATAATTCATCTGTTTTATTTTTCAGTCCTCTAATATTTTGATGAAATGTATAAAGGTTGTTTATTGCTTGCTGAATACTCTTCAATTTTACTTCATTTTCTATGCAATCATTATCATTGATACGGTTGTCATTTGAGTTAAAATTAACTGCTATTAAGTTTGACTTGATGAATTTCTGACCTGGATCAGGTGTATTTATCCTAAAAAAATGGACTTTGTACATTGATAACAGCAAGAACTTGATTCTGTCAGCAATAAGGAGTGAAAGAACTTTTTGCCTCTAGACTTCAAGCGAAGGCCATGTACAGTAAAGTTATCTCTATTTAGGTGATTTACATCTCTCATACAAATGTGGGAGTTTATGGATGTAATCAATGCATGTTCAAGTCTCAGATTCATACTCTGCACTCCTATGAAGCTGAGGCCTATCATGCCTATCTAACAGTCCCAGAAACTTCTTACTTAGTGAGTAGATTTTTCATTAAAAGTTTTATAAATATTTATTGACGCTATCATATGCTATTTTCCCAAATTAATTGTTTTTTATCTAATCTTGGTTCCTGTGATGTAATTTATTTATTTTTATGCTTACGTATTTAATTAAAAATACAATTATAGCTTTTGTTTATTTTAATTAGGCAAAAACTGAAATTTTATATAGACTATATACACTTAAATTATAGAATGTAGATATACCTATACATTTAATTCCAACTTGTAAGTGAATATTGATTTCACCAGTTTTCCTACTTCATTCATGAGTTAATTAAGTAAGTAATTTCACAATATGTGTATTAGTTGTCACTGGATGAGCAGAAGAAAAAGTTGTCAGACCATAACTCTGCCAGTTAAAATAAAATTTTTAACTTAATCTAATCTATACATGGCTGCTACATATAAAAAGTAAAAAGCACTCATATACAATAATATTAACTAGACAACAAGAATAATATGTTTAATATAATAAAAATCAAACATTGAAAATTTTAGTACAAATTATATTTCCATATATATTCTGCTACACAAAACCAGAAAGTGTGACAAGAAATATACTCTATTAGAATTTATTAAATATGTTCACACTAATTCCACTTACTTACACAACATTAAGACATATTTCAGGTACAATTGCTCCCATCATCAGCTGTTAACCAACTATTGGATGTAGTATTAAATATAGTAATTTGGTTTAATTATCACATTGTAATGTGGTATTTTATCCTATTAGAATGTATTAAATATGTTCGTACTACCTCAGCTTATTTATGAAACACTGTTCAATGTCAGTTAACAGGTGATGATAGGAGTGAATGCACGCAAAAACTGTTCTAATATTGTATAAGTGGAGTTAGGTAAGCATATTTAATAAATTTTAATAGGATAAATTACCATTCAATTGTCTATAGCTTCCTAAGTATAGCTTCCTCATAATTTAAAAACCCAGCTCCTCTGCTTTCTCTACCTCTACCCTAACTACTCTTCCCAATTCTTTCACAGTCCCAATTTAGCCAAGAATTCAATATTAATCTGCTAATTGCTCCAAAATTCTATATACCTATATTTTGTAAAGCAATTTATATTGCTTAAGTATTTACAGCAGTTTTACTCTGAATGTATAATCACATATAATCAGTTAAAACTTTTACCAGTTACCCTGTCCCATCATTTTTAATACTTTAATTCTTAATTTAATAATTATAAAAATCTGGCCTTTGACTACAGTCTTAGAGATAAAGAGAGTCTACAATTTTTTTTGCATTGCACATGGATTACATAAAATATTTATGCTTCCCAATTTAAATGTTAGATATTTATAGCCTCTTGAATTGAATAAAATAGACAATCTTGTCAATATCACCAAAAAATCTAAACCTGTAATGTCTGTTACGCTACAAGAATCATGCAAAGTATTCCCTTTTTTTTTTAAATCCCTTACTTAATCGTTCATACTCTCACTGTCACTCAAGTTTGCTAGTCAACAGATAAATTGGGCCCATGAAGAATAGGCCACAAAGCTGATTGAAGATTGGATACTGATTGATTTATTTTTCTGGCATGTTCAGTAACTTTGCACATACAAAAATGATAAACATCATGGTGATTTCTCTGCCCAGGTAGTATAGCAAATGGCATTGCTTTTAGTTTTCCTGCATACATGTTAATTTTATGCTTCTATAAAGTTGTTAACATGCACTATGAGGTGCTACAGATTAACCCCTATTGCTCACTTTTACTTAAATAAATAAAAGATAAATTCTTTATGAATAAATCTAACATGTCTCTTTCCATCAAACATATAATACCCAAAATATAGCAGAACTTCTGAGGATTTTACATACAATGTTTTCTCTGCATTCCTGATTTACTACCAGATTTAGTTTTTATAGTCACACTTTGCACTATGATTGTACAACACAGAATGCATAAAGATGTTAAATTAAGCAAGTCTTTCGTAAAGTGACAAAATTTTACAACTTTTATGCTGGTTACATTACCATACTATACTATGCATAAGAACTCATTTTTTATATTCATAGTATATATTAGGCCACTATGACAAAATTTACAACTGTTTACAAACGTAAGCCAACTGCTCAAATATAAATGAATGATATACAAATGAGTCAGTATTAGTATATTTTTAGAACCAAAGGATTATACCAATCTCACAAAACTATGTATAAACCAAAACTTTTTACATTCAATGGGAAAATTTACCAACAAATTTCTGACTTAGCTATGGGTAACCGTCTCTCTCCATTTTTGGCAAATTTATTCATGAGTGCTGTAGAAACATACATTACTAAGGCATTTCCTTTCACCTTCAAATCATGGTTTCATTATGTGGATGACATACTTGCTATAGTACCAAAAAAAACAAACAGAGGATGCCCTAAAATTACTAAATTTGCAGGACCAAAATATTAAATTCACTATGGAATTGGAGGAGGATGGTTGTGCCATTTTTGGATCTAAAAATATACAGGAGAAAGAACATAGTTTCATTCTGCATATATAGGAAACCTACACATACAGGTAATCACATAAACAATAACAACTTCAACCATAAACCACACCAACATGCCATTATTAACGCCTTGCTCATAGATTGGTAAACATCCCAATCAACAAAGAAGAATATTCAGCAGAATATCACTAAATCATCAAAACGGCCCTCAACAATGGATTCAGCACCTCTGTAGTTGATAAGAAGATCTTACATTTCAAAAGACAGGAAGATATTAAAAACATCACAACTCTCTCCACGATAAAAAAGGACATGGTTTTTAAAAAATTCACATATCATCCATGGGCAAACAGGACATTCATGAAGATTTTTAAAAATTATGATATTGGTTTGGCAGCACAAAATAAATTTAGTATTGGAAAGCCTCTGAACAGCACTATAAAGATGTTATTCCATCCAGCAAAATGCCAGGAGTGTATCAGATAGATTGTTTGGAGTATGATCAGATATATATAGGCAAAACAATAGAAAATTTGGAGACAAGGACCAAAGAACACTTCAGAAATGTAAGATATAAACAAGTGGATAAATCGGCGGTTGCAGATCATTTTTGGACTTACGATCATGACATTGCAGGAGAAGCCAAACTGTTAAAAGCTATACCACCAAACCTAAAGGAATTGGCAATTTGGGAAAAGATTTATATTTTAAGAAATAAACAAAGAGTTATGAATTTTGAATTCCACCAATGTTCTTCCTCTTCCTGTTCCATTATCAAATGGAACTACCAGAGGTCACTACGTCTCCTGCCAGCATTACTCGGTACCCAGCTAAGGATGAGAGCATATGCTTTTGAAACATGTTCTGAAGAATTATCCAGTTAATGAAGTTTTAGTGTCACCTAATACTGACTCATTTGTATATTTAACAACTTCACTGTTTCTAACTTCTTTTTTCCCATACCTTAAACCACCAGGTTGTAAGTATAGCATCATATACCATAAAAAACCATTTTCAATCATTATGTGTATTCTCCTGCTCCTTTGTTCTGTTTTTCCTCCCCTTATCCCTTACTTTTCTTAGGAATTCCCCTATCTTGTTGATTTTTTCCATCCTCTTATTTGATAACATTTTATTGCCACTATATCTTTAATTTTATTTTCTGTAGATTGTCCCATTACCATCCCAAATACTGTCTTGCCACCATTTTACTATTTCATATTCCATTACACAATGGAATACATTATCCACATTCCTGCAAATAATACATCTTCTTTAGAATTTTTCCTTAAGCCTTTTAAATATATTACACCTGTGTGCATCCATGCCAAACCCATTCTTCCAAAGTGATTGCAATTATCTATACATTTCTTCTGCCCCCAGTTTCTTTTAAATACTTTATATAAAACCAAAGAACTTATCCTCTAAGCTAGCCTAAATCTCTTGCTTCTGTATATCTTCTACCCTCTGTCTCCCAACTTTTGAAAATCCACTAACATGTTGCCATACATCTCCCATTCCAATTTCTTCTTGTAACTTCCCCATCTCCCCACACCAACTCTCCCCTTCCCAATACCTCTCTTTGATACATAAAGCATACTTTTAATACATTATTACTGCCTAATTTGAGACCTCCATATCAATATTTCAAAATTCTCTCCACTATTATACCTTTCCTTCCTATCCTTCCTAATTCAACCAAACTTATCCCCCACGGTGAACTTTTTGGTAACCCAGAACTTCTCTGCAAAATATTCTGTGTACCACATCAACCTTCATCCATCCCTTTGACACTCCCAAAATTTCTACTGCATACAACATCTTAGACTTGGCCGCAGCCTCATATAATCTTTCCAATCGTTTCAATGATAATGCTAGGACTTTATACAAGTATTCTAATAGCTTTCATAGCTAATTTGCCTTTAGCTTGTGTACATTTAGACTGTGTCCCCCACATTCCATTACTCACAAATCTAAGCCCCAAGTAACAAAATTCTTTCACTACATCTATTAATTCTCCATCTATAAACCATCTCTCATCTTTTCTTAACTTTGTTCCTTAACTGTTCTAGATGCTAGGTCAGAAACCTTTCCAAAGCACCATCACACTGCACCAGCCCACCTCGTCCTGGCACTTCTGTCTCTGTTTCAGAACCAATGGAAGTAATGATATGAAATGGGAAATTCGTGCAATGTAAATACCAACCCAGCATTTACCTAAATGACCAGGGGAAAGAGAAAAAGAAAAAAAAAAGAGGGAAGAAATCCTGGTCAGGAGGGCTGGTTCAATGGGAATTGAACACAGGACCTCTGGAATATGAGTTTCAAGCTTTATCACATTAGTCACCCAACTTAGTTGAACTCTTTAGTTTACATTAAGTTCATTATTACATGAATGCTGTAATCTGAGTACTATCAATAATTTTATAATTATGAGCTTTAAATTATATGTTAATGTATGCACAATGACATATTATTTTCACATTTTTTGTTTGCAAAAAGTCTTTTTAAATCAATATTTTGTTCATAAATAACATAACTGTATTGCTGATATATCAATGCTCATTTCTTAAACAAATTACAGTTCCTTTACTAATGCAAAGCCCTGTCCTTTCACCAAATTCCTTAATTTGAATCAAAAGTGAGTATGGCACATTTTACAAATGTTTTGGGCCAAACTTTATATACAATGATTACAGCATTTGTTCTCTGAATACTTGAATTAAATTTTAAAGCATGTTTTATTTAATAAAAAAACTACCTACCACAACAAAATTTTTCTGAAGACAATTCTATCAGGGAGTAATTTTGTAGTTTTAAACTGAGAATACTATCCAAAAATGCCTCAAATGATGAAAATGAAACACCCATAAAGTACTTACACTGCAAATGTGGAAATGTACAGTACTTCACTCTTACTAGAAAAGGTTATCGGCAGCTACCTCAATGAAACACCATATTTGAAACTATGCAAACTACAACAATTTGAAGTTCTGAACGAAGTTGAGAAAGAAAATGTGGAAGCTACTGGACAGAATGTGAAAGAGTGTAAACCAAAAAAATAAATAAAAAAAGAACAAAAAGTGAGTGTTAGCAGTAGGTGATTCAATTTTGAAATTTTAGGTGAGGTATGTAAAGAGAAAGGTTATAAATAGCACTGTTTTCCAGACTTAAAGTAAAATGAGTTTCAGAACAAACTGGAGAGCACAAACTTAAAGGAGGTAAAGCCTGATGTGTTAATTCATGCTGGTATAAACAATAGTAGACATGGTGTAATTACAAAGAAGATAATATGAAAAACTATGGATGTAGTAAATAGTATTGGGTCACAGTCACACACATACACATGATACTAAAAATATCATTACTGGTGTCCTTTGCAGGCAGAGGAGAATCATGAGAATTATGTAAACATTAAGATAACCATGAGAATTAATCAGGAACTTGAATGGCGGTTGATAGTAATTCTTGGTTGAATATTATTATAATGATTTTACAAGGAATGGTGTTCATTTGAATCACAGGGGATCCTTTAAATTTGGAAATTTGATGAATAATGCCATCCTCTGTGCCTAAGGGAAACTAGTCAATGGTGTGGTGAATGTTGAACAAATTTGGATTTGTAAGTCAAATTTACATAGTAAATTTAACAGAGAACACTTATATAAAGGCATTTGTATTAATAACTGCAATAAATTAAATTGCTTTAGAGTATAGCATTAAAAAATACAATATATAAGTAACAAAAGTGCAACCTGGAGTTATTTATTGGATGAATTGACAACTGATTTAGCAGTAATGACTGAATATGGGCTGAATTAGGAACGGTTAAATTTTTGTAAATTTACAAATTACAAAATTGTAAGTAGTTTTTCAGAACCACATGCAAAGGGTGTAGCAATATTTGCAGTTAATAAATTGAGGTTTCAAGGTGATGTTAGTGAATTTCAGGCTGATAAGATATTTGAAGTTGCGGCCTTAAAATTGAATACACATCAGCAATGTATTATAATTTTAGAGATATAAAAGCCATTAATTACCTCTCCAGAGGTTTTATAATTTATCTCAATAAATTGGTAAGTAAGACTTTAGCAAAAATAAACATATAACAATTGCAGGTGATCTGAACATAAACATAAGATTTTTATGATAGTACTTATAAGAAACTATTAGACTTATTTAACAGTTATAATATTAGTGATTTAATAAATAAACCGACAAGGATAAACCCCACATCATCTTCTGTTAAATCACTTAATAACAAATGTAAATAGTGAAGCGATTAAGTAATATAACATCAATATTTTTCTTTCAGACCATTATGCACAACATTATGCCAACATTATACCTTTTAAGTATAAACTGTAAAAAACCTATTAAGTGAAATTAAAATGTTTCATGAGCTAAACAATATGTATTACTGATGCAATGGTTTATCATGGTAAACTTACACATGGCAACTACTGTTAATGAAAGTGGAAAGTATTTTTAAATATATTTAAAATGTACTTTGATGCATGCTATCCAACTAAAAGAAGAAATTAAATATATGTATGAAGTACATAAATCTACAGTAGTGTACATTATAAAAATAGACACAAGAGGGCAACACAACAATATCTAGAAAGTCTAGACAACATAAAAGCCAAAGTTTATAAAGAAAATGTAGTACTTCCAGAAATATTAGTTTTAGTTCTGTAAATGAGGCGAGGCTTAAGACAAACATATAAAAACTTAAAATGTAAATTTAAAGGTAATATTGAAAGTAATCTCAATAGAATATGTGAAAAGGTAAATCAATATTTAATTAATTAGATGTTCATTGGAATAAATGTACCAGGTTGCCCCAAATTTCGAGTAAATTAATCTTTCTTTTACATCCAGTGTTAGGAATGAAATAATTAACTTAATAACTAGACTTCACAACTAGTGGATGGGGTGAAATCAGTTCAGCATTTTTAAAACATTGCAAATATGTTATTACCAAACCACTTGAACATCTCAGATATTTGAATAGTTTGGGATTTTCACAGTGAAATGTAGTATCATATAACAAATTATTTATGAGTGAATCACTCAAATTTCACAGTTTTATTCCACTTGGACATGTTTCAAAGGCAAATTTCCTTCATTGTCCACTGGAACCGTGCTGACAATGAAGTAAATTTGCCTTTGAAACGTGTCCAAGTAAGTGGAATAAAACTAGTGAAATTTGAGTGACTTCCTCATAAATAATTTGTTATATCTCATATATTGTTCTACAGCCAATGAGGAATTTCCAGATTTTCTTAAACTAAGTCTAGTTAGACTGCTGCATAATAAGGAAAATAAAAATGATATCAGCAACTATAGGCCAATTACACTAACATCTGAATTAAGGAAAAAATTTGTTTTATTGAAGTGGCTTATACCATTTTAGAGAAAAATTACACCATTGTAAATTTTCAACAAGGCTTCAAGAAACATTTCTGTATAATCCCAGCAGTCAATGACCTTATACAAAATCTAGCAAAACGGTTTGCATTTTATTTTTTTTTAATTCGGCTGTGTAGATAACAATATATTGCTACACAAACTAGAAGCTTATGGCATAAGTGAATTAGTTAGGAATTTATTCAGTTCATATTTAACAAGTAAGAAACAATCAACCTTAATCCAGCATAATGGTAAGGTATTATCAAAGATACAATCTAAATTCAAAACTGAAGTATGGGGTCCCACAAGAATCTATATTAGAATCTTTGTTCTTTATTTTAAATGGTAATAACATTCCAGTCTCATTGAACACTAAAATAATATCCTATGCTGATGATACAACTGTGGTATGCTGAGAGTAGCCAATGAAAACTGAAATATTACTATGGTATGCGCTATTGATTCATTACTAAATGTTTTTAAAAGAAACAATCTTACATGTAATGCGACAAAAACTATATTCATGCAATTAAATTTAGGGAATACAAATTCTATGTTAAATACTTTATCTATTGCAAATTATAACATTACAGATGAAAATAAACACAAATGTCTAGGAATATTTATTGACAGTATTAACATGGATAGAATGTATCAATTATATCTATAATAAAAATCATAAGTCCTTGAACCTCTTAAGGCATTTTACGAACATTTTAGAGGAAAATAGTCTGGAAAGATATATTATGACTCCCCATACCCTCCCTTTTTATATGGCATAGAAATTTTGGACTCTGCTGCAAGAATCAACATGGAAGGATTTTTAATCTGCAAAAGAAAAAGATCAGATTAATCTACCCCTTAAATGCTAGGAAGTCTTGTAGGGTAATTTAAAATATAAAAACATATTTACCATATATTCTTTGTATGTATATAAAGTAATAATCTTTGCAACTCAAAAACAAAACCTGAGAAAACAATATTTATCATCATAACACAAGACACAATAATGACACTTTTAGACAAGGATTTAATAAAATTGCTTCAGAAAAAGATGTCATTGTCATGGGTTTGTTTCTGTACCACAAATTGCTTGTCTAAGTAAAACAGTATAATAGCAGGGATTTCAAAAATAACCTGGAGAGCTATTTAATACACAAAAACTTTTGTAGCATGGATGCATTGTAATGTATTAAATGTTAGTATAAATATGTAAATATTATATATCCTATTTTCTTTGACAATGTCAGAAAATGTAACAGGTCTACTAATAATAAATACTATCTATTTATTATCTGCTCTCACAAATGACATTAGATGCAGTCTAAGTATGTGCTATAGCCTATAATGATTTACTTTTGTTGTTTTTGTCATTGATATACTATAGTGCAATGTTATTTGTTTAGGAGAAAATGGCATTTAATTCTTTCTAAAGATGGGATTAGGTAAATCTAGAAATAAGGAGAAATATGTTGACTTATTCTTCCAAGAAAAATGTCTAAAGCAAATTGTGCAAATTAATATTCAACCTGTGAAGTCTTATCATATTTATATTTAATTATGTTAAATGTGGAGAGTTACAAACCTGGCTCCAGCAACAGATTCAATTGGTCTGTATACAGATTGGTCTATATTTGCTATGTTCTTCAGAACTGTTCCATGCCAATATTTCAGTAAATTTGGATCTTCAGCTTTCAATTTATGTTCCAGTTCTGTTGCACTCAGATATCCATCAACAATCTCCTGTATACAGAAATCTGGTTCATTAATCTGCAGTATTTGAACAAATTTGGGGGTTTTATGCTTGTAGCATCCAAAATATCATGGAAGAAGATAATTGACAATTTTCAATAGGGCATTACATGAAATTGTGGTGAATGGTACAAAAAATGCAAGAGAACTTAAGAGTACATATGAAAACAAAAGGTTAGAAAGCACAAATTAATCAAATATAATTTTCAAAAAATTATATCAGCATTAAATGAAGCAGAACATGAAAACTTATACCTCAGACAATTAGGCAGACTTGGTATATACCTTTTATTGCACTTTCATCATTTAGTCTGGATATACTATCAAATTCATCCATTTTATTTGTAAGTTCTTTATGCAGCCTTTTTGTTTTAGCCTAAGATTAGCGATTCAATTTTGTTGTTCATTGAGGGGCTCCATAAAGGGTAAAAAATTATGAAATGTTTTATTTTGAATTTTTAAAAGCCTATTAAAAATCTGCGCTTTTTGATTACATATAGTTTTATATAAAATATAGTGAACTTTTGTAACAGTGGTGTCAAATATTAACATTTTTAAAAAATTTGAGTCGAAATTGTAACATACAGTTTATTAGTTTATTCAGTTTTATAACTGAAAAGCATGTTAACATTTTGAAAAAACATGTTTTACATGGATGTATATCAATTTGGAGTTGCCAAACTACTGACAACTTTAATTATCCACTCATGAGGTATATTTTGATGATTATATTGAATTTAAAAGATATGGCCTGTATGCTATGGCCAAATTGTATGCATGTGTCTATATATATATGGTCTAGCTTCTTGCCATTGAAGAACTCGCAGTAGTTTGAAATATAGCAATTTCAAGTGTGACTCTTTCTCCGTGTTTTATCTTTATCTACTTTTATTATTAGTGTTAATTTATATATATATATATTTATTTTGCACATTTATAAAAAATTCACATTTGTTATCCTTGTTAGGAGTTTGCATAAGATTTTTTTTTAATAGTGGTTACACTGCCAAATTTTACTACTGGCATCACAGGTAGTGGATAATCATGATATATGAACATAGATGATAAATTCGGAAAGGGTGCATTTCAACCCTAAGTTTAGGGTGTCTCCGCAGCATTTATCATTGATGAGAAGTGGAGAAAACTGAAAAAACAAAAGCTTGGTCTTGGCAGGATTCAAACTGCAGACAAGACCTTTGCAACTTCTGCAAACTCATGTCAGTTTTCAGAATATGAAGATGATCCATCCCTCCTCCTATGTTCTGGAATGCATTAAAAATGCTTTAACTTTATTCAATGAGTCACAAACACTTTGTTTTTATCATACAAAATGCATGTTTTTTACGGATCTGATATACCAATTTGCTTCAAATTTTAGGAATATTTTAAAAGCACTTGTGTATAATTTAAATTGAAAGTTTTTCAATATAGCTTTCATCAAATTTATATATAAAAATTATACAACAATGTAGTAAATGCCCATAGTATATAAAAGAATTGCATTTATCTATATTGGTTGCTAGTGGCCATTGGGGATGCTGATATTTATCATTTTTTCCCTAGCTTCCCAACAAAGTTCTTCCAAATTATTTTTCATTTGTTTGTTGCTATCAAGTTGGTTACACTTCAGTGATATATTTATCTATGAAAGCACAGATAACAAATCCCTGTGTTAAATTACACTCAAAGCTTTCATAAAAAATCTTTAAAATTTTCAGTCTCCAACTTCGCAAAGATTCTGATAAAAAGTGCCCTTTATAAGCACTATTTAACGTTGGAGAGATAAGGAAATTCAGAGCTTCTTAAAATACATCACAGAGATCCCTTCTCTTCGAACTCATATTTTAGAACCTCCTGAAATATCAAAACTACTTTTGCTTCATTTCCTGGATACCTAACTTTTGGCATATACACTTTTCCTAGCTGCTGCATATCATAGGTAATGTGGTGGACTGAAAACTTTTAGACTTTCATAGTCTTTCATACTTTCATAGATATATGATGACTGTAAGCCATACCGCCACGGGTGGCCGAGGTCGTTAAGGCACGGACTCGTGAGCGGGAGGTCTGCGGTTCGAATCCCGCCAGGACCGTCCTCCCTGACTGGGTTTTTTTCCAGGTTTTCCTCAGTCTTCATAACTGGCAAATGCCGGGGTGGTACCTAAACTTAGGCCTGGAACGCTTCCTTCCTTAAAAAAAAAAAAAAAAAAAAAAAAAAAAAAAAAAAAAAAAAAACTTTCCCAATTTATCATTTCATCTCATGTATCATCAGTGTCCACCGCCTGTGGTGCCTCAGTAGTAAAAACGGGCGTTAAACACCACTCAAAAAAAAAAAAAAAAAACTGTAAGCCATTGCATTGGACATTTCCAACATCAAGGGGAAAAAGGTCTTAAACAAGATTAAAAATCTTCTGTTTGAATTTAAGAAGCGGCTTCTTCGTTGTGTGAAATAAAACACAGACAGTGCAGCTGAAGATTTTGGCATATAGGATGCAGCTTCTGAGTAGAGCATCAGTTTTCTTCATTTATCTTGCACTA
Source organism: Metallyticus violacea (assembly GCA_030762175.1). Taxonomy (NCBI): domain Eukaryota; kingdom Metazoa; phylum Arthropoda; class Insecta; order Mantodea; family Metallyticidae; genus Metallyticus; species Metallyticus violacea. The sequence continues at coordinate 53,129,676 of CM060832.1, read as the reverse complement.
TTTAAATACATTGTTAATGAACTGAAAGATTGTAGCATGATTTTTTTGCTCCAGTGGCTAGGGTGGAGCATCTGGATCCAATTTATCTGCAATTAGATTTGTAATGAAACAATCCGATTGATTTGATTTTTTTAAGGATGCTCTTTAACAATTCTGATCATTAGTGTCCCTCTCAATTCATGCAGTGAAAGGGTCAATAAATTTTGCACTCAGAGGCCTCTCCTTTCAGGCTTTTATGCATCTTTTACGTGTCATAAATCTACATGGAACTAACAATGAAATAATCCAAACCATGAGTCAACTGCTCAATGACAACCTATATGTAAGAATCACAAAGTTCAGCTCTAATCATTTCCATTGTGTCATGTAGCCCAATTCAAATAGTTTTTCTGGAGTGCTGAAGTTGCAGTATTTTGCATAAGAATGATAATAACTTCAGCACTTCAAGTTTTTAACCATGGTATGTTTGCAAGAATTTTTGCCATGAAAAACTCTTTAACTATTAAGTTAAATAGTAGAAGATGAAGAAGGCTCCAGTGCCAATTGTGTAAGAAAAATTTGTGTTGCATGGAGCACATTTTTTATTTCTCATATGAAGAGAGTTTTTAAATGTTGTTTTAGTTATGATCTCATGTAGCACCCAATATGTTTGTTATGCGCTTTACAAAGCACAATTTTATCACATTGTAAAGACATCATCAATGGAAATCCAATCTTTCAACTTTAATGCCAGTGTAGATGGAACTGGCACCATTACAGAAGACTTACTGAATCACCTAATGTAAATTTGCAGTGATCTTCACTCTGTCCCTCACCACAACTATTGTTGTGTTAAAGTAATGAACTTCTGAGATGAAGGAAGGGAATTTCAGGTATGTGACAGAAAACTGATGCTGACCAGCAAATTATTAAAGCAGATTTTTAGCAGCTCAATTTAAACAGCATAAATTGACTCCTGATTTGCAGCAAGCTCCTCCTACATCACACATATAAATTAGTGTTCTGTTTTAGTAGACAGCTATGGATAAAATCTAGGAGTACACAATATAATTAGTGAATCCATGCATATAAGGGCAGAGGATACCATTAGTAAGAGTTCTCTCAAAGCACTCCCTCCTATTTAATGGCACATTTCAACTCAAACAATACACAGATTGAAAACAAAAAGATTCTGATAGCATAGTCTGATTCATGTAAATGTCAGAATAAAAATAAAAACATGAGGAACATTCTAAAAGTTCTAGATCTGACTCAGAGATGTCTTGAAGATGGCCAAATTACTATAATAGTTGCTAAGTACCATCCTTTAGATGGCAAACTGTAAAGTTTCAGTGTAGTCACATGTTTGTGATGATCATACAAACAAACTAATGTTAACATTTTCTACAAAATGGATAAAACTGAAATATGAGCCATGATAAAGTATTCATTTTGAAGGGTTTAAACCCAACAGAAATACAAAAGGCATTAGATTCCACATTAAAGGACCATTCCCCTTAGTTTTTGATGGTTAAAAAGTAAGCTGCTAAATTTAAGCATGATTGTACATTCAGTCAAGATGACAAGTGCTATGAGCATCCCAAAACTGCTACAAATAACAAGTTTGTCACAATGTTGTACTTAATTATCACCAACTGAAGGTACATGAGTTGGCTGACATTGCAAAGACCTTGATAGGCTGTATCCACTACATTTTACATAATGTTTTTGGTATGAGAAATCTATATGCTTGATGGGTGCTGTATTTGTAACAAAAGATTAAAAATGCATTCAAATGAACATTTTGCAAGAGTGTTTAGACTTGTTTAAATGCAATTTCAGTGAGTTTCTCCAATATTTCATAATAGATGAAACAGGGATTCATCACTACATGCCAGAGACAAAGAAGCAGTGCAAACAGTGGGTGGCAACAAATGAAAGTGCACCAAAGAAACCAAAAATGGTTCCATTTGCAGAAAAAGTTATGGCTGAAGTTTTCTGGGATTCTCATGATGTGGTGCCCATAGACTACCTCCAGAATCATCACCAGGAAGTGTTAAGCTCCACTACATCAACTGAAGGATTTAGGCTAAATGCTCACACCTTGCAAAAAAGAAAGTTCTCTTTCATCATACTAATGTGCCTTCACACACTTCTGGGATTTCTGCTGCAAAATGATATAGCCTTCGCTTCCATCATATTCACTGGATTTGGCCCTCAGTAATTACTTTTTGTTCCCAAACCTGAAGAAACAGCTGAATGCACAAAAATTCACATAAATGATGAGTTTAAAACTGAGGCAGATGCTTATTTTTCACAGTTCGACAAATCTAATTTTACTGAGGGTATTAAGAAGTTTTGGCAAGTTGTTCAACTAAATTTATTGATTTACAAGGTGACTATTATGGGGGGGGGAGAAAAATCTCTTAAATCTTGTGTTTTCTGGACAGGCTGTGAACTTTTAGAATGCCCTTCATAATTGCATTCTGGCATCATATATGTGTGTGTTGAATTATCTCATAAGTTGCAAATTACCTTCTTCTACATCATGGTAACATAAGATCTAAATTACAGCTTGAAAGCAAAATCCAATAGAAGCAAAGAAACTCCTTTGAAAGAAGTTATGAGAACATGATACTAGCTTATGAAATCAACAAAATTTAATTCTAATTATTTATACAAGAATCTTATTTCTTTCTGCTATTATTTTTAAATATCTTATAATACTATAAGTATTGAAATATGACCAATGTTAGTATTTTTGTATTATTTCCGATAATATTACATATCTTACTCAATGCAATGCACTGAAATGAGAGCAACTTATCTTAAGCTTATCATCTTTTAAACTTACCTCTGGAAAACAATGATAAAGCTTTGTTTTTGCCATTGAATATTTAAACTCTGTTTCTTCATCCAAAATATTTCCAAAGGCACATTTTTTACTGAAAAAATATAATATAGTTTAATATTATATTCATAAGATTTTATTTCTAAAATATACAGCAGATTCCACATGTTTAATTTGTTTATTCATTTATTTGTTTAATTTTATTATCAGCAATTATTAACAGAATATGCTAGAGTTCTAAATTAAAGGTTAATATGAATACAAATTAGTATATATCTTGGATTTAAATTAATATATCAATAATAATTATCTGAATATGGAGGGGATTTATGATCTCAGGGAATAATTTGCAACAATGATAGTGATGCAGTTACCAAGCTTATCATTCAGCATGAGGCATAACCCACCAAATGCTAAACACGGTTACATGACACAAGTAATTTCTGTGGCTTGTTTACAGTAAAAAAAAGACGAAGATGGATATTGCAAAATGTGTTTTCAGTTCAAGAGAGGAATACAGAAGTAAAATCTCTTTATAAACTCTAAGTCACTAAACCTATTTATAAATATAAATAAGTAAATAAGGAAAACAAACACACAAGTGTCTTAAATATTTTAATATATTTTGAGAAAATACTTCTTTTCAGGTAGAAGCACATGGTAAGTAGAAAGAACATGTGTGTGTGTTCTTGTTGAAGCTCAAAGGCAATGGAGATGAGTGTACAGAACAGAACCGCCAACACGAGTAACAATTACATGCATTCCAGACAAATTTGAGAATCATGTTAGCATATGCAATGTTCACCATGGCAGATCTGGGAGACCTTGCACAACAACAAGCCCCATACACAAGGCACTATCCTAGGCACTATCCAAGGCACTGGATAGAATGAAGAGTTTGATTGAGTTTCCATCGCATTCTCCAGATCTAACTCTGGTGAACTTCTACCTATGGGGAACTCTTCAGGGTGTTGTATACTGTAGAAAACTAGCTACACTGGCAGCATTTCAGGAAGAAATTGTAACAGCATGCACTGCAATTGCTGAGGACAATTTTGCTCAATTGGTAGTTCAATGTACTCAGAAGTGTATCGATGCCAAGGGTGAGCATTTTGGGCAACTATTGTAACTATAAAAGTCTAAGATGATTAGTGCTCATCATTTTCTGTTTATGTGAATTCAGTTTTGTTATGTGAACACAATGTTTTCTTTGTTCAAAATGTGTATACATTTTTTGGCACCCTCTATGATAAACGTTTCTGAGTCACAAAACACACACAGAGGAAACACTGGAGTTTCATTTCAATTTGAAAAGATTCTGAGTCAGATAAAGTATAATATGAATAAAAAGGAGCATTAGGTCTAAGAGTAAAAATTGCTTATACAAGTTGTCCTTAATGTTTGAATGGTTTTCAAGATATAAATTGTGACACTGTTATATGAAAGAGTCAACATATCATGCATAAAATATTTCTTAATTCATTTTTTGTTTCATTAAAATAAACTGAACAAATCAACTAATTAAGGAAATATTCAATATTACAAGTATCAAGTAAAGTATAGTTTACAAGATTATACAATTACAATTTAATTTACATACAATAATTTACATAAATTCACAAAATCTCCAAAAGTTTAGCAGCACCAAAACTAAGGCCCTTCCATAGCCCAACCACGAGGTTATTTGTATGGTAAAGGACCTCTAAAATGAAATATTAATTTTCATCACCACCTGTGTCCTTAGCTCCTCTTTTACACTTCTTGCTTATTTATCCCTTACTGTCCCTAAAAATTTCCCTATCTTTTTCATTTTCTCTATTGTCATTTCTGATAACGTTTTTGTTGCCATTATTTCTTGTTATAATCTGTCCCATTTTCCATCCCAGATACTATACCTCCATCTTTTTACCATTTCACATTTAATTATACAATGGAACCAACTTTCCAGTTTTTCATACATAATGCATTCTTCTTTACAATTTACCCTTAGTGCTTTTAAAAATAATACCTCTGTACACAACCATGCAAAACCTTATATTCCAAATTGATCACAAATGTCTTCTATATATTTCTTCTGTTCCCAATTCTTTTAACTACTTTATATAAATCTTAGGCACTTTTATCCTCTAAGCTAGCCCAGATCTCTTGCTTCTCTATATCTTCTACCCTCTGTCTGACTTCTTTCCATTATTTTCATCCAATCGTCATACATCTCCCATTCCAATTTCTTCTAATAGTTTTCCCACCTCTCCAAGTCAACACTGTTTTCCCAAACTTAAGATATTCTTTTAGTACATCATTATTATCTAGTTTCAAACATTTATGTCAATATTTTAAATTTTTTCCACTATTATTCCTTTCCTTCTTACTCTTCCTAATTCTAACCATACTTATCACTCTTAGTGAACTTTTTGGTAATCCCCGAACCTCTCTACGAAACATTTTATGCACTACATCAATATTTGTCCACTCCTTTGACACTCCCCAAATTTCCACTGCATACATCTTCAACTTAACCACAGCCTCATATAGTCTTTCTAACCATTTAATTCACTTGTGGGAACTTTATACAAACTTATTCTAACACCATTCATAGCTAATTTACCTTTTGCTTGTGCACATTTAGATTGGACCTCCCACCTTTCATTACTCATAAATCTCATCCCCAAATAATCAAATTCTTTCACTACAGAGTATTGGACCTCCATTTATAAACCATCTCTCATCTTTTCTTAATTTTGTTCCCTTTTTAAATACTATTATTTTTTATTTATTGCTATTTATTCTCAGGCCCCATTCTGCACAATATCTAATAATTTCATCAATGACATGTTGTAATGCTATCATAGTTACTGCCCCATTATAAGATCATCTGCAAAAAGTAATCCTGGTACTTCTTTTTTCCAATAATTGGTCAATGTCTATTTTTTTCTTTAATCCTATCTAAGATATAATCTATAAATAAGTAAAATAATATTGAACTAAATTTACATCCCTGTCTCAAACCCAAATTTTGAATTGTATAGTCTGTAGATCTAATACCTTCACATCTAACACAATATCTGCTTCCTACATAAACTTTTTGAATCCCTAAAATAAATTTGTTACTAACTCCCTTACATCTCAATTTATATACTAATGCATCCCTATTTATTGTATCAAATGCCTTCTCAAAATCTACAAAGAAAATGTAAGTCCTACCCCTTTTATTTCTTAAATATTTACCCACTATAGTATGAATTATCATTACATTATCTATTGTTTTTCTTCCTTCTCTACAATCTGCTTGAAATTCTGATAATTACATTCCATTTCTGCCCACTCGTGCAATCTTCCTGCTAATATACCAGTGCATATATTACTTATCATTAATAGTAGACTAATTCCTCAATAGTTACTCGAGTTATTTATACCACCTTTCCCTTTATATATTGGAAAGATCATGCTAACATTCCATTTTCCAGTATTACCTTCTTCTCCTTAATTCTATATAATAATTCTGTTAGCAGCCTAATACCTATTTCTATTTCCTCAAAAGCTTTCCAAAATTCTCCTGAAATTCCATATTCCTGCTGCCTTTTTCTTCTTCAGTTTAATATGGTATCCTACCACATTCATAGTACATTCTTTATCTGCACTTTCTATCCTATAACCAGTACTATCTAAGTTTAATTCATGACTCTGGATATTACTGCCACCTAACAGGCATCCAAAGTAATTCTTCCAATTCTTGGGGTTATCTTATTTCCTATCCTTCTATTCCTTAAAACATCCTTCACAACTGCCCATGTATATTTATTATCTTTAGTTATAGCTTCTCCTTTAATTCTTTGTCCATTCTCTGTTGCCACTCTTCTTTTTATCTTGCACTAGGCACTTATATCCTCTTTTTTTGAACAAAAAAAATTTGCATATCAGCTTCCTCTTCTGACCTTCTCCATCTTATAAAATCCTTATGCACTTCTTTCTTTATTTTAACACATTCTCCATTGTACCATTCATAATCTTTGCATTTCCTCTTTGATTCACTTCTGTCTTACTTCCTGCCCACCTTACCATAGACTCCATCTTTTGCAATGCTCTCTCTATCTATCCTACCTTCAGTGCCGCTAGAATTCCATACTTTTTATAACCAAGGAAATATTTTTCTATAACATGAAAATTTATATTACCAGTCTATTTAAATGCCCATCTCCATTTATTGTGTATCTGGGAGCAGCCAGAGGGTGATTTAAATGGCCATTGGGCAAATGATAAATGATATTTAACATATGTACAAGTTATGTGAATTTCACTCTGACTAATATATATTACATTCTACAAAAACTACACTGGTTCAAATGAAATATAAATGAAGAGAAAATGTGCACATGCAATGAAATAAACTTCTGAAATAAAGACTACAAAAGCATAACAAATTATGTTACTAGTGCAAAAGATGTTAACTACTGTTTAAAACCAATTTAATCAAAAGCACTAAAGATAATAGTTATTATTACTTTTTTAATTTAATTTTTTAAATTTATTTATGCCTTTTCAAGCTCCAAATATGCTGTTCCTTGTAATTACAAAATATTTTACATCATCTAAATCATTTTCACTACTTACTAATATTTTTCTGAACCTGGATATTCAGATTTCTTATTTGGACACAATATCCATTATTCCTATTTGCACACTCTTGCCCATTGCTGTGAGGATAAAGTTACATAAAAGAGTTGAGTTACATAAAAGACTACATCTCACCTTGCAATTTGAGCATACTCTTCTTTCATTTGTAGTAATTTTTTTGAGAGGTGATCACATTCCAATTGTAATTCCTCCTGCTTTGCTAGTGAAACCTTAAAGAAAGCATTAAACAATTATAAAACCCAACTACAGCACTAATAAATATATCTTGTTGTTTAGTGCTAGCTTATAACCTATTTAGATGGCATACAATTTCTGTTACATTTTACTAAAAATGTGCATTTAACTGGAATTAGTATCTTAGGACTATCCTGCTTATCCCCCATAACAAGCCCGAGAATCTAAAGATCATCGACAATACTAACACAAAATGTATACCTCAATTTTTTGGTTGCAGCACGCTATTTCTCCTTGCAGTTCATGTATTTCATTTCCCAGCCTTTTAGCTTTGTCCATCTTTTTTTGTATAATTTGTTCTCTCAATCTAAAAATCAAAATTTAAACATGATTAAAATCAATAAAAATACATTATATTTAAATCTATATTATTTCTATGTCTATATACATTACAAATAGAGAGAAAAATGCCTCATTCAACTGCAACTAAAATTTAAGCATTATAAGAATAAAATTTATTATATTACTGAGGAGAAAAGGCATAATCTAATGCAGTGGTATACAGTTATCTTTTAATTTATTTAAATTTCTTACATTGAAAATCTACTCTGTATGAATTTTGTCCAGAACTCATCAGTACTATTAATATTAAAAATAGTAGCTTATCTAGTACAATGGTAACTTAGTTCCTTTGAGACCTCATTCACATTTTTTACCCAACCAGCCCCCTTAGGGGATCACCTACAGCTGCCTTATTGCAGCTGGCACACCTATTATACTGCATTTTTGCCAAAAAAAAATTCATACAAAACATGAAAAATGGACAAGAATAGTCATTTGTGAAAGTGACAGATACACAAACCATATAAGCTCATTCAACAGCATCTCAGTGCCTACAGAAAAACAACTAACTGCTCATGTATACGTAAGAAGATCTTCAAATTAACTACCAAGTTGCATCTAAGTTCATGCTATCAGTTCTTGAGATTCAAGATTGGCACAAAAGTTTCCACACAGATTTCTACATCAAATCTATTCTTTTTATTCCTTTTTCTTTCCTTTTATATAGTATTAGCATTTAAGTATATACTACTATCAACATTTATCAGCAATAAAATGCAATTAGGTTATAGCTGCTTATGAAAGCAAATAAAGGCAGTAAGTCTAATAAATATTTTCAACAAAAAATGAGAAAAGCTTGGATTTCTTTATGATATTTATTTAACTGGCATTTTATTTTTCTTTATATCGCTATTTACAGTAGTTTTCGTTACTGCTAATTTCTTTACAGAAGATCTAGATGCAATGGTGATTACAATGTAAAAATGGGAGGATCTTGTTTAATAATCTTCAGATAAAAATATTTAGAAATTGTTGTTTAAATTCATTTATAAAATTAAGTGCTTACTATGAAATCATGTAAGAACTTGGATTAAATACAATAATATGAAGGAAATAAGAGCTTTTTATTTTAATTCATGATTGCATGACTGAGCTAAACACAGTTTTTTCCACATTAACATTTTATTATGTATCTAACATAATTATATATGCTGAATTAAAATTTGCTATAAAAATAATTCTATCACTTTCAGTATTTGCGTGGTGGCATTTTAAAGTATTGTTTTCCTGGAATTTTAGGTATTTTAGTGATAAATAATGTCCTAATTATGTATGCTGAATTAAAATATGCTATAAAAATATTATTACTCACACTATTTGTGTATTTAAGTATTGTTTTTGTGGTATTCCATGTATTTTTAGTGATAAATAATGTACATAAAACTATATTTTATATACTTTCTAACAGAGGGTAGGAGAAAACTAAACACTGTGAAGTCAATAGCTGTATATGCAGAATTCATTTGCTGCGGGTTCTGATGTCCCCAAACCAAAGTGATTTAATCTGTTTCATAGTGATTTAAAGTGTGTTGTGTAATTATTGTGTAATTATGGGCAATTGCTCATATCATCAGTTTTTGACAAACCGATTCTGTTTTGTTGGTATGATGTCTTTCACTGTGGAACCTAATACATTTTTTATATTATATTTGTCCTTTGGGGCCAACTTTATGCTATGATCTTTGAATATCCTTTTGAATTTGTTCTGGTAAGTTGAATGATATGTGAAACTTTTGATTTGTATCTTTCCTTGATATTCTTCAGTGTGGAAACCTCTCTTATAGATTTTTGTCTTTTAAATTTATTGATAATTTTTATTATCATGCACTTGTTGGAACTATTGATTATTGCTGTATTATCTGTTGGTATTCCATTTTGTACTTTGTTTCCATGAGTGGAATGTTAACTATTCTGTGTGCCAAGTAGTAGACAATTCATAGTCTATCTTCATTTCTTATAATTTTTAAATCTAGGAATGAGTTCTTCCATTGTAAACTGCATACTTTATTTTGTAAATTAGGGAGTTTCAGAGGATCTATTGAATGTTTTTTTTTCATGCACATACATCCTCATTCTTCTTCTTCTTCTTCTTCTTCCTCCTCCTCCTCCTTCACTTTGTATATGCACATATGTTTAAAAATCAGAATTAAAAAAAAAAGAACTTCATTAACAAATGTCTATATAAGATTTGGTTTAAAACAAAATATTATATTATGCTCATTTTAGTAGCCACATATTTCCATATATTTCACTTAATTTTTATGTAACTGTTAAATGTGATATGTAATGATGACTGTAACTCACGTATTATGTTTATAGTTACTGTTATCCATTTCTCTTTTAGTTTTTAACTAATGTTATAATTTAATGTGTATGTATATCCATGAAATACTGGGTGAGTGGAAGAAAGGTCCTAAGACCTTAACTCTGCCAGTATAAGTAAATATTATTATTTTTAAAAAGTTATAAAATCTAGAGTACTGGATTGCTCTAAGCGATTCTCTGTTTTTCAGCCATGGATGGTATTTTAATTTCCTTCAGTGCTTTGGTTAAAATTTTATTGCAACTACTGACAGAATTCTTTTCAAAATTTCTTCAGTTTTAACCAATAATTTTATCAACAAGTTTCTGGCCTAGCAGTGGGAAATCCATGGTCTCTGTTTCTAGCAGATTTGTTCATGAGCTCCTAAATTTTGTAACCAATGTTCCTATGCACATATAAATATAATTTTGATGTACTGTGTATTCTTTGTTCTTTTCAAAAATTATAGTAGCTGGAGAGAGATTCAAAATCAGTAAGTTCCTAACTCGAACCATCCCAGTCATCAAATTGAGTAGTTGGTCAACAGCCGATGATTAGAGCAATTTCCCCCAAAACATGTCCTAATGTTGTATAAGAAAATGAAGTTAGTGCAAACATATTTAATGCTTCTAATGGGATAAACAATGAAGTTTGATTCACTAGTTAAAAATGGTAAGATTATATTTTGTCTGTAATGCTAGAAATCAAGATATATCTGCTGTTCAATGTGTATGAAATGTATAACAGACTGGGTAGAGTAGTGTTTAATGCCCATTTTTACTACTGAGGAACCACAGGCGGTGGACACTGATGATACACGAGATGAAATGATAAATTGGGAAGGGATATTTTTTTAAGGAAGGAAACGTTCCAGGCCTAAGTTGAGGGTACCTTCCCAGCATTTGCCAGTTGTGAGGACTGAGGAAAATCTGGAAAAAAAAACCCAGTCGGGGAGGACAGTCCTGTGGGATTCAAATTCCAGACCTCCCGCTCACGAGTCTGCACCTTAACGACCTCAGCCACCCATGGCGTACGACAGATTGGGCTAGGCATAATCATCACATGAGCTTTGCCATACCAATGATGTAGTAAGAACCACAAGACCAATTATCAGAATGTAGTTTTTGTAGTGCAAAGATAAAAGACATGTCCATTGCCTCTCCATGTGGACTTACATGTATCACATCCTCCAACATATCTAACTGCAGAAATGAATAAGAAGATGAAGCAGCTACTGGAATTCGACATGACAAGCAAAATGATAATACTTTTAAAGGACGTACCTCTTCCTTTTGAACCCTCTGATAATTCAAAACAAATTAAACCCCTTTGTTCAGGATATGAACCTGTCCAAAAAACATGCCAGCTTTTGAGCTCTAGACTGAAAGGCTGGAATCTTCTACAGACTGAGAATAAAATGTGTTTCTTTTGTAACCGCTTGAAAGGGTTACAAAGTTTGTACTCTGAAAACAATAGTTTAGTGTACTATTAAAATATTTTACTGTGATGGATGCATTTGATCATGAACACAACGGAGTGGAGACTGTTAATTAATTATTCAAAAGCAGTATAAAGACTGCCATTTGCAAAATTTCACATATTTTCTTCTGATGAAACCTACATTAAGGAAACATGAAAATATGAAAAACCTGTTGGAAAAGAATTATGGTATGATAAGTACTTGAATTATATGTTGCAATTTAAAAGTTATTGTATTGTAAAAGTATTTGCAGCTCAGCTACACTAAATTCTGTTACTTTTTGTGTCTATGACAGAGCAAGCACAAGACAGATCATTATATCAAGAAGCAATGCCCAAAGCATGACTCACTTAGATAGAAAAATGTTGTAAATTGCACACTAGTTAACTCTGACATATTCTTCTACCTCCATTAATATAAAATTAGGGTTTTTTAAAAAACTTTATTAAGGCAATGGATAAAAATGGCGCTGGACTTCATGGTCTGAAAGAAAATTTTCTTATATTAGTGATACTAAAATCAAAAGGAATTTTTGGATCTCCAAATAAGAGCTTTAATAATAGATGAACAATTTGAAGAACTGTTAAGCCAAGTTGAAAAATCAGCATGCACATGACTAAAAACTTTGTGCAAAACTTTTTAGAAAATCATAAAGCCCCTAAACTACCATGAAATTGTGGATGAAGTATCACGGCTATATATACTTATGATATGTAATATACCCTCAAAATTCAATTCTTGAACTTCCATCTTGGACAATTTCCTTAATGACGAGCATGAAGAATATCTACACGAACAAATTTCTTGAAAAAGAGGCATTAGAGAAGATGGAGTGGAATAAAGCTTGCAGATTTTTTTTGGGGATGCTAAGAGGGATGTTCCAGATGCCAAACACATAAGGAAAATAACAATTATCACATATTAGGTAAGCTAAATAGTACCATGTATGCACACAAATTTTTACATTTTTTTTTTAAAGTTTACCTTGATGTCATAAAAAAGAATGGATGATGGGGGAAAACGACTTATATATTTGAATTTAGCATGCACAATTCTATTAGGATCAACTATTTTTCCCTCTTGTGCCAAAAAAAAAAGTTTTTAATTAATTTCTTGAATAAGTGTATGTAGGTGTTTCCACCCCCTCCCAATCACTTGAATTCTTCTCAAACATTCAGCATCATCATGGCCCCTTAAAGAAACCTTTATCAAAATATAAATTAAATGGAAGTGAAAATATATTGAATAAATGCAAGAGTAGGTCCAATGGTTTCTGGCCTTGCCAATAAAGATTATTACCGTCATAAAACCCTTGTGTCATACCTTATCTGTTAAGTAAATAATTGCAGCTATAACTTCCACTCCACTGTGCTCAGTTGTTCAGATATAGTTGCATAAAGAAGGCTATGTGTAGAAGATTGTAACCTGTTCAAAATGGAGTATTTAACTGTTATTGGGTTCTTCACAAAAGGACTTATTCCAAATGAAATTAAACAGAAATTGGACAGTGTATATGCGGAAGCATCCCCCTCATATTCTACCAAAAAGAATGGGCAAAACTTTTTATAATGGATCAAGAAAGCATTGAAGATGAAGAGCGTGCATGTCGGCCCATGGAGGTGCTCACTGTTGAAAACATTGCTCTTATGGTAAAAGAAATTATTGAAGACCAGCGGCTCAAAGTTACAGAAATAGCAGCAAGCTTACAGTCCTTTGAATTATTCATGAACATTCACACATGACTGAGGTTAGTGCAAGATGGGTGTCTAGACTTCCTTCCTCAGTCCAAAAGCAGCAACGAGTCATCTATTGTCAGGCATTTTTGGAGTTCTGCCGTGGCAACGAGAGAGAACTTCTACAAGTCATTGTTACAGGAGATGAAACTATGATCCTCTACTATGATCCCTTGTCCAAAAGAGAATCAATGGAGTGGCGTAAACCTGGCCAAGCACCGCCTCTATAGGCCAAAGTCACTCAGTCAACCAAGAAGATCATGGCCACACTCTTTTGGGACTGTGAAGGAATTCTCTTCATTGACTTCAAGGAGAGGAACACCACAGTAAATGGGGAGTACTATGCTGGTCTAATGCACAGACTAAATGCTTTCATCAAAGAGAAAAGGCAAGGAAAGCTGAGTAGTGGTGTGCACCTTCTTCACAACAACGTGCCTGTGCATACAGCTCTTGTTGCAAAGGAAGCTGTGAAGAAATGTGCCTTCAAGGAGATAAACCATCCATCCTACAGACCAGATCTAGCTCCCAGTAGCTATTTCCTCACCTCAAAACTCAAGAAGGACCTTCCAGGAAGGAAATTTATGTGTGACCAAGAAGTGATGGATGCTGTTTATGCCCATTTTGCCAAGACTTCTATTTTTTTTTTTGGGGGGGGGACTGAAATGTTAATTCAAAGATACAGAGAAGTATATTGCAATGAAGGGTAACTGTATTGAAAAGTGAAATATAGTTTTTGTCTTTATCATACCTAGAAAATAGTTTGGACCTACCCTCATATATCTTGCATTCAGCATAACACAATTAACAATAAGAAAATTATTAATTACATTAATATATCTGCTCTGATACTTTTTATATTTGTGCTACATTTATTGAATTAAAAAAAAGTTATGAACCAGAGAGAAATGTTAGTATTTTTGCTATTTACCTGATTCGTTTTCCAAAAAATTCATTTCTTTCTTCTGTGCTCATCGAAGTATTTCTAGTCAAACATCCTTCTAGGATTTTTTTTTCCTTCATGCGGTTTTCCAATAGCCTATGTGAATAAAAAATATGTACAGCAAAAATTTGTTTGAAAATTAATGCATTGTAAATAAACCCAAACTACCATGGCCTGCACATTTGTACATTCTAACTGATATGTACTGATTTATTAATCATTTATTTATGTTATTTGTTGATATTTTATATAATTATCTATCTTTCCATGAAGGCTACAAAACCTTTGTTTTTAATTTTTGGGTGAGGGTATCAAACAGAGCGGTTATAGGCTGGGATTTATTTGCTTTTGTTTACTTTAATGGCTTCTTTACCATTATTATTAAGAATTCTACGGCTTTATGCTGGGTTTAAATATATGATTTTTCCTATGTTGTACATTAGTTTTGGAGACTGAGTGGAAACTATCCATGAAACCAACAGCTAATTTGTTTCTCTGTGTCAGAACTATGTCTTTATAAACTTTTGGAATGTCTAAAATAAAAATGGATACATAATGTACAAATTGAACAAACAGGAATTCTTACTTTTCACTCATAAATTCTGAGACGTATCTTGCAGTTGGCACAAGCATTTAATAACACCTTCTTCTAGCTGAATAAAACACAGAAACTCACTCACTCTGATAAACTTAGTAAAGCTCATGATCTCTGTTGCAAAGTGTTATCTCCAAATCTAGTTTAATAAAAAGAATTTTATCTCAATGAACAGAGTTGTATCTCACAATTTCTAGAGATAACTCAATAGCTCACTCAGAATTCTGCAAATTACACATAAGAATTACAAAGGTTACATCAGTCAATCACAGAAAAATGAATTTGATTGATTTATTTTCTTCTGTTTTATTTACAGACGCTCTTTAACATCTCAGGTCATCAGCCTCCCATTCAATTCAGGACATGAAACAGCCAACAAATTTTGCTCAGAGTTCTCTTCTTTCAGGCTTGAGGTTCTTTTTTGTGCCATAAATGTATGACACGGGAACCATGGCTTTACTTCCCTTCTGAAGGAAGCCATACTTTGGATTTTTACGCCTGAAAAAAATCCATCGATCCTGACCCGGTTTGCACCTCGACCTTCAGCTTAGAAGGGAAGTATGGTTTACCCTACACCAACAGGACCAACACAGAAAAATGAAGATATATCGGTACAGTGTATAAAAGGATTCCTTTTGCATGACTAAAAGCTGTGTACCATTTTAAAAATGAAAATACAATTGAAAATTGAACAATGTTTCCTTCAAACAGTTCACTTAGAAAATGCAAAAACTCACTGACTTGAAAATTATGTATTCCCTAATACTATTGACATGATCAACTACACTCGTGTGCTAATAATAATACTACTGGCATGATCAACTACACTTGTATGCTAATAAAAAAACACAATAACATGTAGATGAGTATATCAATAGAAAGGAGTTACCAAACTTAACTGCTACACCAAAATAATATTCAGGAGCATAGATTTTTCTTGGTTTGGATATGTTTATTGCTCTACATATATGGAGAACATATGCCTATGGAGTTAAGAATGCTAATCCTATAGATGCATTTCTAGGCAATGTTGGTTATAGGATTGCTCTCTATAGTTTATTCTTGCAAAGCTGCAAGTTTTTTTTTCTCCTCATCTCATTTAACTGAGATTTGATAAACACAGCAAGCATTTTAACAAACACCAACATATCCAAGTCTTCCTTGTCCATTTCTATCATTAACCTGCTTTTTTAAACATTTTAAATGTGCTCTTTTGATTGTACCTACACAAGTGCCCAAGTGCTTGACTGCTGGCACTGGGGGAGAGGAAGGTTGGGATTTTTTTCTCTAAAGAGATCGATCCTCAGTGGTGATTTAAGAAAGATTAGATTTTTTCCCCATTTGATACAAGCCTATCTACATTGGGATATATGAGTCTGATATATTCACATAATCTATGAAGAGCATGAATGACACAAGTGACATAAATCACGGAAAACTCACAGAAAGGACTTGACCTGCTTTTATCATGTATGGTGCACCATCTGTGAAAAAGAATAATACATTGTTGCATTTTATATCATTTGGCCATATCTTATGCATAATTTCATTGAATAATCCAATCCTTATATTATTTCATGTGAGTAGTTCTTTACATGCCACTAAATATGACTCCTTACTTACTATTTCATCATTTTTCAATACCAGACAACAATATTTCCTATTTTTTTCTGAAACTTGAATCTTGGGTTTCATCAAAGCTCACCAAAATTTTTTCATTTTCACAAGCTGCTCTAATTTTTTGCAAATTTTCATCATAGCACTTAGGAAGATAGTTTTTTCTTGACATTCAACATTAAGATTGAACATTATTGACTTTTTCAAGTGGGATATCAGCTGCTACAAATGCTTTGCATAAATCTAAATAATAAATGATTGTCAATTCACCTATCAATAATTGTCGTGAATTCATATGAGTTGTAGCAGCAATATGTTTATTTCCAGATAAATGGTGAGTGACTTATGAATGCTGATCTGCACTTACTGTTTTTCCACATGGTTGGCAAAACAAAACTTTACTGTTCATGGTAAATATGTTTTTAAATTCATCAATGTATTGCTGAAGATGTGATATAACTTTTGGCATGTTTTCAAGACACACAAGTTACACAAAACATTTAAGAACTGAAGAATGAATGCAGTCTGTATGCATCATTCATATACTTTATCGCAAGCACTCAGTCTAGCAGTATAAACATATTATGAAATATGCAGATAGCAAATGGGGAATAACCAGAGTGTCAGCAAGTTTGATAATGCTTAATCTATTGTATTTATCTTAGTATGATATGGTGAACATTCTCTGATGCCTGTAATGCAATACAAGTAATTTGTAAATATATTGTATATATTTGTAATAGTATAAGTTAAAAATTATGCAGGATAAATAATAGCAAAAATCAAAGATTCATTCAAATTTATGTATTTATGGAAGATTATATGAAAATATATACATATATATTTTTTCCCAAAAATATGTATTTTTATGGGAAATAAGATTTCATATTTATGCTCAATGATCCTTTATTCAAAGTTTTTCCCTTTTTATAGGCATTTATGTGTTTGCAGAAAAAATATTTACTTACATAAAAATCCACTCCCTAATGATAAGTCTTTTGTATAATAGTTCATAACTCCTACAGAGGAAGATGATCATGTCCTCTTGGGAACATTCCTTAAAATGCATTTATTTTAACCTACAAGACTAAGAATTCAATATACAGGATGTTAAAAAATAATTTCAGAGAGTGTAGAGATGTTGTATATAAGCAGTTTGGGATAGTAAATATATGGCCTATCTGTTCAAATTTAGAAGCTTTGGTTGTAAGTTTCTAAAGTGCCAGTATGCCACCGGCTAATGAAGATGCCCCTTGAGAGCACAATGCATAATAATAAAGATGGGTTTCTGAATGTATCACTCTTGCGCCATGGTTACGCCATTAGCTTTCAAGTAAGAAGTGGTCATTTGTTTTCCAGTTCCAGTCTCATTCTCATTCACCAATTTTTTTATGCCATTTTCTGACTATGGCCTAATAATATAGCTTGAAGACCATGTTTTAAGTTGTTTCAATTTATACACTTAAATCTTAACATATCAATTCATATAATTATAACAGGTAGAATTATGGGCAATCTTAATAAAATGGGTGTTGTATTTTCAAATATTACCTACATTTCATTCATAATTCTATAGTATATGTATCACAGTACTTCATATTAATTAAAAAAAAATTTGGCTTGACAAGAATTGAACCTATAGCCTGTGGAACATCAGTTTTGGCATTATACATTGCATCACACAAGCAGTTAAAGAGGTCATTCTAGAGTAAGCTACATAATGCAAGAAGGTGGTTAAGTAGGTGTAAGGTAAAGTTTGTTAGCCATTATATGTTGGTTTTATATGTATATATAAACCCAATGGAATTGAATCCGCAGCCTGTGGAATATCAGTTTTTGCATTATACTTTACATCGCACAAGCATAAAGAGCTCCCTCTAGAGTAGGTTACATATGCAAGAAGGCAGTTATTAGATGTTCAGTGCCACACTGTCAAATGATTAGTTTAAGATCTGAAGAATTTTTATGGCACTAAATCTTGAAAATGCTCATAACAAGCTGCAGAAAATCAATATTTCTATGCTCACAAGGCAGTTTTAAAGATATTCTAAACCAATTTTTCATCCAGGTTGACTTTAACACCAATTTTATCAGTACCTGATGCAAAAATGTTTAACACCATAAAACAGTATTATGTTTAGTTGTGGACCATATATTGCCTTTCTCAAATTGCTTAAATATAATCTTTCTACATTCTCTGAACTATTTTGGTGTAGTTCATCAACACCTTGTATAATGCCTCTTATGAACTATAAGCTAATATAATTTAGAAAAAAGCAAGAACAGTTTATAATTGGTATAAACATAATATAAACTATTGTTTACTTTAATTTATTGTAAATTTCCTCTTTTCAGTTTATTAGAATCTCTGCAAAATTCAATGTTATTGTAGTAGTAGTATTTATTTCCCC
Source organism: Metallyticus violacea (assembly GCA_030762175.1). NCBI lineage: Eukaryota > Metazoa > Arthropoda > Insecta > Mantodea > Metallyticidae > Metallyticus > Metallyticus violacea. The sequence goes on along the minus strand of CM060832.1, from coordinate 53,110,560 downwards.
TGCATCACATACATATTTTTTTTTTTAAATACAAAATAGACACAAATAAAAAAAAACATTTCTTTTAAATATAACAATTAGGAGCAGTGCCTTCAGCAATTACAAAAGGCACTGAGTCCAATCAAAATTTATTCCAATTTGATTGGCTCAGCCCCCTAGTCCCCGGTTCATCATCAGCAGATTATTGTATTAAACAGAGGTTATTGTATTAAACTGAAAAGAGGGAATTTACAATAGATTAAGGTAAATAATCAGAGATTGTAGAGGGATCTTGCACAAGCAAGTTAAGATAAGGGATCTACAGTTTGCCTGTTTAAATTTAAAATATATGGCATTAAGTTTCTTTTGTCTCTATGTCCACTATCATACTCCACTAGATTGGAAGATTACGTAGTAGACATAGAGATTGCTTTCAAGGGTTTGAATGATTCTAAAAAAATCGGCCATCATAAATCAATGCAGACAAGTTCTCAATAAAATCAAACAATATAGCAAGAACCATCAGAATCAACATCTTTACAAATGTGTACTTCATTCTCTTAACAGTAAACATGTGGTGTATATCAAAGCTGATAAAGGGAACAAGATAGTAATCATGGACCAGGATGATTACTTAGAACATGTGCAGAACATGTTGGGCACTCCTGAATATGCAGTGATAAGTCATAATCCATTGAAGGAGTGTATTAAAGCCTTTAACTCCTCCTTGAAACAGATCAAAAAGTTATCAGAAAACGAAAAATGGAAAATTAAGACAAATAACCCACATTTGCCCAGGATTTATGGCCTGCCGAAGGTACACAAACCCGGCAAGAGTGCCCAATAATCAACAACATCAATTCACCAACCTACAATTTGGCCAAGTGGTTGGTAAAAAAATTTACATCTTTAGAACAATTTGAAAGTAGAGGTATCATCAATTCATATAAACTTGTGGACCAATTTAATAATCAGTGGATTTTGCCGAATGACGCCTTGGTCTCCTTTGATGTTGCATCTTTGGTTACTAGTATTCCTACAAAAAAACTGCTCCTAAATCTCCAGAATTGGCTAAAAATTATAAACTTGACAGCAGAAGAAATTCAGAATTATACCAATCTCACAAAACTGTGTATAAAACAAACTTTTTTACATTCAATGGGAAAATTTACCTACAAATTTCTGACTTAGCTATGGGTAACCGTCTCTCTCCATTTCAGGCAAATTTATTCATGAGTGCTGTAGAAACATACATTACTAAGGCATTTCCTTTCATCTTCAAATCATGGTTTCATTATGTGGATGACATACTTGCTATAGTACCAAAAAAACAAACAGAGGATGCCCTAAAAGGGACCAAAATATTAAATTCACTATGGAATTGGAGGAGGGTGGTTGTGTGCCATTTTTGGATCTAAAAATATATACAGGAGAAACCGCATAGTTTCATTCAGCATATATAGGAAACCTACACATGCAGGTAATCACATAAACAATAACAGCTTCAACCATAAACCACACCAACATGCCATTATTAACAGCCTTGCTCATAGATTGGTAAACATCCCACTCAACAAAGACTATTCAGCAGAATACCGTTATATCATCAAAACAACCCTCAACAATGGATTCAGCAGCTCTTTAGTTGATAAGAAGATCAGACATTTCATAAGACAGAAAGATATTAAAAACACCACGACATTCTCCATGATAAAAAAGGACGTGGTTTTTAAAAGATTCACATATCATCCATGGGCAAACAGGGCATTCATGAAAATCTTTAAAAATTATGATATATGTTTGGCTGCACAAAATAAATTTAGTATTGGAAAGCTTCTGAACAGCACCAAAAAGGATGTTATTCCACCCAGCAAGAAGTCAGGAGTGTATCGGATAGATTGTTTGGAGTGTGATCAGATATATATAGGCAAAACAATAGGAAATTTGGAGACAAGGACCAAAGAACACTTCAGAAATGTAAGATATAAACAAGTGGATAAATCGGCGGTTGCAGATCACTTTTGGATTTACGATCATAACATTGCAGAAGAAGTCAAACTGTTAAAAGCTACCACCAATCCCAAGGATTTGGCAATATGGGAAAAGATTTATATTTTAAAAAATAAACATAGAGTTATGAATTTTGACATTCCACCAATGGACTTCCTGTTCTGTTACCTAATGGAACCACCAGATGCCACTACGTCACCTGCTAGAGTTAGTTAGTCCCCGGCTGAAGATGAGAGCCAGTGCTCTTGAAACACATTCTGAAGAATTAATCAGTTAGTGAAGTTTTACTGTCACCTAATACTGGCTCATTTGTATATGTAACCACTTCACTGTTCCTAACTTCTTTTAAGATTACACTTGCTACATCACCTGCTAGAGTTAGTCAGTACCTGGCAGAAGATGAGAGCCAATGCTCTTGAAACATGTTCTGAAGAATTAATCAGTTAGTGAAGTTTTACTGTCACCTAATGCGGACTCATTTGTATATGTAACAACTTCACTGTTTCTAATTTCTTTTAAGATTACACTTGATATAGTATAAATATACAGTGTACAGAAAATGCAATCCAATAACAACACTGTAGAATACATATTAATTTAAGTATAGGAAGTAACCTTCCCCTTGCTATAATGGAGATATCTTAACGAATCTTTTGAGTCAAATAGGGCAGAGTGCCAATACTGAAATCAAAGAAAGAAACTTAATGATTTTATTTATAAATGTTGCACCTTTCAACTATCAGAATATGTCTGACATTGGAACTCAATGTGACTGGCGATGACAGAATTAGACTAAAGGCTCTAGGAGCCAAGTGCAAAATATGCCATGAATCAAGTGTTGAGACAAACAGAACTTAGACAAATTAATGCAAGAAAAGTCCATTTTTAGTTATACATAGTGTGGTTTAAGCATGCCAAGAGACCACCCTACTACTACTAGTAGTCTTACAAATTGACATACAGGAAAAGACTGAGCCAAGATCACTCTCTTCATCATTACAGAAAAAAAAGCTTTCCAACTCTAGGCTGTAGGGAATAACATTCAATGCTTATTTCATTAATGATAGCATTTGCTTTTTTCCTTTGTTAAAATGACTGTTGATAATGAGTGAAGAAGAATTAGTGCTACTAAATCAAGTAAAAATTTAACACTAAAATTGTTATTTGGAATATTGCACAGTGAATCTAATTATATGTTAAGATCATTGTGTGGTTGAGGCAAGTTATAACACTTTATCCTCCAGTCGACTAGGGCTGATGATGCAAACAAAGGGTTCTTTAAACTGGTCCTACATATTTAAACAAGTGGAACAAAAGAGAGTTAGTTTGACTGAATCACACAATGATTTTAATAAATTAAAACTTTGTAAAACAATAACTGCAAGAAAATAAGTAAAATGGGTCATGATAAATATCTCAAGAGTTCATACTCACCCTTTTTCCTATTACTTTTGTAATAATGAAAAATGCATATACTCAAGAAAAGTTTGTGAATCTAAAGTTCAAAAATTTTTTTCAATTCTATTAATAAGTAATGCCTGATTTTGTGTAATTAGGTAACCAAGATGTAAAAGAATTAACCTGCTCACAACAATTATTTGTGGAAGTCAATAAAATGTTCTAACTTTATAGCTGTAATTGCAATTTATTTGTAACTTAGAATTATTTTTGGTTTTAAAAACGTACAAAAAGGGGAAAATAAATCAAACTATGGTAGAATATACAAATAATTGCCTTATTCCTCTCCACCTGAAGCACCTACGTTTTGACACTATTCATAAATACAAATTTATGTTTAATCAATTTCAAGTAACTTGGTTTTGAATGCCATATCTCAAATCAATTTCTTCTGACTTTGAATGTATTCTGCCTGTTTTCATCATTTAATAAGCATGGATTCCTCCACAGTACTTGAAGAATAATGGTGCTTCACTTGTTGGAGTGATGTTCTCAGAAAAGAAAAAAAGTGTAGTTAAATAAAAGTCATTTACACAGAAAAATCTTGGTGTTTCATACATGGTTATGAATTAGTTTTTTTCTTAATTCCTATATAAGCTAAAGAGTTTTATAACTATATTTATGTATCTATATATTCTTATGTTCTCATTTCAGGTACTACGTTCCTTATTTGTTAAAAAAATTAGCTGACCAGGTTTGACTCTTACTTGGAATAATCTATATAAATGAATTTTCTTTCAGTTATGAAGGTAAATGCTCTACATTTTGCATAACCAGATTAAATGGTACTTTGGGCATTTATCCTCACCGTCAATCATTTCACTAGATCAATCTGTTCACATTTACCACCTGTAAATGCTCTATATTCAGCCCTGATCAGTATGTTTTCATAGAGTAATCTTCTTCTCACTTATCACCTCCTCCATATAGCTGTTTCATTAATTGTTACTTTTGAGCTGATATCATTTATTCCACTTTGCTAATTTATTTTTGAATTTTTTTTTTTTTTTTGGCTGAACTCCTCATTTTCAAACTGATAAATGAAATCAAAATATTAATTTTCATTGAGCTAAATGCCTTAAAAAAGGAAACATAATGGACTTAATGCCTTAATTTTCCTTCCACTCATTATCTGCAGCCTCCTCCCAACCTAGATTTAATGTACTACGATACTATGTTCTAGAAGGCATCTGTAGCAATCCTATTATATAAAAAAATTCATATTCACAGCTAATCATATTTTATTTTTTATTATATTAATCTTTGTTTGCTATTATATAGCACTTATACTAAAACTATGCCAAAATGTTTCATCACTAACAATCAAATGTTGGTCCTGTGGTGCAGTGGTTACCATACTAGGCCTTCTAAACCCAAGATTGCGGGTTCAATCCCGACCAGGACCGATGGATTTTTTCCAGCGTAAAAATCCTAAGTATGGCTTCCTTTGGAAGGGAAGTAAAGCCGTAGGTCCCGTGTTGTACATTTACAGCACAATAAAGAACCTCAAGCCTGAAAAAAGAGGCCTCTTGAGTATAATTTGTCGGCCGTTTCACGTCCTGAATTGAATGGAATGCCGATGACCTGAGATGATAAAGTGTCCATAAATAAACCTAATCAAAAAAATAATCTCTCAAATGTAAGCATTTAATGCAAAATGTTGCTTACCTTTTTGCACACTCATCTATCTTCCTATTACATTCATCATACTTTTCAATATCGGCAACATCACAGTTACAGCTTGCAATCTGCTTGTCATACTCATTTATCTGTTCTTCTTTACTTTTCTGCTGAAGCAGTGAAGATGTTAATGACTTAGATATGAGCAAGTAAATCTATTATGTCTATTAAAGAACTTCTAATTAATTTCACTTGGTGAGCAATTCCTAGTAAGAGTATAAATTGTTACTTCCATTAAATGCAAAGTTAATGGAGATGTTCTGCCAGTCTTACATTGTTCCAGACCCATATTATATTCTCCAAATCCCTTTACAGAGAGTAACAGCTAGAACTACTCTACTGATGGAAAAGAAACAGTTAGTTTACATCTACTGAGAGATCAGATGTTTTGTTAATCAAGAATTAAACAAAAGTTATTAACAGAGAAGCAATATATTATTTGATTATAGCAGTTTGCATAGCAACACAATCATAAATAATGACTTTAAGGGTTACGTACAAAAATATAAAAGTATCTATCGCAAAATTCTGGAAGCAAAAAGACAACAAAATGAAAGAATCATATTAAATGCAAATAATAAAACAAAGGCACTGTGGAAAATAATAAACCAGGAAACTGGGAAGAATAACTCTAAACAGTGTGTAACAGAACTAATTAATGATGGTAACAAAATTAGAAGCCCTCAGCATATAGCTGAGTCTTTCAATACATATTTCTCAGAAATAGCAGACAAACTCCTTAGTTCAAATCACTCCCAACATTTTCACTGTAAAACCATAACAGAGATAAAAAATAGTAATAATTCTATTTTTATAAATCCAATTACAGAAAGTGAAATACAAAAAGTAGTCAATGAAATGAAAGGCAAATATTCATCTGGAATAGATGAAATACCAGACTATGTGATTAAACAATGTATAGAACAGGTGAAAGTCCCTTTGGTTAACATATATAACTCTTCGCTTGACTCAGGAATCTTCCCTGATAAGCTTAAAATTGCAAAAATTATCCCGTTACACAAGAAAGGAGAAAAGACAAAGAAAGAAAACTATAGACCAATAGGTGTACTATCAGTGTTTTCAAAAATTTTTGAAAAATTTGTGTACAATATATTAATATTGTTCTTGGAAAAATATAACATCCTTTCTGATGTTCAATTTGGATTCAGAAAAAAACAGGTCTATAGAAACAGCCATAGCTAAATTACTGAATCAAATTCAGCATGCTGTGGACAAAAATATACAGACAATAGGAATTTTTTTAGACCTTACTAAAGCATATGATGTATTAGACCACAAAATCCTAATATCTAAGTTGTACAAATATGGAATTAGAGGAAGCATGAATAGGTAGATTGAATCCTATCTCATCAATAGGAAACAAGTAGTGGATCTACAATATGAAAAACAACTGAGAATAAGTAATTATCAATCAAATACAAAGCAAATTATGAGAGGTGTTCCTCAAGGTTCAGTTCTAGGGCCTCTGTTGTTTTTAGTGTATATAAATGACTTGCCTAATAATATTCAAAAGGCTGATATGGCTCTTTTTGCTGATGATACAAACATTCTTGTAAAAGGAAATAAGATACTGTATTGCAAAATAAAGCAGACACGATCATGAATAGCCTCAATAACCGGTTTAAAATAAATGAACTAATCATAAACAATGAAAAAACTATTGCAATGACATTTCATAGATGGCAATGTAAAAACAGTATTAAACCTCAAATTATATATGATGGAAACATTATTGAGTACAAGGCAGAAAAAATTCTGAGGTATACATGTGAATGAAAACCTTAAATGGGATACTCACACTCATCATTTAGCAACTAAATGAGTTCTGTTTGTTATATGCTTAAAAGTCTAAAAAGGACACTGAATTTATTAGGATTGAAAAATGTATATTTTGCTCATTTTCATAGTCGATTAAAATATGGAATAAAATTTTGGGGAGAAAAATGTGAGAGAGTATTTAAAATCCAGAAGAGAGCAATAAGAATTATAAGCGGAATAGACAGTATGACATCCTGTAGACCCTATTTTAGGAAACATAATATATTACCATCAGCCTGCCTCTTTATAATAGAGGTCGTAAACCATATTAAGAGACATCAGGGAGAATTATGTATAATATAGATTCATTCTCATAATACAAGATGGAAATATTACCTTCATGTTCAGGTTCAGATATGCAGGACAAATATTTTAAAAAATAATCTCACAAATGTAGGCATTAAAATATATAACAAACTACCAATAAATATTAAAGAAATAACCAATATAGAACAATTTAATAAAGAAGTCAAAGCCTTTCTACTACAACATACCTTTTATTCAGTAAGTGAATATATGAACTTTAAATAAAGCATATTGTAAATCTAGTATAATTACTAAACTAGTATATTGCTTATATTCTGGACGAAGCCCATATCATGCAAATGATCTAAATGAACAAATTATTATTATTATTATTATTATTATTATTATTATTATTATTATATAAGTATTGTGGCATTAATGACACTTTCAACCCTTTGTTAAACTACTCACATGTAGGAAAGAAAATATAATATGTGGAGGAACCAAGATAGAGACTTTTGGAATAAACATTTTGTTCCTCAATTGCATAAAGGATTTCAGAATCTTAAAACAATTACAAACTCATTGGCTCTTCTCATTGGCTAATTGGCTAATAGAGCATCCAAAAATTATGCAGAAAATATTTTCCAGTCTGTGTACATTATTTGAAGAATCCAGTAGAGGTCAGACTTTGAATTAAATGTTGTGCATCTTGGTTCCATTTATAGTTTATTTTGCGTTCCAGTCATATAATATTTTAGCTCTAATAAACTCCCAGTAAGGAGCTTATATTTTGTTTTAAAGTTTGGATATTACTGAAGAAAATCATGAGCCAGCAGCTGGTATTTACAAAAATTTAAACAAGCTTTTAATTCTCCTCTAATAATATATCTTCATGATTACTGAAAATATTAATGTGAACTTTACATATTACAAGAACGTTTACAGATTTTTACTTTTATTAACAGTGTTCATGTAACATTAGGCAACAAAGTTACAGAAAATTTGTCCTCTCTTATGAAATTAGTCATGTATTGTAGTTCTTGAGGTACTAAACAGAATATCAAAACAGAAATGCACAATTGGTTGTTTTTTATGAGAGACCTGCAATAGTTTCTGATGTAATAAAGTAATGCTTACATAACACACATGCACATATAAAAATGTATACACACTTTCACAGTAGATATCTATTTAATATATTTCAAAGTTGAACCAAAAAACAACAGTAATGTATAGTATGATGTTCTGTAAACAGATATGACTCACATACATTATGATAGCATTGCTACATGACAGGTAAATCAACAACGAACAAATGAAGTCAAGATTATCGTATAATGTCTTGTAAACCGATGTGACTCACATTACATTATGCTAGTGTTGCTGAACAAAATGGAGCCAAGATTATTGTTTGAATAGTGGAAAGCAATTTTGAAGTGGTATTGGAAAACCAAGAATGTTGTTGAAGTTAAAAGGCAATAGAGATATGTGTACAGAACAGATGTCCAGCGAGAGTAACAATTGCACACATATGAGACAAATTTGAGACTCATGGTACCAAATGCAATGTTCACAAGGGTAGATATGAGAGATCTCATACAGCAACATGCCCCGCATCCTTGGCTATGGTTTAGGAACATTTTGGGCATTCACTGCAGAAATCTACTAAGCAATATGCACATGAGAATGGGATTAGCAGAATCAGTGTATGTTGTATTATTTAAACAGCAAAGTTGTAACTGTAAAAGTCTAAAATGATTAGTGCTTATCATTTTATGTTTGTATGAATTCAGTTTTGTTATGTTAACATTGTTTTTTTCATGCTTGAAGTGGATATACATTTTTTGGCACATATATACGGAGGGTGCCAAAAAAAAAAAAAAAATAATATATATATAATATATATGGATCCCAATGTTACATCTGGCATTGCTTTGCCTGCTGCTTGTATAATTGCTGAGGGTTATCCTGGTACCTTTTTTACATTCTTGTTGCTATTGCCTGATGGAAACATCTCCATCTTACCACTAACCATGCTGCAATTATCCAGGAAAAAATCTGAGTGGAAACAGAGTATGAGTATCTTTAATTACATGTTTCAGCCCAGTTTGTGATATGCAGATAACATGTTCTCAACCACTTCTTTGTAGTTTTCTTGCCTGTTTCTAAGAAAGTTAGTTGACACCAGATAAAACATATTCCAAGTTTCTTTCTCAACACCATGTAGCAAAAATCATTTAAATCTGAATACCCATAAAAACTCCCTCATTAAGTCAAGAGAATTCATGAAGGAGGTAATTGAAAGCTGACCCAGTCTACAGCCTGTGGTGCTTCAGTAGTAAAAATGGGCAATAAAGACTATTAAAAAAAAAATAACTCAGTCTGGTTCATGGCTTTTACAAAGTTTCAGAAGATTTTTAAAGAGGCAAACATTGTTTTGGCTCCAATAAACAAATGCTTGAAGTGGATATACATTTTTAAAAAAAAAAAATCTCCTAAAAACCAACACAAAAGACAATATTCTGCCAGAAAAACAATTAGGCATTTACAAAGTTGGCTGCAAAGACTGCAATATGAAATATATAGGCAAAATAAAAAAAACCATTACCATACAGTTTAAGCAACATATGAGAAATGTAAAATATAAGCACATGGAAAAATCAGCAATAGCAGACCATTTCTGGCAAAAGAACCACGAATTCCAAAAGGAACCAAAAAAGTTCTTCAAAAACCCATAGAATTAACAGTGTGGGAAAATATATTCATAAACAAAAAAAGAGGAAAATTTGGTTAATTTTGATCTCCCAAACCATAGTAACCTCATCACTAAGTTTGTAAAATCCACAGAGCAACATCTTAATACCACACTGAGAAGCAGACAGTGGAACCAGGCTGAAGATGAAGGCAACAGCCTTTGAAACATGACCAAGTCAGTGGGACAAAATGAGTGAAATTTCAGTGATTTCCTGAATAACAAGGTGTTTTAGATTTTTATATTTTTCTTTCATGTACACAGCAATAACAATTGGTATAGATAGAAGCATAAGTCCATTAAGTAGCAACACTGTTTTGAGACTCAATTTGGAGAGGTCTATCCCCATTCTTGGGATCAGGCTCCATTTGAACGGCACTCATAAGGCCATCTACTTTGTTACAGAGCAGCAAACATTTTCTTTTGGAAACTATGGCATAAACTGCATATGCAAGTGCATAACGAAGTAGCTTAAACATTTTTGTGAGGTACTTTCACATTGAAACCTTGATGCCAATAACTCTTTCTCCTTTCACAGGTTCAGATCACAAACAAGATCTTGAAGTTATTCTTGTGTTATCTTTTGTTGAACAGATGATGCACCCTGGTTGACATACTAATCAACATCAAATTCTGGAGACATTAATTTGCCTCCCACCCCCTCATCTTACGAATCTACGCTAAATACTTTTGGGAGTTTGGTAACTGGAAGTCCTTTGCTTGCAGAACTGATCTAAGGGCAGACAGTATATTTGGCTAAACTATTGTCCATTTCTTTTTCCTTGTAATGCCTCCAGAAACAGTGGTACCACACAGAAGTCACTTAAATGATTATGTGGCTCCCTACATACCATCAGAACAGAAAATAGCAATGACAGTTAACCAGGGCTTACCCTGGTTCCCAATCTTGCATGCAAGATAAAGCTGATATACCTTTTTTACAAATGGAGTTGTAGCCTTCTTTTGCCTAGCAAGTCACTTCACCACAAATAAAACAAAAGTTTGTGATTATTAAGACAGTTACAAAGATTGCTGCTGCTAGATTTGTACTGTAATGTTCATGTGTAAGAACAAAGATGTGGGTAGAAATGCAGCTTAGGAAATATGCAGGACATACATGTAATGTGAAAAGACTGGTTGACATTAAAAGAGAATGCTCAGTATTAGGCAATTAAATTGCCTTTTATCAATGCTATGATGCTATACATTACTTCATGAAGGAAGATGAATGGAGTGATGTAATGCGACACAATCACAAACTGTCGCCAACATAAGATTGAAATAAAGAATTGAAACAGTTCACAATGAAAGTATGCAATGTGGACTGAGTATATCAAATATCAGGAGTATGTGTATTGGTTAATTCAGAGTGAACTGGTACATTTTATTGTCATTTTTGTGTTTATCATCTCAAAATTAGTAAATATTTCATATTTTTATTAGGAGCAAAATGTGTGTTGACCAGTATAGTTTATAACTGTGATTTATTAATATTGATAATGAGTATGATCTTAATGTTAGGGATATTTTTCTTCTTTACAAAGAGGACAGCACAGTATGATTTTGTTTAATGTGAATATAGTGAACTTTTTAAGGCATGTCCAAGTTAGATGGCTAACTTAAAAAAAATTAGTAGACAGACTTCCATAGAATTATTAAGCAGCTTCAAATTATTTTCAAAGCATCTCAGATTGCCCTTATTTTTAAGATAGACTTTCCAGATAATGTGCTTACACTTAATTATACTAAAATTTATTTTCCACTTTAAAAATATTTTCAGATTTTTATGCCATAATACTGAAATTTATAAAAATAATCTAAAGTAACTGAAATGTATGAGATCTGATTAACATTGTAGGTAGGAAAATGAAATGAAATAATTAACTGTCTTTTACCCAAAGAAAAAGATAAAAATGTGAAAAATTGTTCAGTTCCTCCAGGCTTGTTTCAATCACTTGCTTAAAATTTTTATTTTAGTGTAGATAATAATCCCAGGACACTTAAAGCAATGAATAATTAAGCTATGTTTCAAAGTTTCTAATATGCATTTTTATGAATTTTATAAAGAATGTTGTACCTATAGATAAAGCATACAGGAAATAAGCAAGCATAATTTTGAAAGTGTAAAAATGGATAATTCCTTACAGTAATTTTTTGCAAAAGAATTCCCTGGTGTATATACAATGATCTCCACTACACCTAGTGTTCCAGGTAAAAATTTTGCAAATAAACTCTATCAATTGTTACAAGAAAACAGATGAAAATTAACAACTGTTCCCAATATTAGTGAAATCAGAAATTTGAAATAGATTAAATTATAAGCATATTTTAACTTTATTCAAACTAATAAAGACACATTTTTTGCACTTGTACATACAAATTTTCTAAAAATGAATTTTTTAAATAAAGTTTGACAAATATGTGTATACAGGGTAAGGCATTTATAGTGTCCTGACCATTTTACTCCAAAATGAGGGGGGCAGGGAAAATTCAAGATGGTTATGTAAAGTAGAGCATCAGTTGCAATGGAGCTTGAACATCTGGTGTGGCATTTTGGAATTCGTTATAATTGGACCACTCTTCATTGAAGGTAAACTTAATGGGCAGAAATACAGAATTTTTTTGGACCAAGAACTTCCAGTGTTGCTTGAAGACGTGCATCTCGGGAATGCACTGCAATATGGTATCAACACGATGCTTGTCCATCTCATTATTTAGTTGTAGCTCAAGAAATATTAAACAGAGAGTATCCTGGTCAATGGATAGGATGCACAGGACCTGTCCAATGGGCCTGCCCATTCCCCTGATCTCACTTCTCCAGATTCTTTCTTATGGGGATACATTAATGATAACATTTATAAAGAAGTACCAACCCTGCTAAACTATTTCAACAAATTAGGAATGTCTGTGCAAGAATCAGCAAAGAAATGTTGAGACGTGTTCATTGATCTTTAGAAGCACATTTTCGGAAATGCATTGAAGTTAATAAACATACTTTCGAGCATTTACTGAATTGAAATTGTTTGTAATGTGAACATGACATTGTTTCAATTATGGTTACATACTGTACTATATGTAAATTGACAGCAGTAAAGTGAAAGTGAGTGAAAAAAATTTGCTCTTTTATTTGTCTAATATGTCATCATCTATCATCTCTAGTTGATAAATGAACTAGAACTTTTATACTGAAAATTGAATGCTCTTTTAATCCCTGGGGAAAAATACATCATCCCATTTGAAAAAACCAAATTGCCCTTGCAATGTCCTTGAGAATGGCATATCAAGGACAAGTTAAGGTCACTATCTTATATCCCTACAGGACCACTTCAAATGTGGTCTGATGTATTTTTGTTTTTCCTCTTCGTTGTGGAGTAAAATGGCCGCAACATTATAAATGTTTCTATAAGTTAATAGGATTTATGTCCTAAAATATAGGATTTTGTACAGGATATTAATGAGCAACACCTAAACATTTTCTCTCTATACAGAGGGTCTTAGACAGGCAATTTGAGATAGGGAACCCAGGATCAAAGGTTTCAAACTTACATGTTAGGGTTTAAAGATTCAAAAGAGTATACACACACCACTAACTGTTTACATTAAAGCATCCCTATATCAATAGATTGAAATGTAGCATGACGACTTCTATTTGGGAATCTTTCTCTTCACATCTCAGCAGCTATTACAACACAATCACTTGCTTTTGTATGTATCAAGCACATATCTGCAAGTTCAAAAAATCTGAAACCATTCTTCATTTCTTCAATGTTTAATTTATTTGATGAATTATTTTCTATTATATTTTGGTTACAAAACAAACTGTTGCATAAAACAATCGACAGATATTTCACAACGTTAAGGAAAAAAGTAGAATTGTGACTTTTTTTCTAACAACTGAACTCATATCAGCATACTAATGTAATGGCATGCAATTATGTGTTTAGGATTTTTTTAATGTAAAATGGTGAAGATTATTTCATTGGTTATTAAAACCCAGTTTTATTTTGATTATTAAGGACACATGAAGTCATTCTTATAAAAATGTTAATGCTATTTAATTTTAGTATCAGCACTTCATTACAATAGCCCATTACTTCAACATTTTACATCTGTGACCTTAGGTTCCCCATCTCAAATTATTTGTCTGACCCCTCTATATACAGTGAAAATTTTTTGGTGCTGTCTAGTAATATCCCGTATATTTATTTGTGCGTGCGTGCGTGCGTGGAATGAGTTTGAACATAAAGTTTAAGTTTGCACATTAACCAGCTGAAAATTATTTTCTATAAAGTTAAATTTATTCACCAAATAAAATATTGTACAACAAATATAGAATCCATTAATATGAAACCGTTAAGTGCAAATTAAAAAAAGGGGGGGGGACTTAATTCTAAAAATACTACAGAAATGGACTAACTCACTAACCATTTCTTTAGTAAACTGCTCCTTCTCCAATTTTAACTGACATATTTTTTTTTTTTCATCTGCAATTAGTTCCTGGATTTGTATTAACTCTGCAGCAATCATTACTTTATTTTCCAGTTGCTTGCCTATGTGTTCTAATGTTTGATGTAATGTTTGTCTCAGTTTGACTTTTTCCTCTAAACTTTTTATTATGGTAGAGTTATCCTTTTGTTCAATCTAGAGAAATGCATATAACAATTTATACAAAAATTATAAAAATCCATGTATGTGCTTAAGATTCAGCATATACAGTGTTTTTCATATGGGAAAGGGATTCGGCTGTAGCCAATGGAACGTAAATGCTAATGCCGAGTTACAATATCACTTTTATCTGTCCCTACTTCCATTCACCTCCATGGGCAGCAGAGGTATTAAGGCACAGACTTGAGTGGGAGGTCCGGGGTTCAATTTCCACCAGGACCATCCTCCCTGACAGATTTTTTCCAGGTTTTCCTCAGTCCTCATAAATGGCAAATGTTGGGGAGGTACCCTAAACTTAGGCCTGAATGCTTCCTTTAAAAAACAAACCCTTTCCCAATTTACCATTTCATTTCATGCATAATCAGTGCCTACTATCTGTGGTGCCTCAGTAGTAAAAATGAGCATTAAACACTAATTACATTTTTTTTTAAAAAAATTTATCCCCCTCTCTGTCACATTTATGCAAGCAGCATCATGTTGTTACAACAGTTATAATTTCCTAAAAATTACATGCACTTTCAAAGAAATCATATTGTTTACCTGATATTTAATCCAGTGGAAGTGCTAGTCTCATTGTGGGTGTCCCTCTTACTAATATTATTGTCACTGTCTTCATCAGTTAGCAGTTCATCACTATTGTCATCAGGATCTTGTAAATGTACTATTATTGGTTCTAACATTTTGTCACGCCCCATTTCTTTCCTAAAGCCTTGTAATCTTTCAGTGTCAAACATAGAATTCCCAGACTTTCTGTGTCATGTTACCTATTTTTTCATTAACAGTTTTTTCATGTCTTTGATATTAAATGTCCTATTTTATTTATTTTCCCCCCTTTATATGAGACCATACATTCTGAATTGGATTGTAATGACAATGATAAGAGGGCAATCAAATTACTTCATGCCCTCTTTCATTACCCAGTTGATCAAGTTCATACATTTTAAACTGATTTTTGAACAGTAAAACATATTGTAAAACATTTTTTTTTTAATTTGCCAAAAATTTAATCCTTTTATTTTGCAACCATTGAATTATATTACCTTTTCTAGTTGATGTATTTGGAATTATGTTTATAGTGACTGAATGATAAGAGTGCATTATCCATTATTTTTGTACATCCCTCTTTTAAATGATTTAGGAGAAATCATTCAAAAATGTTGAAGCTGTCATTTCTTTATGATAGTCAGTAGTTGATTTAGAACAAAATACCAATATACTTTCTTGTACAAAACCTATTTTTGCCAATCCTTCATGATGAATGATAAGTCTGCCGCCCTTACCCAAAGGTCCCTTCAGTCCACCACTATTAGAAGAGCCTTGCCAAATGCATTTTTGAGTGTTGTTTTGATTAACCCAAGATTCGTCTAAATAACAAGTTCACCTTGTATTGCCAGGAACTCAAATTTGATGCATTGTGCACAGAATTTTAGCCATGCTGTCATAATGTCACTCTTCTCCATTAAGAATTTATGTCCACCATTTGTCTTTTGAATTTGAAGCCTAAACTGAGCAATATTCTATAAGTGGACAAATTAGAGCCTTTGTATAAAATACTGTTTTTTAACATTTTGGTAATTTTGTCTATTTTGGAAATTTATCTTCATTGTAAAAGCCCTAAACAGTTCTTCATACAATGTCCTTGTTAACACAGTCATTTAAATTGCAAATCTCTTATAGGTTTCTTTATGTTTTTGACTAGACACAAACACCAGAGCACTACCAGAGTCAGATTTTTTTACCTCAACACAGATGTGTGACACAATATTTTTTTTACTCCACAGACATCTGCTGTTAGATTTTGACACGTAAATCAAGATTTTATTTTTCTTCTTCAGAACATTTTTTAAAAATGTAATATATATTAAAAATCATCTTTTGCAACTAACTTTTTAACACTTCTTTTTAGAATTAGGAACTTTTGCACTCCTTTTACTGTATGATATGATTAACATAATCATGCATTATTCACTTCCACTACCTTGTCAGACTGACAGTGGCTATAAGCAAATTAATTTATTACTAAGGAATAAGCAGAAAAAAAGGTATGTTTATTAGAGTGGTATGTTATGGCCCTACCACAGATTACATATTATCACCAAATGTTGCTGACATTGTTACTGTTGTGTTTACATCTATATAGACTCAGTGCTTTGATACCATCAGTAAAATGAACATATTATTGTTGGGAATGTACTGGAAAAATCTCATAACACTGGGATAGTCACCTATTGTACATCTGAAATAAGAACATTATTAAAATTGGATCTATTGAAGCTAGAAAGATGCTCTTTGGATGTACATGTCCACAAAACTGTTCTTTACATGTGTTATGTAATTTATGTGACATATAAATATTTTAACCCAGCACTAGGAGCACTTATAATATTGATCCTCATTTCCAGGTTGATGGTAACAACATGGACCAATATTGCAATACTGTAAGCTATTGATTAGCCATAGACTATAAAGCTGGAGAAAGTCAATCCCTTTCCTATTTGAAAAACACTACAACTTAGCTTTTAGTTTGCAAACTTTTTTTTTTAAATCTGTGGAATAAATATGTTTACATACATCTAAAATGAATCTAAATCTACATTTTCATTTATTTGGTTTATTTGCAAATACTCTTTAACATCTCAGGTTATCAGTAACCCATTTAAATCAAAGCAAGAAACAGTGAATAAATTTGCTCACAGGTCTCTTCTTTCAGATTTTAGGTTCTTTTATGTGCTGGAACCAATAAATGTACTTCCCTTCTGAACAATAAGCCATAATTAGGATTTATGAGCAGCTCAAAGAAAAGAAAGAATTTCACAAGCCAAATAAGAAAGTGAAACAAACAAGCACAAGTAGTAAATTTTTCATAAAATTTACTGTTGAAACTAGAAATGTTAAAATATTAAAGTTGTGCACTCTGCAATGCTTTTGGTTTTAATTCTCTTAAAGCCACTATATACTAAACAACATCAGCTTCCTTACTGTATTTAAATTCTTCAAACATTCAATAGAGCTTGTAACTTTAAACTTTTTTTGAATATGTGTCATTTGAAATTGGTACAGCACTGTTTACTGCTTCCATTTTACTAAGTAAAACATAATATTACATTAGATTAAAAAAAAAACATGTATCCACATTCTCCTTTATGAGCATACAGGCTGCAATCTGTTTATCATGTAACTACTTGTGGCAAAAGACCATATTTTGATTATGGCTTAAATGTATGCATACTCAAAGAAAGAGAACAGAGGACAGCAGAAGAAAGATTGCAAAGCAAATATACATACATCTTTTATCTGTTCACTAATCTGTCTCAGATGACTGACTCCAATATAATACTCTGCAAACTTCTTCTGAAGATTTAGAGTATGATACATTTCAATGGCACTTGCAAGAGATTCATATATATCAAGTTGTCTTCTATATTCATCTAAGAGAGGCTTTGTTCGTTCAAGAGCTGATTTATTGCCTGGCAATTAAAAGTACATTAAAATGATAATAATAACAATAAAAATCAAAGAGAAGGAGAAGAAGAGATGGAAGTGAGCACATCATTTTTGCATTGCACAGCTGTGTTATTATGTTGATAGTGTTGTATTATATTTATTTACTTTCTTTCAAATAGTCATATAAATGACATAAGAAAAGTACATAATATAATTATAATAAATGGATCAGAACAAAACATTACATAGTATAAAAATAACAGGAATGCAAACAAAAAATAAAATTAAAAGAAAACACATATTTGTAATTACATATATATATTTATACCAGATATACAACAAATTATATAAGGAAATATGATTGGAGCCTGGATTTATATGCAAAATTTCATAGATCTTGTATTATAGAAGTACTGCTTTCAACAATATTAATTCTATTTCATTATGTAAGAAATGCTTATTTCCTAGAAACTAGTGAGGCATATTTTCCCAAAAATTATGGCCATTAGTGCAGAAGAGCATAAATGGTAGTTTCTTAAGATATGTGTGGTACAAAATGGGCAACACTATTAACAATAGGTAGAGGATTCATTTACTTTATTTGTAGTTCCCAAGTATTGAAAAGGGTGGAATACTGTGATGCTGTAAGTTCATAGCACAGATGCTAGCGATGGCAAAGGTGCAGGGATAATGTTGATAAGTGGCCAAATTGCAATGAAAAATTTTAAATATCCCAAGTGATCTATTTTGTGTCTTGAAATTTGCCTATTTTAACTGCTCCTGTATGAGTGCCCCCCCCCCCTTTTTCTTTTTTTTTCCCCCACTTGGCTAGCCTTAATTACATTTAATTATCAATTTAAGCACATTGTTATACTAATCATGATTCTTCCCACTGCTTAATAGAATTTTGCATGTTATTGAAAAGTCACTTTATTGTGTCATATTTAGTATAATACAAATTTATATTATTCAGCTAACATTAAACATGGAGGTAACATTCAAAAGAGACTATAACTTTAGAGAATGAGCAAAAAGTTTATTTCCAAACTAGCTATGCATATATGCAATAAAAATGTCATTAAACATACAAATTAGTAAATACCAAAATTTGTATCTGGACATAGAAGTTTTTGATTGAACAATATTTTAATAAATAAACTTTTTTTTAATAATCTCAATATCATTTGCTTAATGAAATACGAGAAACCAATAGTTACCCATATCATTAGTCATATAATACCTCTTCAGGGGAATCACTTACAACAGGAATATCCATTAACAATCTTTTCTATCAATCCAAATCTTTAACTGTACCTGTTCTCACCAAAGAGCTGAACAAGAAGTGTGCTTTCATCTCCAATTTTTTATATCAAGAATGAATTAGATAACTGTATCTCCTGTAGACAGAAACCCTTACTTCTGTTTAAAATTTAGCATCTGTTCTGTAGTATAACAAAAATTTCTGAGCTACTTTCAACTCAGCAATGCTGACAAGCTTTTACTTGAAGTTCATCTTTATGTTGTTTCCCTTTGCAATGGATATGTATTCATCTAATTTCATTAACTTTATTCACCCTTTTAAAACACAGTAAATACTTGTTTAACATCATATAATTTTCACTTTGTACCTAACAACATAATACCACCCATTGTTTTAAATATATTATATCTTTCATCATTTTATTATCCATTTCATGCTAGCTGGCAAGTCAGCAGTCAGAACAGTAACTCCCAGCAAAACAGATATAATATCTGCACAACTGATTCAACTTCTTACAATTACTATGAAAATAAGAACATATAATATAGCACAATATGTTGGAAATATTGTCCTGCTGCATCATACATTTCTGGCATTTTTTTTAGAAAATTGTCATTCACACACATCAGTACATTTTTCGAAATTGAGTCAATTTAAACCTGAAAGCACATAAAGTCACTGTTCTCCACAAAGTTGCAGCCAAGTGATCCTGATATTTGGGGAAATTTCTGTAATAGCATGTTAGAATAATTGATCCTACTTAATATTCTTTACTGATAAAGCATGGTTCCATTTATGTGGTCATGTTTTGGTGCAAAGATAAACGATATTAAGAATACAGAAATACATGATTTTAAACACAAAACCCCTTACATTATAACAAAATTGGTATATAGTGATCAGTAAATGCATAGAGTAATAAACTTTTTTGAGAATACTGTACATGCAGAAAGATATAGGAATTATATACTGGCAGTATGCAATTTTTATACAGGGGAAGTTGAAAAATAAAGTGCATGGAACAAACATTCATGCATTAAAAGAACTGAGAGAAAATATAGGGCAAGAAATTTAGTCAACTTCAGAAGATGAACTGATGCCTGTAAATGACAATTTTCTAAAAAGATGCCAGAAATGTGTGGATGTTGTAGGACAACATTTCCAACATCTCCTGTCATAAGGCAAGTGCATATATTCACTTTAAATGTTGTTGTACATACTTGAAGGAGCTTGAAACAAATTACTCTGACTGCTGACCTACCACTGCTATGAAAAGGATGATAAAACCATGAAATCATTAATATATACATTTAAAATAATTGTAGGCTTCTTTCTTAATAATTTTCCTATCTGAGCAAAAAAGCAGTAAGTTGGCATATACAAGCAGCTGTAGCATCTCATAGGATATGTGACTGTAATATCTTCAATGTCTTCTTGTTTCTACAGTTTTTTTTTTTTTTTGGTACAGCCTAAAGGCTATATAATTATAAAAATAATTATAACAAACAAAAGTTGACAATGATAAGATTTAGATTGCTCGTTTAACTTAAGTAAACTTCTTCTATAATATCATTCTATAACAGTATCTATAATAAAGATGCAGTCACTGAATTGAAAGTCAGCTTTTCACTATTATGCCATAATATGAATTCAATCTTCCTTACAGAAGTCCAATTTGGAATATCTGTAGCTGTTTGTGCAATATTCTTAATCAAAATCAGTGAAAACCCAGAAAAATCACAATATGCATATGGTAGAAAAGAAAGTACACACTTGAGTGTTAATGCATTTTTTAACTTCTTTGCAAAGTTCAACCAACCAATATATCACCTTACATTTTGACATGGACAGTGCAGTACTCACAAAACACCTATCCTAGAAATGTATTATTTGAGACAAATACATTAATATAATTTTTGTATTGTTGATCCTAAGTAAAACACTGTCCAATATTTTACGTTTGGACTGAAGACCAAGTGATGGAGGTACTTACAAATATTTTAAAGTTAAATGAATTACTTACAAGGTAAAGAAGGGAAGGATGTGTAGAAATAAAAACTAAGAACAAAAAAACTGTATGGTTGCAACAAAAGCCAAGGAGAAACCTTCACCTCTTTGGCTGGTAGTGGTGTTGGTGGTGGTGGCGGCGGCATCCATGAGGTTATGGCAATGATTTGCCCTGTTGTGAATGAAACCTATACACATTACTTAAATGCTGACAGCCTACCCAGGTGTCTGTCATTACCATCGTGCCATATTGCACATAATTTTGAATGATGTCATCGAATTAGTTTTGGTTACTAAAATAATAACAAATTTTAATAACATAAAATTAATAAACAATTTACTTAACAAATGTCTGCAATAACCACACAGATAGCAATTCTTGGCAGGTAATTTAAGTTCTTCATACTGTGCTGTTGCCAGCAGCTCTATCATACAATTGTGATGAAAGAATATTTTAGCAGTCAAGGAGTATTAATAAAGAGTTCAGACTGGTAAAATGGTATTTTTGCAGAGTTAAAATATCTTTCTGCAATTTCTTGACAAACATATATTTTCCCATGACCATTGAACTACATAATGCAGCAACTGTTGCATTATGCAAAATGTTATTGTTTTATTATGACCATATTAAGAAGTTTAACATTCCAATAACATTAAGATGTTTCCTTAATGAATATTTTGCTAAACACCCTATGATCTAGTCTGTATGCTGAACCACTTGTGATACAGAAATAATGAATATGTGAGGTCTCTTATTGACCTTTACCTGTCACAAAAGTTTATTACATTACTTTAAAATTTTCTTTACATCTCTATGTAAAATAATGAAATAAATAATCAAATTATGAAATGGCAAAACAAAAACAAATATTTTGTAAATTTAATCATATTACCACACTAATTTCTTCTACAATCAAAGCATAAATATTTGCTTTGTTTATCACTTTGCTGAAAGCTTCAACCTTAGCACTAATCAATATTTAGAACAATTCATCCTTAATGGATGGTACACAAACTGAACATTTGAGGCTCAATGAGTTGTTTCTGTATTACAGCTATTTGTAATTAACATTAAAATTTTTCAAGGTTCATAGGCTTCCATGGCCCATTTTGTATGAAATTCATTAAGTTCATGATTTTCATTCCTCATTACCTTGGTTTGCTGTATTCTAGTTGTTCTAGTTGAGTTGCTCCTTAATTTGGAACTAGTTATTACAAAGTTCTGCACCCTTAGCTGAGGAAATGAATTGCACGAAGTGTACAAAGTGCAATTAAGTTGCATTTTGTTCATCCGGTATTTGAACAATTCAACAGTCCTCTGTCATTATATGCTCAGTTCTCTCCAATTTCAGCCATGTGGGAACAAATGATCATGATTACTTTTGTTTAAGTTGTTGGATATTTTCCTAAATAACAACTTTTCTTTGAATTTCATTTACACTTTCTCAAACCATCTCCAGAAAACTGTCTCTTATTGGTATAGCAATTTTTCATAGATTTTTCTGGGTAAAAGAAACAGGGAAAAAAAAAAAAAAACCAGCAAACGAGCCATGTGCAAGATAATTGCAAATGTGTGGTTACAAGCCACCAATAACTTCATTAAGAAGCATCATCATGGCAAGTACAAATGAATTTGAAAAGTAGAATTTTCATTCAATCCCCATTCTTAGTTGGTTCAAAATTCACTCATAGCTTAACTTAACAAAGAATATAATTCTACTTTAGTGTGTTACATGTTATGTGCTATACATTCTTATCTGTTAAAGGTGGTGTTCAAAGTGTTGGCCTTGCATCTGAATGCAATAAAGCACTTGTCTTTGCTGTGATTTTCGAATTCTTTCAAACACCCCCAGATCATCTCGAAATTCTTGATAAGCACATATAATTCTCTGCTCCAGTGCTTAAACCATATCAACAGGAATGCTATACACTACACTTTTGAGGTGACCCCAGACAGAAAAATCCAAAGGATTGAGATCAGGTGATCATGGAGACCAAAATATGAACTCTCCTGTACAGGCCCTCCTTGACCTATCTCTGCATTAGATGTCTTCTTACAGTAGCAGCAAAATGTGCCAGCACATTCTAAAAGAAACATTGCTGATGTGGTAACTCATAAAGAGCATGTTGGTTTACGTCCCAAAAATGTATATTATGATAATTAAAATACCATCGAATGTGAACCCCACTTCGCCAGTAAATAAAATGTCAAACCTTATTTTACAGGTAACAGCCTGTTGTTGCATCCACCAACAAAAATTTACTCTAGGACCAAAGTCTGGATCACTGAGATATTGAACTCTTTGGAGGTGGTAAGGGTACAGTGAAATGTGATGTAAAATTCTCCATACACTACTGTGGCTTAGTGCAGGCACTTGTGTGGCAATTCTTCTAGTTGAAGTTCCTGGAGAGACTTGCACTGCTTCCAATACCATACCTTCAACTTCAGACCTTATGTGTGCAGGCCTTCCTTCCTGCTCCCCTGCCATGTACAAAACTATACTGTTCTCTGAGGCAATGATGGGTCCTTGTAAATGTGTGACTTTTGAGCTGTCTTTAATCTGGGTATTCTTGGCGGTACAAATATGCAGCCTCCTGTCATTTGCCTTTAGCCCTACCATAGATGAAATGCATGTCCACATACTCTGCATTACTGTACGGTTCCATTTGCACTATGTACAATTCAGCACACCTGACACTGTTCAGACAAGTGATCTGACTGCTTTGTCTTTGCACTGTACCCATTGTCTGCCATGTATGATTTGATAACATTATCATCTATTGGCAATGTTCAGTTTTGAAAACGAGCACATTTGCTGATAGCTTCAAAGCGCACAACAAGTGACACATATGATGTGAAAAATGAATGAAGTCAGTGGGGCTCATAACTATAAATTGGCAATAATAAATCTTGCATATGGCTTGTTTGTGGACCTACATTTACTGGAACTTTTTTTTTTTACTTCTATGATTGTATATTTGTGACTGTTTCAGTTTGCGCTATTAATTATAATACACCCTGTATAATAGTTTGCAAAAGCAAATTTAATTAACAAAAATAGCACAATTTTATAATTTTAAACATACTTACATGCATGACAAAAATGTGTAAATATATCTTTTTTCTCAAGTTTTCCATGATGCTTATGCCATCAGTAATGTGAACAATTATCTCTTGCACTAAGCACTTCTTGACATTTCCTTGCCATTGGAGAAATATAATGATGAATTTCATCATATTCAATATTCTCCCAGTAATGATGGAGACATATGATTAGAACACTCTCAATGTTTCAATATCTTCTAAAACCCTCTGTTGATGGGCATACCTCAGGTGCTTAATCAGATTTAGATCTAACCCCCACAGGTGGCAAGCTTTTAAGGCAAGGACTCATGAGAGAGAGGTCTTGGGTTCCATTCCCACCAGGGCCATCCTCCCTGAATGAGGCTTTTTCCAGCTTTTACTCAGTCATCGTAAATGGCAAATGCCAAAAGGTATCCTAAAACTCAGATCCAGAATGCTTTCTTCCTTTAAAAAAAATCCTTTTCCAATTTATCATTTCACCCACCACCTGTAATGCCTCAGTATTACAATGAGCATTATTAAAAAAAAAAATTTAGATCTGGAGAAAAGCAGACTGTAGACTATAATATTATGCATTTCTAAACACCTAGACACTTACCCTGCATGATGTGCTTTGGCATTATTATTCATATAAAGGTATTCAGTACCACACACTTTAGCAATAGAAGATCACATCTTGAGAGATCTCTTTTTCTATTTATCATTATTGCTCCCTAGACTATACTATACCTCCTTTGAATTTGTGAATTTTTTGTATAGGACCAGTTTTTCTACTTATCATTATTACTCCCCAGACTATAGCATGCCTCCTTTGAATTTGAGAAATTTTTGTATAAGACCAGTCTTTCTGCAATTCCTGAATGTTATCATGTGATATTCTCCTGGAATGTGCAGACCTGAAGACAATCATCTGTGAAGAGAACACGGTTTCATTGTTCCAAATCAACATACTCTTAGAATCATGTAATAATTTAATAAAAATTTCTCAATTTTCATAGGGAATCACTGGACAATGGGAATGAAGTACTCTTTCATGTATCTATTTCTAACAGTTTGTGCTGAAACAGTTAAATTGTAAAAATTCTGCAGGGTACTTCTTAACTTGGCAGCAATTATCCTTTCTCTCAGGGCCCTTAGGAACCCTTACGCAGCAATTATAATCTCTGGTTTACCTGAATGATGTTCTTCTGGACTGCCAAACTCTTGATATCACCTTCACATCCTCGATATAACTCCTCTTCTAGTATTCAGAGCCATAGCAGCATCAGTTTGTGTTCTACTATATCTAATTATTCCATAAACATTTCATCTTAACTTAAAAGACATCATTTAGCATTTATGTATTAAAAATGTCTTATACCATTTTTTCAGATATTTTAACCAAGAAAAGTAGCATTAAAAAGCAACTTATTTATTCATTCATAATGAAACAATTTAAATATATGAAAAAAAAAAATTGTAGTTGACTACTGATTGATTTATTTATGGATGCTCTTTAACATCTCAGGTCATCAGCATCCCATTCAACTCAGGGCGTGAAAAGGACGACAAATTTTGCTCAGAGGCCTCTCTTTCAGGCTTGAGGTTCTTTTTCGTGCCATAAATCTACAACATGGGACCCATGGCTTTACTTCCCTTCCGAAGGAAGTCATACTTAGGATTTTTACGCCCGAAAAAAATCCATCGGTCCTGGCCGGGTTCGAACCCACATTCTTGGGTGTAGGAGGCAAGTATGGTAACCACTACACCACCAGGACCGACAGTTGACTACTGCAACTAGTTGGTAGACAAATGAAAAAAGCGATGATTTATCATTTATTTATATATATCACAAATATTATTTAAAAATGTATTATTCCTTAGACAATTTTATGCCTATTACATACAATATATGTATGTAATAGGCAGCAATCTTTAATCATGCTTACTCCAACCATAAATCTAATCTGTATAATCAGCTCAAAATCTTCTCTTCTTTTGGTCTACTCTCATTTGAGATACTCTCTAGGTAATAAACAAAATACACTGAACAGCATTAAAATTACATCATCAAGAAGGATTTGGATGACTTAGTTGAAAAAGAGTGTTTACTTATTCAACAGTATTAAATTCAGCTTATGTGTGCTGTTTTATTGCATAAATCAATATAATGCATGGCATTCTCAGTTTTCATACATTATTACAAATATATCATGGGCCTTGCCAATTTTTTCCTAATATCTTAATATCTTCTTGTGGAATGGCATTCCATGCTTGCTGTACTTGGATAATCAGTTAATGCATATTAAGGGCTGATGAGAAGAAACGTTAATGTTCTTCCAACAAATTTCTACACTAGTTCAAGTCTGAAGACCAAGAGGGCAACATTAGAGTGCCAATGTTTGGAAAGCTTGCACTGGGTTTATTATGTTTTGGTGTTTAGTTATTGTTTCATTTGTGATTACTTAACTGGGACCTTACATTATAGTCATTGCATCCCAGATCAAATTGCTCTGTAGGCCTTCAATGTCTAGTCATCCCTTCTATCATATAGCTCTTCATACGATGATCATTTTAGCAGCAACTTAAAAAAAATATATATAAATACAAAAAAATTAAACATTAAAAACTTTGTGGTGCATCATTTAACACAAATATATGCTATATGTTCACCTGGTGTAAATGTTCCCTAAAACCAGATCAATCTATGACATCATATTAAGGACTTAATGGAACACACTTTGGGCATGGGACCTCAATCTAATTTCTTATAAATGACCACCATCTGTTTCTGCTATAATGTTTTAAAATGCCTGAATTTGAGCAGCGGTTGCTTTATGGTTCATTAGTGCCGTTTAAGGAATGTTTCAATCCGCCGTATCTGTTTATGTATAGCCCTGTATCATACCTACAAGTGGTCAATGTTGAAGCATTATGGCCAACATGTTCAGTAACATTCCTTATAGAAAGTTAAACATCATACAAACTGATAATATGACCTATTTCAAATTTTGCTATAGTTCTTTATATTCTGGGTATGTTTGATGCTGGAACACTTTCACTATTCTTCCATCATTAGATTCACTATCCTTTATCTAATAAAGGTAATTTATCCTTTACACAACATTTGAGGCCAGCTGTATAATCAGTCCAACTGGGCTGAAACTTGAATAGAAGGGAAATGGAAAAATGGTACTACAAATCAATAATGTCCTGTCCAAATATTAAATTCTAGGGTTCTTGAAATTATTAGACTAAAAATCTTGAATATTAAGAGCACTTTAATGGTTTACTTAGAGATATTTTTACATAATTTTCATGTACCTTAAAAATTTCAAATTAGTAATTATTTAGATTACCCTGGTATTAATGATATCACTTTACAAATTAAATTTTGTCCTATTGCAAAAGTTATTTTTATGTGTATTATAAATAACTTGAAGCCACTTTCTAAATACAGGACAGTTGCAACGTATCATGACTCTGAACCACTGACCATCATTCAATTATGTTAATGCCCATTATGCAATATTAACACATTACTGCTAAAATTTTAAATTTAACTCTCAAACTAGAAAAGATATAATATTTAATGTTATAAGTTATATTTTACAGCTTCTTTAAAAACATAATTCTATAATTAATATTGCAATTTCCTATTACATGTGAAGTTTGCCCTGTATTTTCTAGTTACAAATCTATATATTTTCTGAACAAAAAAATACTATTTTAAAGGAATCCTTAGTTTTAAAGGTATAAAATAAATATTTTCAAACTTCTTAATCACAAAGTCAACTTTGCTACTATTTAACATATACTTACGTTCCAAAGCCATGTTCAATTGATTTTTTTCATCATTATAATTTGATTCAAAAGTTTTCAATATTGCATCAAGTCTGTAGTCCTCTTTTGTTGTGCTCATCATGTTTACCTAAAACAACATACCTGAGATTTCAGACTACCCAGAACAGCACAGATAAAATGCATTTTGCCCAAAAGAAATGAAAAAAGAAAAACATAATATCAGGATTATTATAAAAAGCAATATATATGCTATCTGGTAGGGTAATGAGAAATGGTACTGGGATGGGGCAGAAATTGAAGTGGTTAATAAATTTGACTGTTTGGGTATTAGGCTTAGCAAGAATGGAGGATGGAGGGAACAAAATTGTGTTTTGAATCATTATCTAGTCACACAAGAGAAAGTGAAGGGAGGAAATACTTGGGTCAGTAGAATCAATGAGATTATGGAAAAAATCAGTTAGGTATGGCATAGCATGATAGAGGAAGTAAAGAGGTTTTTAGAAAGAAATTAAACTAAGTATTGATGATGTTAAAAGACAGGAGACATTGGGTAGATTGAATAATAAAAAGTCACTAAGGGTTTATAGGGGGTTAAAAGAAATATGGGGCAGTTATGTAGATGAGGGTGACAGGTGGACAAGGGAAGGGAATTGCATGGGTCTGGACAGGGGTAGTGAATATGAAAGGAATAAGAGGAGATTTAAATATATAGGCATGTCTGATGTGTGGAATGCAAGATAGTTATTGGCATGCAATAATGGAATGTGGAGAAACTAATGAAATGAGAGCAAAACTTAGGATTGAGAAGTGGACTAACCTACCCATACAGATAAGGGGAAATAATTTGGTGAATATGAAAACAAGGCAGAAAATCTTGGAGTTTGGAAATTATTTAGCTAAGGTTAAAAGAAAATGGTTGAAGAAAGTAGGTAAAAATAAGGAACCAAAGCAGGTAGAAACATAATTTAAGCTGCATTTTGACTGAGTACACTTTTAGATGTAAGCTGCCTGATAGTTGAGCAACTGCATGGTTGAAACTATTCGGCCACTTGGTTGCACTGCATCTCGGGAAGATTTAGTACAGTGACTATGGTTGTATTTGCTTATGTGATTGAATAATTGTAAAATTGTACTGTGGAAGCGTGTTGTATTATTAAGTGGAAATAAAATTCAATTCAATTCAATCTGGGAGGGAAAGTATAACAAAAAGAGTAAAAAATTGTAAATGAATTTCAATTATTAACTTTTTTGCAAATTATAGGTATAATTTGCCCATGTATTTCCAAAGAATCTCATAACAGCACATAGCACTGTTTAATTTTAAGAATGGATCCCTTAGACTTCCACAAAAGTGCATATAATCTTTTGTTCTGGTTGTAGCTGCATCATAAAGGCCAAATCCTCTTGTAGACACTGCATATTAGGCTAAAACTTCTCAAAATTTACATTTGTATCCTCCCATGGTTCACTATATAGAACCACCTGTAGTGCCTCAGTAGTAAAAAACTGGCATTAAAACACTATTTAAAATTAAACTGTATAGATTAGTAGCCATTATTTTCCACTATAGGATCTTTATTTCATCAGATATTAATATATTGCATTTATGTGATTAACCAGCAAAATGAAGACCCTATAGATGTAGGTATCTATGACAGTGATAACTGGAAACCACTCCTGGTGAAATGCATCAAAGCCAGAGTTCAACCAACTAGGATGCAGAACAGCAGTATTGAACTTAGAACATGCCACTGAAAGCTTACAAACCTAAAAGCAATAAACAGGGCATAAATGAGAATTTTGTCATTATAGGTCAATTATGAGAAGTAAAAATTCTTCCTCATGTTATACAGCCTTTAGAGTTCTGAATTTGGTAAAAATTTTATTTATGAGTTTATTAATAGATACTGTTTTTTGGGGTCAATATTTTAAGTTGCAAAAGTTGTACCAGTAACAAAGATGGAAGGGCAATTGTTACATACAGTTATGTTTTAAACAATGGAGGAGGATATTTCCTGCATTTTTTCTGCTAATTATAGAATACAATGAGAATATGGGCAGCTGTAAAGACTTTTTTTTTATTTTATTTATGGATGCTCTTTGACATCTCAGCTCATTAGCATCCCATTCAATTCAGGGAGTGAAACAGCTGACAAATTTTGCTCAGAGGCTTCTTTTTTTCAGGCTTGAGGTTTTTTATCATGCCATAAATGTATGACATGGGACCCATGGCTTTACTTCCCTTCAGAAGGAAGCCATACTTAGGATTTTTACGCCTGAAAAAATCCATTGGTTCTGGCCAGGATCGAAACCACAATCTTGAGTTTGTTTGATTTGATTTATTTATGGATGCTCTTTAACATCACAGGTCATCAGCATCCCATTCTATTCAGCCAATGAAACGACCAACAAATTTTGCTCAGATGTCTCTTCTTTCAGGCTTGAGGATCTTTATCGTGCCGTAAATGTACGACATGGGACCCATGGCTTTACTTCCCTTCCGAAGGAAGCCATACTTAGGATTTTTACACCGGAAAAAAATCCATCGATCCTGGCCGCGTTTGAACCTGTGATCTTGGGTTTAGAAGGCAAGTATGGTCACCACTACTCCACCAGGACCTACAGCTGTAAAGAAAGCATATAAAAGTGAAACTAACATGTATATCCCCATATTATGAGAAAGCAGTTCATAAAGTCATTAACCTTCAGTTTCCTTCATCTGAAATGATTGGTGGTTAGTGCAGTCAGTAAGAGTATTTCATACAATGAGTAAAATCTTGCATCAGAACTTGTTTTATGATTTTCCACATAAACTTCTAATGAAATGCTGGATGCCTTCTGAAGGCTTGTCATTGTGATCTCACAACTTCCAAAATTAAATAAATTCATAGATCATATATAGAATAATAGCAGACATCAACTGCTCATGTACAGGCAGCTGACCTAAGATAATAGCAAAAGGGCTCCAGAAGTTACTGTCAACTTGAAGAGCTAATTCTACAAGCTCCTTCCATTTATGTGCCTTGTAAAACACTAGTAAAACTGAGAGCAGGCATTGCTTCTGGAAAGAAAAAATATTTAAACACCAAACTCTAATGGCTTATTAAAAAGTTTATGTAGTTCAGACAAGAAAAATAATTCATTAACCATGTCCTGTTTCATTCCAACAACTAACAGACATTTGAATTCTGCATTCATGGGGGTCAGTAAAAGGTAGGCATTTTGTTCATTTTCTTGTATGTGCTTTTTAAGCCATTTTTCACTTAAATTCTATTAATTTTGCTTTGTTCACCCTAGTTAATATTGCCTAGCTCTGATATTCTCCATTAGAAAGCAAGCATCCTGTTTTCAAGAAATGTACACGAAGGTATGGAAAAAAAAACATTCTATACATTCATTCACACATGTTGCCCATGAGGAAAAAGATTTCCAAAATATGGTACTTACTACTCTCAAGACAACTGAATCACTTATTTCAGAAACTAGACTTTTTGTAGTTCTGAACAAAGAACCAGCTCATGCAAAATTTTCATGTTACCATAAAAGTTGCAAAATTTCACATAGAGACCAGATTATACCAGAAGATGCTCACTTTCTGCACTTATTATTCATAGCCTCAGTACAACATAACAGTAGTTGTAAAAAAGAAAATAAAGTCCCATATCTCATGAGTTTTGTTGTTGAGCAGCTAAGGGTAATAAGAAATACCAAAAGGGTATGAACATTTTTAGTACAAGCAAAAAGTTATAGAGCTGTAAAATAAAATATTTTAGGTACACAAATTAGATATTAAGGCAATCTTGTAAGTGAAGTGCAGGACAGCTGGAGAAACCGATGGGTAATTAGAACTCTTTCACTTATTAAAGTGTTTGTATTTAATGCTGCTTTCTTTTATAAACTGATAAGAACAACAGTAATAAATAGGAAGAAATATAGTGAAATTATTAATTAGCACATTCCAAATAACTACATGATAAATGTAATTGATTTAATATTTAATATTTCGTCCTCACAGCAAACATAAACACAAACATAACCTGGGCTTCACTGATGATGTGCATGTTTATACTACAGAGATAGTCAAAGACTGGTGTGATGCTAGTCTACTCTTTTTAAACAATGAAAAGATATAGTACTTAGAACTATGTTATGGCAATGGAAGCAACTCAAATTGAAAATCACATTTTATTAGATTAGGTATTATGACTTTGCCTTCCATTTTTTTTTTCAATGCCTAATGTATATCAAGGAAAGTCTGTCATGCAGGATCTGAGTAAACTACGAATTCCTCAACAACTTGAACAACTTTAAAAATGATTATAAAATCCAAATTATGGCCTAATTAATTAATGAAATAAGTTATGGCATTAATGTGTGGTATTAGGGGAACAAAATTAGAATTTTTGCGATGTATAAGTATCACAAAAGAGAAACCACATTTTTAGAAGTATTATTATTGAGATTAAACCACAAAAATTAATGGTATACTGTTAATTAAATGGAATATATGACCACCAATAGACAAAGTTACACCATGTAGGTATTTTTTAACATTTTTAAATGTAGTCATGTTTATGAACTGAGCCCTTGATATCATCTTTACATTCACTAAAATAGAGAAATAACAGAAAGTTTTGAGTTACATTGTGTATTTAAGATGATATTCATGTTTCAATAAAACAAAAACATGCTCCTATTTAAAAACAATTACAATGTACTAAGTCAATATACACAATCAACTACATATTATCGAAAGTTCCTTAGATTTTCATTGGTTTTGAAATTTAATTTAAATGTTACTGTAGTAAAAACATGTAAAGAAAATATTTTCTGAAGTTCTTTTTAATGATGTTTAATGCTTATTTTTATTACTAAGGTACCACAGACAGTGAATACTGTCTGATACGGATGATACATGAGATGAAATGATAAATTGGGAAAGGATTTTTTAAGGAAGAAAGCAAAATTTAGGGTACCTCCCCAACATTTGCCATTTATGAGGACTAAGGTAAACCTGGAAAAAAACCTCACTCAGGGAGGACAGTCTTGGTGGGATTCAAACCCCAAGCCTCTGCTCAAGAGTTCACAGCTTAACCTCGGCCACCCTTGGTGGTTTCTGAAGGCTATTACAGAACACTCTTACATACAAATATAATTCTTAAATACATATTACATTACTACTTCACATTTGCTACCTTCATGACAATGCTTTTGTTAAATATAAAAGATACACATCATTATAAATTTAGTTTATATGTTGAATTAATTTGTCTTTTTACTTTAAAACAACAGAGAGAAAATGAAATGCATAAGCGCTTTTTAAATTTTGGTTTTCAAGTATACCCCTACTCCATATGGTCCAATTTCCCTAATTTTCAGAAACTATTTTTCTTATTTTATTTAAATGGCGTATATGGAATTTTGCTGTGAAGAAACAAATATTCTTGCTGCTAGAGCAATTTTTATATTTTGGGTTTCAGGTAAATCCCCACTCCTAATGGCCTATTTCCCCGATTTTCAGAAACTAATTTTCTTATTTTATTTAAATGGTATATGCCAAGTTTTGTTGCAAAAAACTAAATATTGGTGCTGCTAGAATAACTTTTAAATTTTGAGTTTCAGGTAAACTTCCACACATAATAATCTGATTTCACTGATTTTCAGAAGTTATTATTCCCGTATATACCAAATTTTGTTGTGAAAAAACCAATATTGGAGCCTGATTTTTAAATTTAGGTTTCAGCAAAATTCCCACTCCTAATGACTCAATTTCCCTGATTTTCAGAAACTATTTTTGTTTTATTTAAATGGTATATACTGAGTTTTGTTTCAAAAAAAGCAAATACTGGCGCCACTAGAGCAATTTTTAAATGTTGGGTTTCGGGTACACCCCCATTTCTAATAATCTGATTTCACTGATTTTCAGAAACTATTTTTCTTATTTTATTTCAATGGCAAATACCAAGTTTTCTTTTAAAAAAACTTAAAATTGTGGCTCCTAGAGAGATTTTTAAATTTTGCTTTAACCCCCACCCCTAATGGCCCAATTGCCTGATTTTCAAAACCATTTTTTATTAATTTAATGAAATATACAGCGTTTTATTAAGAAAAATCAAATTTTACAGTAGCGATTTTTAATTTTTTTTAAACATTTTTGCTTTAGTTAAAACCCCCCCAATGACCCAATTTTGCTGGTTAACGAACTCAATGAATTGTTTGTTAATTGATGGTTATATGTCGAGTTTCATTGAGAAAAACAAAAATTACATCCATTAAGAGCCTCAAGACACACATGAAATATAAAAAATATTCATTATCATTTTCGGTTCCTAGATTGATGGATATATGAAAAAAATAAAAATTCAAAAATCATTTAATGGGTACAACTGCAATAGCTATACTCCTTCAAAATTTACAAACAACTATAATAATCATGAAGAACAAGGTATGCTTCACAGTTACAGCATCAGATATAGGAATAATTTAAGTCTGTTCAAATGTAACCATTGTAGAACATTGAAAATCTATTATTACATTTCTTTGAAATACTTCAATGGTCTTCCACTCTCTATTAGACAATTGCTTTATAACAGATTTAAGAATAGGATTAAGAACTTACAAACTATTGTTTATATAAAAAGAAGAATTCTTCTATATTTGTAATGTAAGCATCACTGGTTAATTTATAGGTAATCATGTTGTATAGAGACTATTTATTTAACTTTTATGTGGTTATTATATTAATAATGTAATGGTGTATGGTTTTGTCATGTATTCTTTTCAGTCTTACAGTGGGTGTTTAATCCTATTTTGAGTTTGTTGATAGGTGGTTTGTTATTCATTATTGCATTTATCTTAAAAGAGTAATCATGTACAATACTCAATTTATTTTAGTTATTCCTTTAATATTATTTTTTAAGCAATATCCAATAGTATAAGAAAACTTACTCTAAACTCAGTATTATGTATACTATTGTCAAATTGTTTATATATATATACACATTTTGACATTTGTAATGCTCCTACTGAACTTAGGAACTTCTACAAGAATTAATGAATTAAATTAAATTATGAATAACTATCCCAGGTGTAATAACAGTATTTTATAACATTGCATGTTATCAAACATTCTCTACCTAAACTTCAGACTGTAATTTTTGAGAAATTCAGGATTTCTATAAAAACTGTCAAGATGTGCACCTACAGTACTCATGGATAATGAAAGTGTCACATATCAGGTCTTTAAAAGAACCTAGTGAAGAAGTGAGAATCAAAGTCAAACTTCAAGTACTGCACAATTTACAGTACTGGAATGAAATCAATGTGCAAGAAGTCTTTCTTTAAAAATCTCAAAACATAAAACTGCCAGACAAGCAGCGGTATTAGCACAAGTGAATTAAATAAGAAATGCTACTGCAGGAAATTTGCATCATAAGAGAAGAATCAAATAAAATCAATCCCTACTCAACACATCAAGAGATATTGAATATTTGAATTCCAAGCTTACTATTAGATTAATGCACGTACTTCAAAGAGAAACATCCAAGTGCAGTGGTAAACTATAGCTTCTTTCTTAAAATATTGCATCAAAGGTTTAATTTGAAATTTGGAAGATTATAAGTAGATGCTTTCTACAAGCTGTTTAATGATATAGTAAAGCATATTGTAGCAAAAGAGCTATTAGTTTACACACAAAGAAACTCAAAGTTTCATATGATTGTGAAAAGTATGAGTACTCATGTTGAAGTCCAGCAAGAAAATTTTACCATTACAATGCAATACATGCAAAATTTGGAACTTCCAGAAATACCTGTGCCACAGCTATTTTACCTTAGGAAATTAAACGGCAATGTGTTCTTATTTATTTTACCTAAGGAAAGGTTGACAATGCAACATATTTCATATATGAAGGATGTTCTAAAATTCTCGGCCTAACTCACAGATGTCATGAAGGTAGGCAAATTACTATGATAGTTGTTAAATACTTTCTTTAGATGGCACACTGTAAAGTTTCAGAAGCATTAAGGGTAGTCACTTGTTTGTGATAATCGTAAATAAACTAGTGTTAACATTTTCTATAAAACTCAAATATGACATACACAAATTATTTTACAATTGACTGGATATTTCCGGCAAGATTCTGTGCTTACAGGTAATGGAGTCATTCAATTTTATTGAGGATATGTTTGAAGATGTAATTATTAGGAGATTAAGGCCAGTACAATCCCTTGATTTAAAAGAATGCGATTTTTGTTTATGTGGAAAGATGAAAAATAAAGGTATGGAATAAACTCACACACATTAGAAGAATTGTTAGAAAATATAACACAAGAATTACTATTATAAGACAAGAAGTTTACTCAATTTTGGAATATGAACTGAAGCATGTGAATTATAACCTCCTAGCCAGATGCCAGATATATGTAAATGTGGCAGAAAAATATTTCCAAAATCTTCTATCATAATGTACATGCTTACTTTTATTGTAATTGTGAGAACTTGAATCAATGGTACAGATATTACACATGTTTTGCTGAGGATTACTGCTCTGACTGCTGACCTACCAGCTGCTATTAAACAGCGACAAAACCATGAAAGAAACAGTAAAATACTCCTTGCAGTTGTGTTCTAACTTGATTCCCTTGTTAATAAAACTCCACTTTTGAGACCAGTTGTATAAATAACTGTTGAAGAATATAGAGTTGTTTAGTGATAAGCTAGAAGTACAAT
This sequence comes from Metallyticus violacea, assembly GCA_030762175.1. Classification (NCBI taxonomy): domain Eukaryota; kingdom Metazoa; phylum Arthropoda; class Insecta; order Mantodea; family Metallyticidae; genus Metallyticus; species Metallyticus violacea. Next base: position 53,073,618 of record CM060832.1, on the reverse strand, counting down.
AATTTTGAAAATGCTCACATTAAATATAAAGGTGCACCCTGATTTTGAGTAACCAAAATATGGAAAACAGCTGTTCCTTAATATTTGGAAATATATAGTTCTTCTTTATATGGCAACAAGTATATCTGTACATACTAATAGATGATGCAGTACATGAAAGTCATCTAAGGCAAAATTAAAAACACCTACTAATAAAATAAAATACAAAACATATGTGCAGTGACTAAAGGTTACAGCAACTGCATGTTATATGCACTTAGATTGTAAAAATATTTTGAAATTATATATGAGTAAGACAGCCAAGCAAAGACAAAGCATTTCATACACAAAAAAAAAAGATTTGTTAACACTAATGTATTTTTACTCCTTCACATTCATATAGAACTTTTTAAACAGTTTCTGATGATTATAAATCAGATTTTTGTATCTGCAGAAAAAAATGCTCCTTATGAATGAATTAGAAAGGTTTATTAATACACAAATTTAGAAACTTGCAAAGATCAGTATGAATGAATTAGAAAGGTTTATTAATACACAAATTTAGAAACTTGCAAAGATCAGTATGAATAATTTTGAATGCATTAATTAACAGCTTGGATTGCATTCAAATTCTTGCAGAAATTTCTTAAGAAATTAGAAATTAAATACCTACCAAGAAATATTGAAAATATTCATCTAGATATATGAAGCAATTTAAGAGCAAATATAACTTAAGATTCAGTTTCTGCATTCACATTTGGATTCCTTCCTGTTTTATTGGTGCAGTTAATGTTGAAAAAGGCAAACATTTTCACCAAGACATTACAAGAAACAAAAAGCAGCACCAAAGGTAGTGAAATCTTAACTTCCTAACTGAGAATGATGTAGAATTATGTCTGAAATCAAATTATGAAACCAGTACATGAACACCTATTACACAGCAAAGATTTTACTCTTAAAAAAAAAAGTATATATCTTTGTAACCTGCTAACCTTTCCTTGCTTAACAATGTAGAATCCATTGGTACAGTGCAGATCTGCGATCTGAAGTTTTTGAGATGCCTGTACCCCATCCATAATATCTCCATCAATTTGCAACTTATCAAATCTTGCGCCAATTTTTCTTAAAATGCTTTGAACATAAAACTCATTCTAGAAAAATTAAATAAATTACAATTAATAAGATTAGCAATAATTTGCATTCCATATTTCACAATGATTTTACAATAATGTATAAAAATTAAGAATTAAATTGGAAAACTTACTTCATTTTTACAGGCAAAATCTATTTGCACAAATCCAGTTTGTTGCAAGTTCCTATCACTTTGGAACAGCACACCTTTGCGAATCTGTTTGTTGGTTATTGTAAGCAGCTCAGTTAGCAGGAATTCAGTGGCTTGATTAAATAAGAAAAAAATAAATTAATTAATTAATTAATTCTACTTTTAAATACAGTTGAATATCTAAATACATATTTAAATCTTTTAGCTTTATTTGAACACTGTGAAGTTATGTTGTTTGTTCTTTATTACTCATATATATTGACTATATAAGCAGGCATTTTTATTTGAATGCAAAAAGGAATTTCCTGTGATTGTTTTACCCAACTTTTCCTAACAAAGGACTTATTTTAAAATAAAGACTTATAACATTGTATGTTAATTGCCATAAGGCAATTAAGACTGAAGTTTAAATAAATACACAAACCTATAATTAATAAAATGAAGTTGAAATGTTTATTTCAAACTGTAAATTGTTCATAGAATTCATTGGCTCTAATACACAGGACAGGATAAAAACAAATTTAATAAAAAAGTATTCCATTAACATGTTAATATTACAGAGAGAATGCTTTATGGTAGTCAATTTGCCACAGAGTAATATAAACACAGCAACAATGATGATGACTTTCATTTATGGTACATCATGAAGTACAAAAACATTTATAAATTATGTCCATTTTTTTTCCATAAATGCAATTCATTCAAACAGAAGGGTATCCAGTTCAGAAAAACATGAGGCCACGACTGGAAATTGGAGCACAAATATTCCCCTTACAGCGCCAAAACTATAGCCAAAAGAATTAATATGCCCTCCATTGTTTGATTTCCACATTTGCTAGAAACTTAAAAAGTGACCTCTCTGAGATATATTTAAGCCCTAATGTTCAACTTAAATCATAGGAGCTCTTTAAGGCTTTAATGGAAATAGTTCTTTAACACTAACACTGAGTAGATAAGACAGGGTGAATCAGAATAGGAAACATTCAAGTCATGACTGAAAATTCATTTGGCTTTCATTCCAACACTTATGTGAAACAAATTCCACATATCTAATTTTGACATAGCCTGAAAATCCTGCGATCCTCTTTAATCCTAGCATACCTGAAGCCAATATTGTAGGATATTAAAGTCATGTAAATAAAATGTTGCTCTATTTATGAGACAGATAAAACATTTGGCTTTTCTATTGAAGTATTTCAAGTGCTAGCACTGATAGCACTTAAACACTAGAACAGCTAAGAATCTGACATACCTAAAAAATAGGAAGGGGTCATTATGACCCCATCATATAAACATGTAAAACTTTTTATTTTATTCATTAATAGCTTTATTTGATTGTATATAAAACCTATTTTAAACCAGTTAAAATCTCCTTCCCATGGGAAAGTTAAAATTCCAAAATGATTAAAATGGCTAAAATCTTCAACACTCTTAAGCGTTTCACTCTTAAACTGTTAAAATTCAGGACATTTTTCATGACCTATTGATCACATTGTCAACTGATGAACTAAAGAGTCATGCTGGAGTTGGAGAGGCCAGTGCCTGTAAGGGGCTCTGGTGGTCTATGGAAAAACTTATACAGAATGTTATCCGCTTCCGGAATTTCGAAGTTCACAAGCTTGTGTTCATTTTCCTTAATAAAAATGTTCTCCCATATGCTCAGTTCTTTGGGAAATTGAACAGTTCTCAATTAATTAATATTTTTGTAAATTTCATAGTGCTCTCATATGGATTTGCTGCTGCTGGTTTATCCAGCAGCTTAAACCGAATATTCCTAAAATGTTCTTTCCTCTGAAATTCCAAATTTCTCTTTGTTTTGCCTATGTAGCTCTGCTCACAATCTGTGCATTTTATTTTGTAAATTCCTGATTTCTGTTCTGTTGGTATGGAGTCTTTTACTGTGCAAACCAATAAATTCTTGATTTCACTCTTAAACTGTTAAATTCAGGATATGTTTCATGATGTATCAATCACATTGTCAACTGATGAACTAATGAGTCATGCTGGAGTTGGAGAGGCCAGTGCCTGTAAGGAGCTCTGGTGGTCTATACAGAATGTTATATCTGTTCTTTGGCTACCATTTCTAGATTTAAAAATAATAAGAAATGGAGATTGTTTGAATTTTGGAATTTACGGAAAAGAAACTCACACAAAAAACTACATTAAAAATGAGAGTTATAACCCCATTCTACATAAATATGCAGTTTTCACAGTTTGGCACATAGATTGGTGAATATTCCATTCACAGAAGCAGAGTACAAAATAGAATACAAACAAATAATAAAGACAGCTATAATCAATGGTTTCAACAAAGACACAGTAATAAAAATGATCAATAAATCTAAAAGACAAAAAGGGATAAGGGAAGTTCCACACTGAAAAACACAAAAGAAGGATACAAATTCAAAAGTTTCACCTACCATCCACTTTACCACAACAAATTCAAGAAAATCTTCAAAGAACATGGGATAATGTTAGCCCCAAAGAACAGATACAACATCAAGAATTTATTAGGTTGCACAGTAAAAGACTCCATACCAACAGAACAGAAATCAGGAATTTACAAAATAAAATGCGCAGATTGTGAGCAGAGCTATATAGGCAAAACAAAGATAAAATTGGAAATTCGGAGGAAAGAACATTTTAGGAATATTCGGTTTAAGCAGGTGGATAAATCAGCAGGAGCAGCTCACTTTTGGATGATGAACCATTAAGTAAAACTGGAAATTAAACTTCTGAAACATCTTCACAGCCCATTGGAGTTATTCACTTGAGAAAAAATTTTCATATTGAAAAATAGAGAAAACCTAATGAACTGAGTTTCCTCCTATGGATGAACTCAGCAATTTCCTACTTCAATCAATAGAGGCCACCACAGTAACATCCAGGTGTCTAGCCATCGTTTCGAGTAACGGCAGTTCAGTGAGCAACTGAAGATGGGAGAGATTCTCCCAAAACACATCTTATTTTATGTAAGTAAATGGAGTTCAGTGTAAAAAATGAATACCTTAGTTTAGGATAGTAGTTTATTAATTTAGAGTTAAAGATTAAGTGGGTGTACTAGAAGTATTAGCTGGTTTCTAGTTACTCCAATATTGCTGGCTTCCAGCAATTAGGAAGTAGTTGAAGGGAATGAATTTTGTCATTTATCAAATTTTTTATTTTTAATATTTTTGTAAATTACTAATTGTAACCTAGTATAAGTATCATCTGGAAAATAATAATGTAAGAATGTAATTTGGTAATTCAGAAATAAATTGTAAGAGTTTTCAATACACATCCTGGTGTAGGAAACAAGATATCAGGATGGAGTATTTCAGACTTTTTCATCTTCTTCTTCTTCTTCATCATCATCATCATCATCACCACCACCACCACCACCACCACCACCACCATCAATATTTTTGTTGTTATTGTTGTTGTTATTAATATGAGTTGATATTTCTCACTTTTTTTATTACTGCAATTGTATTGCTGACCATTTGTCAAAAGTTTTACTGCGCAGTTACGTTAAAAATGTATAGGGGCCAAATTTACCCCTAGCACTGTTTTAGGTATAGGGCATCAAAAATGAATGAAAAAAAAAAAATATATATATATATATATATATATATATTTTATATCCAAATATAACATCATAAAGAGAAAGAAAATTGAATAAAAGCATGTTTTGTGCAAAAATATAAATACCTGAGAAAACTGATCAACAATAAATTTTCATGGTTATTTTGACTCCTCCTGCAATTCTATTGTTAATATGACGGGCTATGTAAAAGGTACTACCTTGGATAATAATACACCCAGAATATGAAATTAATTAAAATGTAAATGAGTCCAAAATTCAATGGTGCCTAAAATTATCCAGTATTTGCTTTTCTAGGCAAATTTCAATAATGCAAAAAATTTCAATAAGGCATTTGACTACACAAGTCTAAATAGTGCCTAAGCCACTCTGGTACATGGATACTGTTCTCTGCAAAATAAAAATACAAGGATATTCTGCAAAATTAGTACCTAAAAAGGGAACTGTACTAAAAGAGAGAAAAAAAAAATTTTTAATAATGTTAAATATTAATGCAAAGGAAAATGCCATAAGTTCCATTTTATAGTTGGGTCATAGATCGCGCATATGCTTAGTTCTCTTGCATTATAGTGATCTTGGTATATTCCAATAGTGCACTAGCAGTGAATAACTCACTCAAGGCTACATTTATCAGCTACTATGCAATGTAATACTAGGTCAGTTGCTGCCTTTTGTTCGAGCTGCTCATTGTGCTTCTTAAAAGTGAAAGTTTATTCAAGACATCTGTGTTTGCGTGTAAATTACATTAAATTATACTTATTAGTCCACTGAAGTTCCTACCAAAAATTCATGCTTGAACAAAGAACTTTTATGTACGATAAATGCGTTAAAACCGAATCATATAGACAGTGTGTAGACATTTTCAGGAGGAATTTCCTGGTATTCCAAGTTCCAGGTACAGAAATTGTTAGATGTTTTGTTAAGTTTTGGACAATAGGATCGCTAAATGCTAAACCTAAGAAGCGAAAATTAAATGTTTTAATGTAGGAAAAAATTGACGAAATTGGTGCATCATTCCAACGATCTCCATTTTTCCTTCTTTTTTTCCCCCTCATTTTCTTTTAATATTGTACTGTTCTGTAAATGGTACTCTGTGTGCTGTATTAAACTAAGAGATGCTGATAGAAATATACAAAGGATATCACAGCTTTCCAGAATGCTGTAGTGATATGCAGAGCTCCTTTTGTAGAAGAAGTGATTTGGTTTGGTTTCATAGTCTATAGTTTCTATATGAAACTTCAAAAACAGAGAAAAATAAGTGAATCTCTTGACCAGGATAAATTTCCCTCATTGTTTCCTAATTTCTTGGCAAGTGAATTTATAAGAAAAATTCTTAAGAAACATACTTACCATAAATAATATTAGTTTTGCCTGAGCCATTTCCTCCAACTTGAAAAAGAAAAAAACACCATAAACAACAAATGTGATAACATTATAAAACTTGTGTTTGAAGAAAATATGACAGCACTAACTACATCTTACTGAAACATTAACATAAAGAAAACAAAAAATTAGTATCTACTTATTATTTGACTACAGATTTGTAAAACTTTATGTACAGAAGTCTCAAAAATTTTATCAAAATCATAATATATCTTTTTTATGTAATATAATCTTTTTATATTTGAATATTAAAAATGTATTGTCCTAATGAGACATATCACTTACTAATGACATTAAGTCCTGGGTGTAAATTTTCGAAGGTTCCCCGCTGTTGATCAGCTCCAAAGCTTTTGAAATTCTTTATAACTATCTGTAAAATTTAAATTTACATTAACTTATTCAGTGTTCTTACATTAAAATTATATTTTATAACAAATAAATATATTCACTTTTATCTATATATATAAGGATAATTGGAGGAACCATGTTATTTTCTATGCTATTGGAATAAACAGCTAAAAAGTCAAAATTATGAACCACAAGAACAGAACTCTTGAAAGATCATAAGCAATTTTAGAACATGGAATGGCAGAATTTAATTCCTTATTGAAAAAAATGATTTTGTTATTGTTTTTCATACATTAAGAACATACACTCTTTTAATCTAAGAATTTATCACAAAAATAAAGCAAGCAGTAGCAATGATTGCACATTAGCAAGCTTTCTACTGTTCTTGTTTACCATTAGGGTGAAAACACTTGTCATTGAAATCTCTTTTTCCATGGCTGAGGAGTTAATTGATAGAAAAGAATAGAGTAAGATGGCAGATTTGGTGAGATTGGGTTTTTCCAAATCCTTCTGGGTTATCAGATAGGTAATATAAATGACAAATAAAAGCAGAATATATGAAGCAAAAATACTATATATAAAGGCGATTCTCCTAGCTGTTTAGTTAGCATTAGAAGGTGGGGAAGATAAGTTAACACAATTTCTCCTGCTAGAACATGGATTATTGTGAATGAAAGTAATACAATGTTGTAATAATACTTCAATTCCAGAGTCAAGTAGAAAAAATGTAATTCTGTGAGAGCAAAGGACACAATCATGTTGAAGCAATTAAACAAGATTCTACTCTTAAAAGACATTTAGATTATAGCCTTCAGACACAGAAGAAAGTGCAAACTGAAAAAAAAATATTCTTTAATGATTATAAGCCATCAAGGCTGACTGTTTCCAATGCAAAGAGAATTTTTTTTGGAAACATTACTTACAGAAAATTAAATAAGAGAAGGAGAATAACAAATAAAATATTATTACATCTGGTATGTTACAATTTGATGCAAAATCAAATTTTAGGAAATTATTTTTATTTGTTTGTCCCAAAATTCAGTACTTTAAATATAAATCTTCATTAATGTAAAGTGTACTGTGTATAAAATGCAGTATGTAATGACATTTTTTTTTAATATTATTCAATGTAAATATAGTTTTCTGCATAAAGTTTTGTTACAAAAAGCTTACTTTTCATTATGCAAAATGTAAATTATCAATGGTTATTAAATATTGTTCAACTCATATGTAATTGTTGAAAATGAAATAAAATCTTTTTTTCCCTAAAAATTTTCACCATGTGTCTGCATCATGGGCCTTCAACAATTGTATATGCACAAGCACCTGAAAGGAAAATACTATGTGACTAATGTATACCTAATCTATTATCAATTATTATTAAAGTTCTTAAATACTTTTTAAAATACTTTGGCTTCACACTATATGTATATGTATATGTACACACACACACACTTTAACACTATATCAAAATTGAAATATTTCTAATATTCACCAAAATGTCCTGCAATGCTGATTGAAGTTTATCATAATACAAATTTCTGCTGAGTGGTAAAGAAGATTATTTTTACTTTTAAATCTTTAAAATATGTGCATAAAGTGCCTGATTACAGTTTCCTAGTCTAGAGTCAGTCTCTACAAGATGCTGAATAAGACATTTGACTGAAGATCACCAAGGCAGATGCTGTTAAAATATTTGGAAATAGAGCTTTCTTTGTATCATGACCAGACAGTATAAGTGCCTAATGTTTTTCCTTAATAGATATTTAAAGAAAATCAGATAATTTTATGTTTTGTAGCATCAAAAATTTAAATATTATGCTTTTATTGTGCATCTAAATGTCTATTTTGATACTGTGTTTATTCCTTAGTTGCATGCTTAAAATATGCATATTTACATATAAAACTGCAAATGCAACCAAATAATATATATATATATATATTTTCTTCCTAGTTTCTTCAAACCTACCCCCTTGTATTTGGGTTTTAAAGCAATTACCTGAATTAATTATTTATATATAAATAAACTATGTAGATTGACTTAATAAAGCTGACAGATCTGCCACATATATATATATACACACATACACATAAGCTACATCCTTTTCTCACTCTTCTGAAATGTGAACAATGGTACAAAAAAAAAATATTTGCTACTTACTGCACCAGCTGGAATAAATTAATGCTGAACCTTCACAAGTATTGTTTAGAATGTCTAAAAGCAAATCTGACTCCTACATTATTCTAGCAGTGGCAAATATTTTGACAAAAAACAAAACTGAATTTATGCTGTTGATCTTATGCACATTTCCAAGATGAAATATGCTCCAGGAACATCTTAATTTGTGAAAAACTCTTTTTCAGCTTCAAACTTATATTTACAGACAAAAGATCCAATTTTTTGGTGAAAATTTGGAAAAGCACTTGTAATTTATTGTGAAGAAAATTATGAGAAATAAGTGGCTAATGTTAAACAGTGTGATCATTATTTTCTTCCATTTATCTAAACCAAACCATATCTTCATTTAAAGTTTATTTCAAAAAGTTATTTTTATAGTTTTATTGGAAAAATTAAGCAAACTATAAACTAAGTATAACTGTGTAAGACAGTGATATTGTGATTTGGCTTATGATGAAAGCAATATTTTCTAATTACCCTTTCAGGTACCAAATTCAAGCAAAGTTTTAGATTGTATTTTAGTTGTATTATTTTAAATAATGTACTTTTAAAATGTACAAGTATGATTTTTTACTTTAAAATCCTGTGTTAATAAAATAGGAATTGTGTATATGAAATTTAATGACTTAAGTTCATAATTAAACAGTTGTAAAAGTTAAAAAACTAAAGTAAAATAAATACATTCGTAATGACTTATTAAATTTTTATAGTGCATATTTCTCATTTTTGGAGCTTATTTTAGGTGTCAAAAACCACTGTTTTAATGCCTAAAAGTATGCTGCCATCATAAACTACAAGCATGAAATATTAACTGTATTTGAATTTTTTCAAAATAAACCCAATTAGGAATAAAACACAGTAAAACGAACCAGTTAAAATATTTAAAACACTCTTTATGGTTTCACTCATATGAAATACAACGAGGAACATGTTTCATACAACCTCTGTTCACATCGTCTATTGTTAAACAACTGATGGATCATTCGTCGATGCTGGAAAAGTAGGTATCTGGGTGAAATCTGCTGATCTTGTGATGCACTTAAATAAGGTGCTGTCTACTTGCAGGATGTCAAAATTCATAACCTTATATTCATATTTTTTATATAAATGTTTTCCCATTTGCTAAGTTCTTTTGGTTGTTGAACGGTTTTTAACAACTTGATGTCTTTTATTTCATGGTGTTCAATCCAAAAAGGTGCTGCCACAGCTAATTTATCTATTTGTTTATAATGGATGTTTCTCCAATGTTCCTTTAACCTAATGCCTATATTTTTCTTTGTCTTACCTATGTAGATTTTATCACAATGCTTTCAATTAATTTGGTAAATACCAGATTTTTTCTCTTTAGGTCTGGAATCTATTTTGTTTAATTTCAATAGATTTTTAACACTATATCTATTTTGAGGAGCCAAGTGGATATTATACTGTTTGAAATTTTTTTTTAAATTTGTTATTGGCTGATGGATGGTAAGTGAACTTTTTAAATGTTTTACCCTCTGATAAATCAATCAAAGTTGTGGTTTGTTTAATTCTTTTTTGTTTCTGGAATCTTTAAATTTTTTGATTATTCATCTGTGTTAAACCCATTACTTCTATTGTGTGCAGATATTCTTTCTTATACTCTTCATAATTGTGGAACATTTACTAATCTATATATCATGTTGTTAAACCCTGCTTCCTAATGTGTTCTTGGATTAAAACCATAGGCTTTGATATAATGTCTGTATGTGTGTCCTTTATTATGCGATACTCAAGTTTACTATTATATTTTATTATCTTCAAATCCAAAAAAATGCAACACATTATTTGTTTCAGTTTCAACAGTGAATTTGAATGTAGGCTTTTGCAGGTTCAATATTTTTAGCGCATCTTCCATATGCTTTTTATTTATAATGGTGAATACATCGTCTACATATATGTGCCAAACCTTGAACATGGAGGAGAAAGCCATAGTGATGTGCATCTCAAAAGTAGCTCATGAACAACTCGGCCAGGAGAGGTGATAATAGACTGCACATTACCTGCTTTCTGTTTAAAGAATTTGTCCTAAAACATGAAAAACACTCGATTTATGCTTACAGTAATTTGTATTCTGTATTCTTAAAAATGCCAGAACCTTACTTCCTATAAGGGGATCCATATAAAAATATGGTTGTGGACCAAAGAGATGGTAACTTCTTCTCTTCAGGAAGAGAAGTATATGCTTTGCAGTCTCATGAAAGAGTCCCATTTTCTGGAGATGTTTCCTAAATTGACCATGTCCAGTGATTAATCTCACAGCTTGCCTCAACTTTTTCCTTCCTAACCTCAGGAGTGTTTTAGTGATTATGGGATTTGGTCTACTGACAAAACATTTTCCAAAGGTTTGTGCTGTATAGTTGGACCATAACCTAATTGTTGTTCTTGTTGTGGATTTGCTAACCCTGCAGGGTAGTTCAGGTTCAATTAATGTTCCTTCTTTGGCCAGTGTGTCTGCTGCTTCATTCAATGTTACACCTTGGTGGCTGGGTACTCACCACAATTCAACAGGTTTGTTATCCGACAGGGCTTCAGTTTTTAAAGGCAGTCTCCCATACCAAGTTTGAGTTAAACTGGTGAGAATCAAGTGCTCGAAGAGGAGTATGATCATCCGAGAGGATCATAATATGTTTACCATGATAGTCCTTCTCTATACCTTTTTGGACACAGATCAAGATTGCCTATTTTTGACTAATTTCATATGAAATATAATCAGTAAGGTTGAGTAAAACTGAACTTAATTTACAACTCTGCCTTAAATCTGAATAACTAGTCACTCTATCTCCCCACAACTTGATGCCTGCATAAAATCTTTAAATGAATCAAATTGATTTACACCTTACTAATTTCTTTTTAAAAATTAAGCTATCAGAGTGACTTCCTTTAGTCTATAATATTTTTTTTTCTCAATATTTTATACATGCATTTTATAGCTTTCCTTGTACTTTCTTCTTTTTACTTTTTGCATAACCTGCAAGCACTGTATTTCCTATATTTATTTCTTCAGTCTTTCTTTTGAAATATAATGCTGGCTTCTTTAAATGCTCTTTAGCAGTGTTATGCGAGACAGTATTTATAAGCTGCCACTACCATATTTAATTAGAGTATTTATAGCAATAATTTTATGTAACTTTCCTATTATAGTCATCAGTGTAATGTCATTTTATTTCCTGTACAAATGTTGAATTATTGTGTGTAAAATGTTATTTTCTCGCAATGGTGCAGAAATCCACTCCAGCCATAAAATCTGACCTTGGAATTTCTGTTGCATATTGTAATAATATTTTGTAAATGATGACCCAATCAAACTGATGTTTTCTGGAGAAATTTCTAAAGGAGAATCCTTGAGTGAGATGTTTGTTTTATTCTGTTATAGAACTGTAAAGTCAGGGTAGGCATAAAACATATGGCAACTACAGGGATAAAAAGACAGGCAGATAACCTCTTCAAGGGAAGAAGCTAGCAGCTTAAGTTGATATCTACATGTAAAAAGTCATGTAGGCCATGTTTATTTAGTCTTGTAATTTTGCAGCCTGTGGTCAGTTTTGCAAGAGTATTCAGCTCAGCATTATCAGAGGAAGGGCTTTCTCAGTTCAGTTAGTTGAAAGTTGCAGTTAGTTTTTGCAAGAGTATTCAGCGGGGCATTATCAGTGGAAGGGCTTTCTCAGTTCAGTTCAGTTAGTGGAAAGCTGTAGTTAGTTTTGGAAGAGTATTCAGTGTGGGGCATTATCAATGTGGAAGATAGGCACGGTCAGTTCAGTTCCACTCAGTGGAAGGGTATTAAATGGAAGAGCCTTTATTAGTTGAATTCAGTTGCATCTCAGGATTAGTTGATTTCAGGATCAGTCTTTATCAAATTAAGAAACATCAGAGAGATCATCATAGTTAGTGCGAAAGTGGCACATATTCTCCAGAAAATAACAGCAGTACATTTTATGTGGAATAGTTTATGAACAATAAATTGTGTCCCATAACGAAAAATCTTATCAATCTCCACATACTCCTTTCCATATGGTCACAGGACCATAAAAGTATCCAGCATCAGAGTCTAAATAGTCGTAGCAAAATATAAGTCAGCAGAAGCCAATCGTCAGAGAGGAAAAAATTAACATTTACTCCTGAGAATCCAAAACAATCAATTTCCTTTTTTCCAAATCTTTCCCTCCACTCTACATATTAATTAACCATCCACTTCTTTATAAAAATACCACTGCATGTGCTTTTCTTGTTTCTCTTTCCATCTTTTTCTTGAACTTGTCTAAATTTGTTACCTTTTTATAATTCTTTTAAAATGTCAGTTTCTTTTTTTCTTAAATTTTTGAACTAGTTGTCTGGAAATGTATATAAGCTTAGGCTTATTGTTTTGCTATTATTATTATTATTATTATTATTATTATTATTATTATTATTATTATTATTATACAACTTAGAACATCTTTAATGGTCAAATAAGCATGTTCTGACATTTTAGAATGTCCTTCATTCAGAACCTTTCCTGAAAAAGAAAAACCTCACTATGTAAGCATTTCCATTTATATTTAATAACTTCATTAAGTTTGGATACTTCATTTTACCAATTTCATTGTGCTTATTTGAAAAGAGGCTCCAATACTTGTCTACAAAAAGATCAACCTCAGCTTTAGCTCCAAAAGTTTCTACACATCAATTAATTTACTCCATCAAAGAGAAGCACAATAAGAACAGCTAAAACATCTGCTACAGAATTTTTTGATTTTATCTCACTTGCTTTCAAATATCTAAAATAGATTACCAAGTGGTTAGCCATGGTAACTTTATACATAATATGTTTGCATGCTTTGATGCGTTGCTTTTGTATAGTACACTTTAAGAATAGAAGTCTGATTTTTACAAATGCCATTTCCAAATCTATTTTTACCTGATCAATGATAACCATTTCTGACAATCATGGTACATTTTTGCTTTCAAAGAGTGTATCTGCCTTTTTGTCAATTTGTCACTGAACGTATACTGGGTATGAACAATGCTTTCAACTAGTGATTTGAGCAAATTAACTACTGGCTCATCTTTCTGAAAGAGAACAGTAATGAGTGAAAATCAAAATGCCTTTGAGCAAACAAATAGGAGTTCCATTTTCATTATTGATATTTAAGCAGTGAGGTAATTAGCTTATAAGAGCCAGTTGATTTTAGTTTTGAGTCTTTTAAGAGAATGCATTTTAAAATAATACTTATTAAAAGCATTCCATTTCTTAAGTACTCTTGAGGCATAAGTTTCCATTGTAACCATTCTGGATGAACAATGTTTTAGCAAGTGATATTTGGAACTTCATCTTGTATTTGTGCAAAATCCTTCCTTCTTGAGGAACAATGATCAAGTCAGAAGCATCTGTTCTGATTGCACATTCAATATTTGTTCATTTATTAGCCTGTTAACAGTCATGTTTATATTCAGAGCATCTGAACCAAAGATGAGTATCCTTGATGAATAAAAGATTTGCATTATCAATAGCATTTTTAACTTTCTCAAAAATGTTGTCACCTTTGGTTTTCTCCATGAAATAGGTTTGTATATAATTATTAACCATTTTATTCTGTTTATTAGTCCAGTAGCATACAGTAATCTGAAGTTCTTTATGACTACTTACATAATAGTTTCTTCACAATAGACAGTATAAAAGTTGTCCTCCATATCATTATACAAAGTTCCTGTTTGAAACGTGGAAAGAGTTTCTATTAAAATATAATTCTGAGAGAAAAATCTCCAGGAGATCCAGGGGACACACAATCAAATACACCACCAGCAATATGTTCTACAGATGAAGCAAAAAAGTTGTTTTCAATTCTTTTCAGAATCTAAATTGATTCTACACAGTCCTTTATATTCTACAATTTAATAGCTGGCAAAGGCATTTCATGGGTACAATCATATAGAACTAAAGCAAATTGTTTACACATTTAAAATTAAATTGTCCATGTTCTAGTTTAATAGGTCATGTTTAGATGAACATGCATGTTGAATCAATGCTTGAAATCTTTTTTTTATTCAATGTTAATAACACCCACACATAGTCCACAAAACATTTCTGTCACACCAGTTTAATCATCTATCAGTATCAGTTTCTTTAAACATTGCCCATTATAATAATTGTAAAGTATGGCAAATTAAGATATTCCATGGATTTATAGTTAACATTATCAGCACATATATAAAGAGAGAGAGAAGGATTGATTTAATATCTAGAAACAATCAATTAGACAAAATGTTACAGCCTTTTAGAAATTGGAATGTAAAAAATATTGTGATTATAAGCTTTAAAAGATAAATTACTTACCTATTATCAATTCATACAACAGTTTTGACATGGAATCTTCTTGAACATTTGACAATTACAAATAATTTGACCCTGAAAAGTGGCTAAAAATGACTTTTTCTAAAAATAGTAACTAAAAGTGATGAGTTAAAAAGAATAAGGTATAGTGGAAAAGATTAACATGCAGCTATGTAACTTCATTTCCTGACCAAATTGCTAAATTAAGTGTCAGCTGCACAACGCCCGACATTGTTGTGAAAGTTCAACACCTCGTTCTTGAGAATCGACTTGAAGAACCATTGAAGACCTCGCTCATGAAGTGGGAATTGGTTATGGGACATGCCAACAAATTTTAACTCATGAATTGGGCATACATCGTGTTTCCGCAAAATTTGTACCAAGGATCCTGACTGCTAATCAGAAGGCGCAGCGTGTTGAAGTTTGCACGGAGTTTCGTCAGGCCGTATCCTATGACCCAACTGTCGTGTCCAGGGTCATCACCGGCGACGAGAACTGGATGTACGCTTATGACCTTGAGACAAAACAACAATCCTCCCAATGGAAGAGCCCGAAATCACCAAGACAAAAAAAAAAAAAAAAAAAGCGAGAAAAGTGGAGAGCAAAGTCAAGAGCATACTCCTCGTTTTCTTTGATACCAAGGGGATTGTGCATAAAGAATTCGTCCCACCAAATCAAACATTGAATTCCACCTAGGACTGTGACGTTTTGCGAGGCTCCGTGAAAATGTGCGGAGACGACGGTCCGAACTTTGGCGACATGGGAACTGGCTGTTGCATCATGATAATGCGCCTTGTCACAATTCCTTGTTCACCAGGAGCTTTTTGACGAAAAACATGACGGTTGTCCCCACCCACCGTACTCGCCTGATTTGACACCCTGCGATTTCGCTCTATTCCCCAAACTGAAAATCAAGTTGAAAGAACGTCGATTCGACACAATTAAGAGGATCCAAGAAGAAACGCTGTCTGTGCTAAACACCCTCAAAGAACACGACTTCCAAGATGCACTTGGAAAATGGCAGAATCGCTGCGACCGGTGTACACGTGTGGAAGGGAACTACTTCGAGGGTGACGGCGGTCATTATTCTCAAAGTAAGTTTTTGACCAGATGGCAGCACTAGTCCTGAATATTCTGGATACCACCTCGTATGTACAATTTATTAGCTCCAAACAAACATCAGTTGGATTATACATGGAATATGATGAATATTAAGATAATTGTATATAACAATTGATCAATTAAGGTTATTTTGCAAAAAAGTGACACATTTGCAAGCCTGCTAACAATATTATACATACATGATAAACAAAACATATACCTTCTCCCAATTTGTTGCCATGAGAATGTTTGTTTCTTGTTTGCAACCAATGCGACTGGAGAACATTCATTTTTACGAATAAATTTTACATAAGATGAAATGAGAAGTCAATTTACACATCATGCTTAAGTTATCTTAATTTGAGAATAATGAATATAATATTTTGGCACCAATTTGCAGATGTACTACATAGACATAAACTGCCAAAAATTTCTCTATAGAACATACAAATAAAAGCTTTTCAGAGAACTAGCTCTAGCTCCTAAATTTGTTAATTTTGCCAAACTGTAATGCAGTTGCGGAAACAGTTTCCCCTCTAATCTATTCCAGTGTTTGAGATATTATTCAGGACCAAAATGCATTAAAAATCTATAACATTTGTGTTGTATTGATTTTAAACCTGTGAAGAAAGTATTAAATTTTATTCTTATATTCACTAGATGTCCAAAGTAGTAAACCCTTTGGGAAACCTTGGAAGTGCACTGACTTAAATTCTTCACTGTCAAGATGTAGGTGATCATAATATATTTGGCACATGATCTCTAACCGGCAGGCTTCCAATATATGCATTTCAATTTTGTTGTAAATCATAAGGTTGTTTCATTTTTTATTATTTTTTGGACACCTAGAGCTGTAATCCAATAAAACTAATAATACAGAGGCAATAAAACTTCCGAGACCAATAGAACAAGATTCTGATTGTCCAAGATGTGCAAAACCCATTCACAAACCATTAACAATTGCAATTTCTGTAAAAGAAATAATACTTACACCAAAATTATAAAGATGGGCTTATGAACTTTTGTGCTATGACTTTGTGTTTGTATACAATTTAAAACATAAGCTGTTTCAATTTTATCTTACCAATTTAACATGTTACATGGTGTAGATACTTCATATTTTGAAATAATGCAATTTATAAAATATTTAGGTATTACGGAACGATATGTGCTGTATGATAATCTGAGCAGCAAAACTATACTGATTACTGAAAAAATGCTACAGAAAAATATTGAAGTTATTTTATAACAGAGTATTCATATGTATTAAAATATTGCAATGCACATATATTTTTTTATGTGCTGCAATTTTACAGCTTTTTCTGCCAACTTTAATGTATCATTTTCAGCAGTGTTTAACATTTTCATTTTCATTTATGACATAGGCTTTTTGCAGCTGAAGACTGGAATGGTAAAAATGGCATTTCTATTATTTTCATTGTATTAATAACTTGCTTCAAAAAGTGAAAAATCCACCACTAGCTCCTCCAGTAGTCTATAACATTCCCTACTCTTGTGGTAAAACCTATATGAGTTCAACAAAATGCAGCATTAATTGCAGAGTTAAGGAGCATATATGAGCAGGAAAAAAAAGAAAGAAAGAAGGGAAAAAAAAAAAAAAACACAATCAGCTGTAGCAGAACATGCCATTATAACCAAACATACTATAGTCAACTAATAAAATTACTTCAGTTTATCGCCTGTGATGCCTCTGTAGCAAAAACGGGCGTTAAACACTATTCATTCATTTACTTCGGTGCACACATAGAAGCCGAGATTAATTAGATAAGCTTTAGAAATTTTAAAACATGCCAACATTTTCAACAGAGGTGACAGTATAAAAATCAATAACATTTGGTTGTCATTTTTAGGACTGTCTCAAAGACAAGTTTTTATCAATCCATTTGGTAAAATACCAAGGCCTGTTGACCTTATGTCATGACACTCATACCCCTTACACCTCCTTCTGACATTTCAATTTTCAATTCATAACTTCCTGAGAAGAAAGGCTGCAAGATCCTCAAAATGTTGGATGGGATATTATTCTTAAGGTTCACGCAGCATAGGCCGAACAACTTTTCCACAACCCATTTTTATTACTGATTGTGAGACACTAGAGGTAGTGGCCACTGAAGATGCAGATGATGAAATGATAAATTTGGAAAAGATTTGGGGGGGGGTAATCTTTCCAGACCAAGTTTAGCGTATCTTTCTGGCATTTGCCATTAATGGGGACCAGGCAAAACCTGGAAAAAATCTCAGTTCGGACTCGAATCGCTGGCATCCCGTCCATGAGTCTGTGCCTTACCGACCTCGACCATCGGGATAGGTTTTATAAATTTACTCCTCAAGATTATGCGACTTACTGTTCCACTCGAGAGCAGGATCATCCGAGAACTGATGTGTACTGCTTTCGTCTCAGCTGAAAAACCCTGAGAGTTTTTGCGGGAGTAGCGTGACGAATAATTTGATAAGCGTTGGATGAAAATGGTATGTACCCTTTCAAGACCTTACAGGAAAATTAATGGTCAACATATGAAGGAATCCTTAGAACGACAGTCAAATGTTGCTGTAATAGCTCAAGCAATAGTATACACCAAGTGTTATAACATTCCATTCCTATTAACTTACCTCGATTCATATTAGTACGGGACAAATAAAGCATATTTAAGGTATGTACATCAAACGCGAGCAAGTTCAGTGAAGTTAAAGTTTAAAAACAGAGAGTATTGTCGGTACCACGAATATATATTGAGTGTTTAAGGAACTATTGGTACAAATTTAAAAATTCCATTATGCTGGTGTTGTTGATTTGGTTTATTTACGGACGCTCTTCAACATCTCACATCAGTCTCCCATTCAATTTAAGGCTTGAAACGGCCGATAAATTTTACTCAGAGGAATGTTCTTTCAGCCTTGAAATTCTTTTACGTGCCGCAAATCTAAACGGCCGATAAATTTTATTCAGAGGAATGTTCTTTCAGACTTGAAATTCTTTTACGTGCCGTAAATCTGATATCTACTAAAGCTCGAAATTTGGATTTGTATCATGTTTAACCTCCGCGGGATTGGAAGTTATGCGAAATTATCATTGCCAGTTTATAGTAAGTAATACTTCCCAACAGGTTTATTGGTCCATATAAATCGGACAATGTACAGATATGCTGGAAGTTACAGAACAAGTCAAAAGTTCTTATTCACAACCTGCATTTCTTTTCTAACGGCTTCGCCTGAGTTCTTCCTAGCTTAGTAATGAAACATATCTTTGAACAAAACGGAAAATCTTATCCATTTCTTACCTGTTGCATGAACATTTTCGCACCGCACCTGCTACCAAACCTTTCTTCACTAGTCTACAACCTGAACCTTGCACTACACCACCTCTATACTTAATTCGTTTACTTTACACCATTTACATTTTACAATGAGTTTCCTTTCAGTTTACTTCGCGTAGGTCCTTTGTCCCATTGGCTAATGCTGATTGCACCAAGACCACAGATCAATCTACAGTTAGGAAACGCAATGATAAAAACGAGTGACCATATTGAGTGTCAATTGTGTATCTTTCTTCGCGGCGGCTCCGGAACTAAAGATCGACGGCGAATCGATAATGCAGCCATAGACAGTCGGTAATGCAGGTATATCGTCTACGTTGGGTTTTACTAAGTTTGTTTATTAGTTAATTTTTTATTTCTCCATTTTTGCTCATAGTTTTCTTACTTTCTCTGGCGAAATTGCCATTGTATATAGCAATAAATAAAAACGATATAAATAGTGGAGATAGCCCGGTCAAGCACCCACAGACATGATCAAGATTTCTTATGCTGTCCATCTATTTATTACATTGCGTCATAAAATTTATTTTTAAAATCTGATGATAGCTCATCCTAATCACCCTGTTCTAAACAAACAGGAAATTATGAAGGATACATAAAGTAAAATGTAATGTTATTATTTGTATACAATCTGTATACAACGAAAAAATGTAAACTTTTTGCTTTATAATGATAATAATACCAACATGTAGTAAATAAAACTCTCAATAACGGTGTACTACTATGTACAACCAATAACAATTGTATTTGAAGTACACACAGGTATTTATTTTATGCACATGCCGTAAATGGTGTACCGCTACTGGTGGCCGAGGTCGTTAAGGTGCGTACTCGTGAGCGGGAGGTCTGGGATTCAAATCCTCCAGGACCGTTCTCCTTGACAGAGATTTTTTCCAGGTTTTTCCTCTGTCCTTATAAATGGCAAATGCTGGGAAGGTACCCTAAAAACTTAGGCCTGGAACGGTTCCTTTCTTAAAAACATCCTTTCCTAATATATCATTTCATGTATTATCAGTGTCCATCGCCTGTGTTGCCTAAGTAGTAAAAATGGGCGTTAAACACTATTTAAAAAGTTTCCTGCAGTGGTGTGACTTACTGAATAGGGCTGCAGCCCCCCCCCCTCCCTTATTAGTTTAATGCATTTGTCAGATCATAATTCATGTTTGTGGATTTCAATCTGTAAATATTACTGATTTTAACTAGATTATCTAGCGTCATATGCTTGCTCCTTTCTTCAATAATTGTCTGCTGTACTGCCTATTTCCTCTCTGCACCTGACAGTCCCAATGGCATTCGTTTCAACCGAAGCTCTTGATTCCATTTTTCCCTCTCCATCACGCATTACATGTACCAAACTCGGCTGCAGCGAAAGGAGTCCACCGGGTTCGTAATCGTTATAACTTACAAAACGAAACACATGGATCCATGGTGTGACATTTTCAGTGCTGGAGAGTTGGAGAGTTAAATATTAGTTCAATTTAATGTAGTTTTTGTATAGATGGCAAATACATTAATGGAGGCTAATAAGATCAGTGTGAAGTTCTTAAAATATTTGAAATTTATTAGTTTAATACTGAATGAAAAGTGCGATTAAAAAGCACATGAGCGTCCTGCTCCTAAGTTAAACATTTCTCAGTGTGCTACCAGTAGACGTAAACAATATACTAGAACTTTTAATCGTGATATTTATAGCAAGTTTGATTGGCTCTGGCTGTGAAGTTCAAAATGAGCTTTTCTGTTTTCCGTGTCTTTTCTTTGGATTTCGGATGACGCTTCAAATGCAGCTTGGACTGATAAAGGAGTGTCCTACTTAAAACAGATTTTATGAAAAAATCCACAAACACGCGAAATCTGAAAAACAAGTAAATGATGTCCTTAACCTTACTCTTCTAGGATCAGTTGCTGCCCTTGTTAGTTTAAGTGAGGCTTACCAAGACTCAGTCTTGCGACACAACAATGAAGTTCGCAAAAAAACAGAGAAGCGTTGTCCAAAATAATGAACTGATAAACTTTTGTGCCTCAAATGAACTAGCACTAAGAGAACACGACGAATCTGAGAATTCGCAAAACCCCGGTATTTGTCATGAATAAAATATACTTGTGAACTCGATTCAATGCATAAATCTCCTTTAAAGGTACATCCAAGAGTGTCCAAAATAAACTGTTAAGAGTACCTGTTAGAAGTCTGCAGAGGAAATATTTTAGCTGAAGTTGCCGATGCTGAATGTGTGACTGTTATGGCGGACGAGACAACGGACATACCAGACAGTTTACAACTTGTCCTTGTGCTAAGATATTGCGATAGACGAGGGTGTCCTGTTGAGAGATTCTGGGGTTTCTTTGAACATTCGAGTCAAAATGCAACGAATGTAGCCGAGTGTATTTTACTACAGCTCGCTGTGATTTTAAAGAATGAAAATGATAAACTGATAGGTCGGCATACGATGGCGCTGCAGTGATGAGTGGAACGATGAATGGTCTGCAGATGAAAGTTAAGGATGTACCAATGCTCATTTCTTACACTGTTTTGCTCATTAATTAAATCTGACAATGGAAAGAGCTTGTAGGCAAAATACTAAAGCCAGAATATTTTTTGCGAACTTAAATGGCATCCCAGCATTCTTTTCTTGATCACTACCGAGATTTTCCGTTTTGGATTCTTGTGTAGAAAAACGAATACCATCTGGTGGCCCAACTAAACGAAACTTTAAGTCCAGAACAGTTAATGTTGTATACGAGAACAAAGACGCTTTGATTGAGTGCTTTGAAACTCTCATGAACTCCGAAACGTCTAGCAACATCACTATAACGGAAGAAGCCCATACTCTTCTTTAAAGTTTGCAGGATTAGGAATTTTCTTTCGTGGGTCGCATTTTTTCACAGAAATGTGCCACATATTGACATCCTTTATAATCAACTACAGCACAGACTGGCAGATGCGGCTACTGTTCGATGCCATGTTTCTAACTTTGAGAGTGTCATTTATGGTATCAGGAATTCGACTGGAGCAAATCGAGAACATAGTGGATCTGAAAATTCAAATAAACATCGCCAGGTTGACGACAGCCAGTCAAGAATTACGGCCACCAAGAAAGTGTGCGGTATTATTCTTATTCAGATAAAAACACGCTTCCAATTTACACATTATCTCCAGGTATCGACTCTTTTGTTGCCAAGCAGTTTTATCAACTTCTGCAAAACATTTCCTGAAAAAGAACTGATCGAATGTACTAAACCATTTTCTGTTATTGATAAATAAAAATTACACACTGAATTATCTGTTCCGTATTCGACAGAAGAATTCAAAAATGTTGGAGGTCCTACTCAACTGCTGCAGTTCATGATTTATCATAAATTACATTCTTCATTTTCGGAAGTTTTAAAGCTTCTTCGTGTTGCTGTGACCCTACCTATGATTACGAGCGACCCGAAGATTCTTTGAAGAGAATCAAGAACTATCTGCATAGCATCATGAGCGAGGAGAGACTGACTGCCCTTGGAATGTTTTCAATGGAAAGGAGCATGGTGACAAACATCCCGAACTTTAACGATGTTATTCAGAAATTTACTACCTGCAAATTGCGGCGCATGGAACTGATATATAAGTGATATTTCAAGGTATGTAACCATTTCATAATTTTTCTAGCAGCCCTCCAACTTGAAAAAGACACGAGAAGCCGGTGCTTTCAGCAATTTCCACTGAACGTTGCACGGAGAATGAGTACTGTACACGCCTGTTTTCACAATCGGCAGCAGAGAAAGCCGAAATCTCAAAGTTTCACTTCGTTTGGAGGTGTGACTGCATCGATGCGGAGCGGATAGCAGTCGTATGATCGTAACGCACACAAACAAGCAATCTTAGTCAAAAGTAACTTTGTAGAAAGCATGTTAGTAGTAAACCACACGAAAGCAAATGGGAAACTGTAATGCAACAATGTAATAACACGTAAAAGAAATGATAATTAAACGAGAAAAAGCATGCGCTTCTACCAGTTTTAAGTTTTGTTTGTATTCCGAACTGTGTAAGCGAGATATTTCTTAATTTGAGGAGGGCTAGTGCCCGTTGTATCAGGTTTTGCAAAAGGAATGCGATACAAAATTGAGCGATGTCACGCATAATAATGTCTTACAATATTGTCAAAAGAAGTGCGAGAACCAGTATATTTAACAAATATTGATATTGTTGTTTCCTCAATTTTTTGCTTTCAGTTTTTAAAATCTTCAAAGGATGAAATGTTACTTTTATTTCATGTACTGATTCTAAATGTTCAAATAAAAGACGTTCCGTTGTTGCTTAATGACTACCTAAGCTGCATATCATTGTTTGCTTTCTAGCTGATCATGGTAATCTCGTTGATGGCGTTTGAAGCTGCATACATAATTGAAATTTTTATTGCACATTTCACAGTGATAGATTACGATTGTTTTTATTTTATTTATTTTTTTATAAGAGATGGGAAATCATTAAGCTTTTCCGGGTGCATACTAGAGATATGCTTCTCTACGTTTTGTTGTGCTGATATTCCCTCCCACATTCCAGGCATACGAATTGTTTTGATGCAGTCATCAATAACATAAAAAAAAAAAAAAATACAGCACACTAATAATAATACTAACTCACACAACTCACCTTAACTCCAACCCACACTACAATAAACACAGAATATAGAACAGCGCACAACGCTATAGCATTCACACCTCTGACACGTGTTCAACACTAATGAAGGAGGCGAACAAATACGAAAAGTAGAACAGCGCACAACGCAATAGCATTCACACTTCCAGTACGTGTTCAGCACTAGTGAAGACGACTTTTCGAAGTGGTGTTCGGTTTTTTCCGCTATCCATCGTGAAAGGAGGCGTGACCTATACCAGGTAAATTCTCCGTGTAACGTTTGGTCAATTTCCGGCTTTGCTTTTTAACAGTTCAGCTACTATGACCGCAGAAAAGTAATACTACAGTGGTCAGCGGTGCCACCTCAGTGTCAACCGCGAAATGAAGAACGGTGGTGCAATAATTATTTAAATAATATTTAAATTAAATAATTTGTGTGTGTATCAATCAAATCAATGAATAGTGTTTAACGCCCGTTTTTGCTACAGAGACACCCCAGGCAATGGACACTGATGATGCTTCAGATGAAATTATATATTGATTTTTAAGGAAGGAATCGTTCCTGGCCTAAGTTTAGGGTACCTCCCCGGCATTTGTCCCGGACTGAGGAAAACCTGGAAAAAACCTCAGTCAAGGAGGACGGTCCTGGCGGTATTCGAACCCAGACCTCCCGCTCACGAGTCCTTGCCTTAACGACCTCGGCCACCCGCGGCGGTATTTGTGTATCAGTTTTTTTTTTTTTTGAATGATTTATTTATGGACGCTCTTTAACATCTCAGGTCATCAGCGTCCCATTCAACTCAGGGCGTGAAACGGCCGACAAATTTTGCTCAGAGGCCTCTCTTTCAGGCTTGAGGTTCTTTATCGTGCCGTAAATGTACGACACGGGACCCACGGCTTTACTTCCCTTCCGAAGGTAGCCATACTTAGGATTTTTACGCCCGAAAAAATCCATCGGTCTTGGCCAGGTTCGAACCCGCGTTCTTGGGTGTAGGAGGCAAGTATGGTAACCACTACACCACCACGACCGAGGCATATAATGCAAATAAAGTTAACAGTTGCGCTGGTGAAGCGTTGTTATCTTTATTCGCCATGGATTCCAATACAGAAATATGGGATTCGTCAAATTAATTATACAATAGTAAATCAATAAATAACCAATTGTATGCATATTAATCGGATACAGAGGTGGATTCAGAGGGAGACCAGGGGGCCCGGGTCCCCCTTGTCAGATCATACGACAAGATTAGTGGCTCTGTGCTTATGTACTTATTGCATTCACTTTCCATTGTCGAGTAGCAACTACGTTGTTTCTTATATATTTATTTTTTCATTTATTTTATTTATTGTTTTGCTATTTTCCATTATCGTGTCAGTTTTTTGTAATATAACCAGTTGCAAGAAAGTAAATTTTCTATTGTTAACATCAAGTTGAAGCTATTGAAATAAAAAGTTTCGCCATAAAATTGATCTGATCAGGAATCGAACCCGGATTTACTATGTAAGTGGCAACGACGTTATTATTATTATTATTATTATTACTATTATTATTATTATAATATCTTAATAGGCTAAGTTTTATAAATGAAATATAAATGAACATAATTATATTATAACTATACTCATTTAGTTCGCGAAGATGATTTTAATAATCGAAAACTAAATACAGGTCTGGAGGAAGCGATTTGCAGATTATAGAGCTCTGTTTTCAACAATGAAAAAGCGGCAAAGAAAAAACATATCTGCCAACTTGTGTTAGTTAAATATCCATTTGAAATGGATTGTTTCATTAATTTGAACCTCAAGGCTCAAACTGTGGTCTGCTGATTCTAAAACATATTCCAATTACAAGAACTTCTCTCAGTAGTGCTCAATGGAGGGAAGTGTGCAGTTCGAAATTAGATCCTTGGTGGTTCGTTGTTATCGTAAAATATCGAAACGCAAATTTCAGACTAATTTATCACACACAGTTCGTTGAAAGGTCGTATGCTGAAATTGAAGGTAAGATTCATTCGAACATTGTGATTGTGTTACAAACTTGAGTGCCAGTACCAGTAGTGGCAATTAGTGTGAACCGGAAACATCATTATAAATAGGAACTGTATCTAATGATTGCAATGAACTTCACGAAGGACATTTTGTGAATCAAGATTTTCGCAATGACGATACTATTATAGTTCGTGGATTTCACCAAAGGTAACTATAGAAGCTGGCGTTTCCAGAATTCCTGATTAGACAGTTTCCCTTGGCTTACTTATAGTAAAAAGGATGAAGGTACTTATTGTGGGTGTGTTCTATTTGGTCCTAAGGAGGAGGGTCATAGTACAGTTCAGTTACAATCTCTAGCTTTTAAGCCTCTAAATAAATTTAAGAAGGCACTTCAAATATTTGGGGAATATTCAGAGAACATTATCATAAAGCAGCCCTCGTTAAAAGTGAGAATTTTAGGAGAGTGTATGAAGAGGAAAAAGAGAACGTTGAAGTTCAATTGAACAATGAAATGAAAAAAAGAGTAAATGAAAATCGTTTGAAATTATCCGCCATTGTGAAGACCATTATTCTCTGCGTTGCCAGAGCTTTCCACTTCGAGGGCACGGGGATGACGGTGTCATTGATTTAGAGCAAGGATTTGACGGTGAAAATAGAGGGGATTTTAAGGAACTTCTTAAATTTCGAGTTGACGCAGAGTATGAAAAATCTCTGAGGCCATCTTACAAAGGCATCTAAAAAGTGCAAGTAAAACAATACAAAATGATTTGATAAACTGTTGCGTTGTCATAATTGAAAACAAAATTATATTCTGCTCTACTTGACGAAACTACGGATGTCAGTACACAAATACCGCCACGGGTGGCCGAGGTCGTTAAGGCGCGGATTCGTGAGCGAGATCTGGGGTTCGCCAGGACCGTCCTCCTTGACTGAGGATTTTTCCAGGTTTTCTTCAGTCCTCATAAATGGCGAATGCCGGGAAGGTACCCTAAACTTAGGCCTAGAACGTTTCCTTCCTAAATTCTTTCCCTTTTTATAAGTTCATATATCATCAGTGTCTACCGCCTGTGGTGCCTCGGTAGTAAAAATGGGCGTTAAACACTATTCAAAAAAAAATCAGTACAAATGAACAGTTAACATTTTACGTGCGTTTTGTTGACCTAGAAAAGTGTTGTGTGAGGGAGGAATTTTTAAAATTTGTTGTAACGCACAATTTAAATGATGAAGAGATGTGTAGGCTAATACTGAATGAACTGCGAGACGAGATTAGGCATTTTGAACCTGCTTGGACAAGAGGGTGGTGCAACTTTTTCAGGACATTAATTTCATAGTATTTAACGCCCGTTATTACTATTGAGGCAGCACAGGCGGTGGACCCTGATACCTGAGATGAAATGATATAATGGGAAAGGATAATTTTTAGGAAGGAAACGTTCCAGGCCTAAATTTAGGATACCTCCCCGCACTTGCATTTATGAGGACTGAGGAAAAAGAACCTCAGGGATGACGGTCTTGGCGGGATCCGAACCACAAACCTTCTGCCGCTCACGAGTCCGCGGCTTAACGACCTCGGCCATCCATGGCGGTCAGGACAGTTTCGTGGCGTACAAGATCGGCGGAATTGTAAATTTCATTAGGGAGTCAGTAAGCGGTTATCACTCACATGGAAAAAAAAAATAAATAAATAAACTAAATTGATACCATTGTGTAAAACTCGGTGGTATGAGTGGCACGATGCTATTTTACAATTTAAGGCGATTTTCCCTGTAATCGTGTTATTCCTAGAAGAAGCAGAGTAAAAATGCACATATTTTACTCAACTCTATCCTAAAGTTCAAGTTCATAATTGCTCTAGTTACCATGGCTCAAATATTCGGAATAACTGTAAGTCTTTCTAGACAACTATAAAATCCATTAACCTAATTCAGTGTTACGGTATGATTGAAAAAGTTAAAGATACCTTAAAATAATGTCGAGAAAATCAAACTTTTCTTTCTGTGTTTTTTTTTTTTTTTATTACATTAGCAAACGATGTTGATGTAGAAGTTAAGGTGCCTCGAATAATATCCAGACAGACTTATAGAAGAAACATTCTTACTACAACTTCTTCAGAAGATCATTATCGCTCTAATATTTTCTTCCATTCTTAGCTTATGTTTTCAATGAATTGTTCAATAGATTCTCACGTGATAAACACAACCGCATCCTTAAACTTCAGTCCTTGTTTTCAGTTTTTCGGAATGACCTGAATTCAGATATTGACAATTTAGTGAAAGGTTCAAACATTTACGAACGACTTTTCAGGGTCTATTACAGAGCTTCGAGGTGAATTAAAAGTGTGGTTTAATTTTTGGGAAAATCAACGGCCATTGAAGCTCTTCTCCTATACCACATCAAAAACAATTTCTATCCAAATATCAGGGAACTTCCAAATCATCATATGCGTCATACCAGTAACAACATGCACGGCCCAAAGATCATTTTCAACTTTAAGCCGTGTTTTTTTTTTATTATGTTTAACGCCCGTTTTTACTACTGAGGCACTGCCGACGGTGGACACTGATGATATATGAAATGAAACGATAAATTGGAAAAGGATTTTTTTTAGGAAGGAAACGTTCCAGGCCTAAGTTTAGGGTACCTCCCCAGCATTTGCCATTTATGGGGATTGAGAAAAACCTGTAAAAATACTCAGTCGGTGAGGACAGTCTTGACGGGCCAGACCTACCTCTCATGAGTTCGCGCCTTAACGACCTCGCCCACCGGTGGCAGTTATTAAGCGGTATGAAGATCTATCTAAGATCTAGTGTGCAACAGTAGAGACTGAATGCCTACTTAGTGTCCATCACAGCATTGAGGTGATTCCAGAGGAAGTAGTTAATCTTTTCGCAAGAAAACATTCCAGTAGATCGCAACTTCAATTTAAGTTACAACTTTTTATTACCATACTTTTTTTGTTAGTGCAATTAATTTCTTTTTATTTACCTTATAACAGAAGTCGCCGTTTTTTAATGTAAAATGAATGCGTGTCTTTTTTTAAAAAAAATTGACATTTTCTGTGGGCCTGTGATTCATTATTTACAAATATAATCTGTAAAGCAGCTGATAATTTAAATATTATTTTATTTACTTAAATATTTAGCTACCAACTGTTTTAGTAGGAACTTAATTCTGATATATCCAATGGGGTAGTCGATCGGACCACCTCTGTCGAATACTTCTAGATCCGGGCCTGGTTGGATACTATATATACATTCACAGTTTATAATTTTCACTCTATTGACTTGGAAGTAATTTTGAACATCAATGCTAAAAATTGTGACAAAATAATAATTGTTAGTAAAAATCAGTTAAATAACTTCCCGTAATTAATATTTGCTTAACAGCTAAAACAAATATCATTTCTTATAAATGTGACAGAATGTTTATTATTAAAATTATGTAAATCGCCTTAACTTTTTTTAAAATTAGGTGTTCTATTTCTTTGTATAATTTTGTTAGTTGTGTAGAATCTACATCAAAAAAGGGAAAGAATGTGTAGTATTCCTGGTTGTGCGTCTAATTACCGTTCAAATAAAAAATGAACAATTTCAATATTTACTTTTTTAAGTGATAAAAAAAGGCGAGAAAATTGAATTGATGCTATACATCAAGCAGATTTTTAATTCGGTAAAATGTTTGCGTCTGCATTCGTCATTTTTCTGAAATTCAAATAATTCGGGTAGATCTGTTCTAACTATGCCTATGGCATTTAGGTATTTACTGGTTAGACTCCCATATATGCACAAATGATCCCTGCCAAACGCAATAACCAGAAGAAGGGAGAAAACAGATATTTCATAAGGCTGAACTGAACTTCAAAGTATGGTGTGAAAAAGACAAAGTAATAGGCTTGTTTCCCCGATTGACAAACAATTTCCCCATTATCACCGTAAATACACTTAAAGGCTCTTTTCTACCTTCCAAGTAAAAGTCTTTTAAGTACATGTCCTCTTAATATGTGCTCTACATATTTTAATTTTTTAATTAGTATGTTATTATTTTTAAGTTTATCAAAAGCCTTAGATCAATAAAAAAGTGTGCCTATAAATATTTTTCCCTGTCTATTGCCTTTAACGCAGTGTTTACAAAATGGAAAAGAGCAGTTTCTGTTGATCTGTTCTTACTGTAACCGTATTATGATTCACATGTCAAATTTTTTCAATAAAAGTTAATACTTTTTTTAATTTTTTTAAAAAACCTGATAATAGATATTGATCTGCAGTTGGGTGTTTCCATATGATTATCTTTTTTTAATACTGATTTTACTTCAGCAATATTTAAGCTTTTTATGAAAACCTGCATTTTCCAAGGAGTGTTACATATATCAATAAGAGAGCTGCAATGAAATGATGCGATACTTTTTACTGTATCTACAATATCATCAATATCTGCTGGCTCTTCAATTTTCACTTTACTATTATTGACATTATTTCATTTTCATCTGTTGGTTGCCATAACTGGTCAAATGTACTCTTTATTGCGCCGATTACTGTTCAAAGAAAAGTGCCTGACATTTTCTGTTATATTTGCAAAATTGTTTGATTAATGTATGTGAAACTAGGTTCAATGACAAGATTTTAGTTATATTTTAATTTTATTTTATTAATGACTAATTTTGGAATGTCATTTTCATTATTTTCCATGTAGTTTTATTTTATTATTGCCAGTTATATATATGAACAAATCACTACAACACATACGAGAGTGTTCATTACAACATGCACTAATATTCTTCCACAAAATTAAAAAATAACTACACCACATAGGAGAGCGATCGCTTCAATATATTCCAGTATTCTGCTACAATGTAAACATATTACTCCCATACGCGCGAAAGCGAACTTGACGTTACCACCGGGCTGAAAACTCTTTACTGCTTGTCGGTCCTGGTGGTGTAGTGGTAACCATACTTGCCTTCTAAACTTCAAGGTCGCGGGTTCAAACCCGGCCAGGATTGATGGATTTTTTCGGGTGTAAAAATCCTAAGTATGGCTTCCTTCGGAAGGGAAGTAAAGCCGTGGATCCGGTGTCGTACATTTACAGCACGAAAAAGAACCTCAAACCTGAAAAAAGAGGCCTCTGAGCAAAATTTGTCGGCCGTTTCACGCCCGGAATTGAATGGGACGCCGATGACCTGAGATGTTAAAGAGCGTCCTTAAATAAAACGAATAAAAAAAAATCTTTACTGCTTATGCTGCTGGTGGTAGTAAGTGCTCTTGACTAGCTCTTCTGCCCGAGAGGCTAGCCAGAAGTGACCGTGGGGAGAGCGGGCGGAGAGAGCCGAAGGTAGTGACTGGCAGAGCTATTAGCTAAGTAATAACACTTCAGAATCAACGGTGCAATAGCGCAGGTGGTTAGAGTAGTATTAGAGTAGTAGTAGTAGCAGCAGCAGTAGTAGTAGTAGTGGTAGTAGTGGTGGTAGTAGTAGTACTTGAGAAGATAAAATTGTAGGTTCGAACACTACCAAGTAACGCTTATTTCAGCGTTGGTTATTTGCCACAATTACAATGATTTACCCGCTAAGCAAATGGGTCCACCGATTTCCAGGATTTGCCCGAGATTAGGTTATTGTGTGTACATATGAATTAGTTGCGAATTGGAATAAGAGCACTTTTCCCCCAGTTACAATATTTCTCCCGCCCAATAATAACTTCCACAATTACAATGGTTTACTCGCTAAGCCACTGGGTTCACCGGTTTCCAGGATTTGCCCGAGGTTAGCCTACAGATTAGGTTATTGTGTGTACATATGAATTAGTTGCGAATTGAAATAAGAGCACTTTTCCCCCAGTTACAATATTTCTCCCGCCCAATAATAACTTCCACAATTACAATGGTTTACTCGCTAAGCCACTGGGTTCACCGGTTTCCAGGATTTGCCCGAGGTTAGCCTACAGATTAGGTTATTGTGTGTACATATGAATTAGTTGCGAATTGGAATAAGAGCACTTTTCCCATCGTTACAATATTTCACCCACCTAATAATGGTTTGCCCAATTACAATACTTTATTCGCCAAACCACTGGGTCCACCGATTTCTAGGATTTGCCCGAAGTTAGCCAACAGATTAGGCTAGTGTGTGTATAATATGCATTAGTTGTGAATTGGAATAAGAGCACATTTCCCATCGTTACCATATTTCAACCACCTAATAATGCCCTCATTACAGTGATTTACCCGTTTTTACCCATTTATATTCACAAAGCAAAGTGTGTGTAGATAAGTTCCGCTCTCTCTGCTCTCGCTCGGGTCTGGCTAGCCGCTTGGGCACAAGAGAACTTTGCGCCATCAGCAGCAGTAACAGCACAAGCAGTTGAGTCCCATATAGCCCTGCCAGTAACGTCAAGTGAAAGCAATAGCTATAACCCACATTCTGCCACAGTAAAAATAAATAAGTGAGCAACCACTACAGCACGCGGTGGCGAGCGGCGATTAGGGGTTGAGGGGGGCAGGCGCGCCTCCAATGTTTTGGGGAATAAAGTAAATTTATATTCATTTTGACCACCTAAAATTAGAAATTATATATACCTGTTGTCTTATCGCCTAATTATCTTTAAAAGTATACAAACCTGTTTTCTTATAGCTAGATATCTTTCCTTTAATTTCTTTAATTATTAAAAATTTACTTTACGGAAATACGCACAAATTGTAATGCGTCGTGGCTGATTCATTCAGTGCCACAGCAAGTAGTAGAGACTTGCACATTTTGTTGGCTACCCTTCCTTATATCCCCCAGACCGCCAGTACATTTTATTTTATATATATATTTGCTCCTCCCCCTCCCCACTTATAATTCCCAATCGCCGCCATTGATAGCACGAGCTAGTTTTCGCCACATTCGTGTATTGTAGAGATTACCATGTGCGACTTGTAGTCATTTTATGGCAGAATATAATCACATCTTGTGGCAATTGCTTTCTTGCGTGTTGCAGTGATTTGCTTATATTTGTGGCGGAATACTATTGGTGTTGCAGCAATCGTTCTCGTGCGTTTAGTGGTGCTTTGTTAATATTTTCGCAGATCACTTGCGCTTGCTGTAAGCGATTCCTCACGTGTTTATTGTGGCGATTGGTTCATATTTTTTGGCACAATACTAGTGCGTGATGTAGCGATGCGATGGCTCTCATGCATGTCGTAGTGGTTCCTCCCTCCTTCCCTTACTATGGCACAGTACTAATTCTTGTTGTAAAAATTGCTCCCCTGCTTGTTATAGTTTTATGAATTCATATTGTGGTAGAATACTACAGCGTAATTTTGGCATAAGTCCTTGAACGTGTTTTGTCCTTTTTCATATTGAGGCAGAATACAAACGCGTGTTTTTGTGATTACTCTCTTGTGTGTTATTATTTTGTTCATATTGGGCAGAATAATAGTGTTTTGTTCATATTGTGTCAGGATACTAGCTCGTGTTGTAACGACTAATCTCATATGTGTTTTTATTTAATTACTTATATTTGTGGCAAAATACCAGCATGTGCTATAGCAATTATCATCAGGCATGTTTTAGTGATTTGCTCATTATTTGTGGCGGAGTACTACCATATGGTGTGGCGATAGCCCTCGTGCAGAGACACTGAGTACGTGAGCCCTATTTCAGTGAAAAATAGTGATAATATCACTTTTTCACCACCAAAATACCAAATATATGACCGATTTTCGGGCTGTTTTTTCCCCAGCGTCAGAATTGTTGCATTATCGATAAGAAATTCTAAGTAATTTTTATTGATGAAATATATTAACAAAGTACAAATATTTTAACTGAGCAGAGAAACTAAATAACACGAACATAGTTTTCTCATAAACTGGGGGTACAATTTGTCTTTTTACCGCAAAAAAGCAGTTATATGACCAGCTATTGGGCTATTACCTGCCGGCAAGTAAAACTATGCATTATCCGTACAATAACAACAAAATAGCATAATTATAAAATATTACCAAACTGCTAGTATTGCCACCTATGCTGAAAAACTAAATTAGGGGCGCCCATTTCAATTAAAAAAAAATAACAGGGCAATAAACTACAATCTGCACCGCTAAAATACTAAATATATAGCCGACATTCGGGTCCTTGTCTGCGGGCAACAGAATCACTGCATTATAGATATAAATAGTATCATGTAAAATATTTGCAAAGTAGTGACATTTTCACTTGTGCAGAGAAACTGAACAATAAAATCTCATTTCACTACAAAAAAACAAAAAAACAAAAACAAAAACAAAACAAAAAACAAAACCAAAAACAACGGGTGATCCACACAAAAAGTATAAATTTACGATCGCCCATCGGGATGTTACCAACTGACAACAATACATTATGAATAACATAATGAATAAAACATATTTGTGGTAAAATATAGCCGAAGTACTTATATCGCCAACTGAACCAAAAAAAAAAAAAAAAATACCTGAATCAGTGACGCATATATCAGTACAAGAATCCGGTTATCAACTAATATTTCTGTCACATAAAATCTAAATAAATATTCCGCGTTCGGGCTGTTACCTCCCACGACAGAATCTTTGTATGATTGACTGAATAGCGAACCAAATATTGCCACAGAGCACTAGTATTGTCACTATGCAGAGAAAGTGAACCATTTAATTTAATATAAGGTGATCATTTGTCAGTTTATATTTCCACCGCTAAAAGGCTAAATATATATAGCCGGCCATCGGGCTGATACTTGTCAACAAGTAAAACGAAGCACTACCGTTAATATTACCAACAAACATAAAATATTGCCAACCTAATAGAATTTGCACCTGTGTAGAAAAATGAATCATCCAGTTTTTATTTCAATAAAAACTGGATGATCAACTAAGTTTATACAGCTGAAATACAAAATATATATAGCCGATGTTAGAGCACTTATCTGATGGTAACAGATTCAGTGTATTAATTCAATAAAAAAATAATTAAAAACCTCCAATTTTAATTGTGGTTGTCACACGTGCAGAGAAACTGAACCAATTATTTCTATTTCTATTAAAAAAATTTGGTGATTAATTAATATTTCCATCTCGCAAAGGCTAATGTTTCAGGCTATTTCCAGCCGGATAGCATTTCCAGGCATTATCTGTAAAACGTAAATAATATAACTGTTGTAAAATATTGCCAAACTACCAGTAATGCTATCTGTACAGAGAAATTGTAATATGTAACGCTTATTTCGATAAAAATGCGGGTTATAAATTGAAATATGCACCGCCAAATTAGTAAATATGTGACCGGGGTTCGAACTTTTACATGTAGACAGCAGAATCCAAGTATTGTTGCTAAAAATACGAACCCATTTTTTAGACACAAATTATTACAAAGTACCAGTCTTTTCGTCACCACATGGCTGCGCATGTTGCCAGGCAATGTTGACGCTGATGAAGGCATGAATGGGGACGTTCTTTTCATAGGTGTGACAATGGATGTAACATCGATGCCGTTTTTCAAATCTGAAACGAAGCTCCAGTCTGCTCAATAGAAGCACTCAGATTCACCCCCCCCCCCCCCCAAATCGGGTAAGTGCAGTTCAGGAAAATGATAGTGGCCATACATCCTACGAAGATAGCGACTATTTCCAATTATGAGACACTTTCCATGGTCGCACATTCACCAGCAGTGCCACTATTGCATTAGCGATTTTCCAGTGGTCAAAACATATTCCTACAGAAGCGTTCGCAGGGCCATGGAATCAAGGCGTCGACGTTGAGAAAAATGTGAACGGCTGCAGGGAGATTAGTTCGAGAAGTGATATAAGTTTCATAGTTTTCGTGTGATTAGTTAATGAGAAAAAAAATCGGAGGTGTTATAATGCACCTCGTATATCACGGCTCACTGGAGCTTATCTCCCGTCAGCAGAATTGCTGCATTATCTGAAGAAACAGGAATCAGTTTTTATTACACAAAAGTGTTCACAAAGTACTGGTATATTTATAAGATAAATCGAAACATTGATGACTATTTCTTTTCAATAATTGGGTGAACAATTTATACTTGTATATCAAATAGATTAAATTAATAACGGACCATTGGGCTCTTACCTCCGACAAATAAAAATGTGCATTATCGGTAATATTATGTTAAAATATTGGCAAAGCAATTCAAACATTATTTTTTAACAAATGACTGATACTGAATATTCAGCTGGTTATTTCCAGAGAGGTTCTACCACAACGCATATAGCAAATGAATCAAATTAGGAAAATTAAAGAGAAACGGTTATCTCACTAACATATATATATATATATATATATATATATATATATATATATATATATATATATATTTATATTTGTAAATACATGTTCTTAACCAACTAAAATAAAAAAAGCCCCCGGGACGATCTGCGAAGTGATGCCACAACCTTGAGGTACCCATTGATCGGGGACTGGGCGCCACACTCTGGCCGCCCGGCATACTGGGAAGAAATGACCTTGAAGTTGTGAAGTCATTTTATGGGCCGCGCCGGGGTAATATACTGGCGTCACTGATTCAGATTCTCTGCACAAATGGCATTACTGGTAGTTTTGCAGTACTTTACAATAATACTAGTACGCGTTTTAGCAATTTTTGTTGTAGATTTGTTTTAAATTGTGCATGTTTTAGCTATCGCCCGTGTGCGATTTGTACTGATTTGTTTATATAGAGTGAACAATCCTTCACACAACCGGTTTCAAGGTGTACGGCCAGCCGGCCGTAGCGGAGGAGAAATGTACTCCCCGCCGCCTCCGCTGACATAGCGCTGCGGGCAGGTTCCACGGTTGCGTCAAGTATTGTTCACCCTCTATTTTGCAATGTCCTGTCATGTGTTGTAGCTATCACTCTTGTGCCTGTTGTAATTTGTTCCTATCGCGACAGAATAAAAGCGCTTGCTATAGTGTTCACTTGCCTGCATGTTGTAGTGATTTGTTCATATTGTGGTAGAATACAAACGCGTTTTGTAGTGATTGCTTTCGTGTTTGTTGTAGCAATTTGCTTACATTTGGGAGAGAATACTAGTACGGTTGTAGCAATCGCTCTCCTGCGTTTAGTTCATTTTCCGTACTCTGCAGATCGTGAAAAAGGCTTCCATTTAAGTTTTCTACGTTACGAATAGGACAATTGGGAAGCTGCCTGATGGAGATCTTTGATCTAGTAAGCCGCGATATAACGACCGGCGGGATGCGGTGTACTGATCACATTCTGCATTCTACCAATGATGTCACGTGATGGAGGTAGAAGACGCAGCGGTCGTCGCGGTAAACTGAAGGCTCACATAGGGCTATGGAAAACCAGGCTTAGAAGAGGAATAATCATGTATCCAGGTTTCGTCCCCTGTGATGATACGCCAAGAAGTCGTCTCCTTCCTGGGCATATCACACCAAAAAAGGACGTGGAAGTCGACACATGCATCATCTTGTGTTCATTAGTGAGCATTCTAGGCACCCACCGTACGCACAATTAACGGTACTTGAGAACCTGCGTAAGAATGATATGAGCGGATCTGATACTGACACTCAATTTCTTGGCTAAAGCTTCAAAAGAAATACGCCGGTTCTCTCGAATCATGGCATCAGCGCGTCCCACATTTTCACTATTAACGGCCTACAGCGCCTCATGAATGACCGACGTACGCCCGCTTTTAAACGCATCTGTTACTCGTACCCTCTTCTCCCACCAATGCAGCTATCTCCATATCTTTCCAAATCATTATATGAATTTCTCGAGGTTTTACACCCTCTAACCATAAACATCTTATAACTTCTCGTTGCTCTTATAAGGTGCACATAGCGCCGCCATTTTGTTTCAACTGTCTTTCCATTCAGAAAGCCATACCAACTGTTAACAAATTTCAGCTGAAAGCATGTATTTTCCCTAGGCAGAGTTAGAAATCCCTTAGGTTTTCACTTTACTTTACACAGTGAATTTGCTTATTTTTTTTTTAAATACCCTTGTATTACAATAAGAACATTAATGACTTTGATGAGCTGTACCAATTATCAAGAACAGGTTCGTGAGGTACATTACTAGAGTCAGACAACCCCAAATCTTTGTCTCCTGTATTGTCAATCCCTTTATCACTGTAAATGATTGTAGATACATCCTGTTTTACTTTCACAAAAATCAAAACTGTTTATGCTATTTCTGGGCCTGTTGGTTTTTATATAGGTACTGCTTCCAATCTGATTTCCTTCTTATTTCTTAACCCTAGACCTGTGATTTTTTAATCAAAGCATTTTTGGTGGTTTGAAGAGGTAACAAATTTAGCAAGGCTAAATAACAGCTCCTTGTAGAATGGGAGGTAATAGGATACAAGTAATTGTGCATGTGCAATGAATGCTTTGTAGGTCTGGAACATTGACATATGTAATAAACATTTTGACTTTCAAAATACACACAGAGGAGTCTAAGAAGTTTTTTTTTTTTTTTTTCACATGATAAGCCACCTAAAGGAAACACTAATCATTTTTTATAAAATGGAAAATGTATGTTTACTGAAAGTTTAAATGTCCATCTCTGTTCACTGGGTATACAGGAACAGCTAGAGGCCGATTTACATGGCTATCAAATAAAAGTTAAACTGTGCAGTCTTAAATACTCTCACAATATCTAACCCCTTCCACCATTCTTCCAAGTTTTCAACTAAGGAAAATAAATTGTATATCTTATACGAACATCCTTTATACTAAGTAATAGCTATAGTTAGTAATTATCTCAGCTATCACCAAAGTGGTCTGTAAAAAAGGATCCACAATGTTAAAATTGTTATAATCCACTCAAGTTTGTGGATCAGACCATTCAGAAATTCCATGAACATAGTAGTATTGATGACCTAATGAGATTTGCTGCATTTGCTTGGCTATATGTTATAGTTATAGCTTGGTTATTGTTATAAAGGATTTCAAGATTAAAAGAGTACTTTTTTCTTCCAATGTCAGTCCATTGTCTCATGAACTTGTGTGCATTCCCTCTGGTATGGTGGTGCGTACTGGATTTTTCAGGCTTAGATGCCCATAGGGGGCCACTACATTGTCCCCGTTGAAAAGATTGTTAAGGTCAGATGATTATGGGCACCAGTGATGAATTAACGATGACTCAAACTAACTGAAGAGTCCTTGGTGCCTTAAAGCTATTTGACATTCACCTTCTCAGAGTATATATAAAAGAATCGAACCCAGGACCTCCAAATTAGTTGTTGCAAATGCTACCACTAGACCATGGAGTCAGTGAATATTCAAGAATTATTCATTCCATAAACAAAACTTAATAACAAAATCAATAATTTTAAAATATTATATAATTCCCTCACTGTTTTCAAGTCACCTCTTAATTCTTTGGCAATCCTGAAGGCAGGAATCCTGCAATCAGCTATAGATAGTCTCCCCAACCTCCTTTCTTCAACATTTATATACTAAAGTGCTTTACTATTCACAAGTATACATTCAGACCATACATTATAAACACCTAAAAGTATTGACTCTAACTATTAGTTACTTATTCACAGTAACTATTTACCTCATACAGGTACTCAACTCCCAAATTATTGGTGCATTAAGGATTCTACCCTTATAAGCTACAATTCCTCTTGGCAGTACTTAAATTATATATATCTTAAGTATTATATAGTATATAATACTATACTCCTACAGACATCTCACTTACTAAAGATCCTAATTTATTTATACCCCTTTTCTCTCATCTGATTCTCATTTCCTTTAACTTTATTTTTTATTTCTACATCACTTTTCTTTTACCTTTTCCCATATTTTCATACTTTCTTTACATATTTTACCTCATTTTTATTAAGCATTCTTTTCATCACAATTCCTTCTCCAATTCATTCCATTTTATATTAAGATATTTCCCTCCGCCATAACTTGGCCTCTTCATACTTCATTGAATAATTCAACTCACCTTTCTACATAGGCATAGTTCAATGCATATTCCACCTCTTAACTCTTTCAGATTAATATCCAACCCTCCCCCCACCTCCACACTCTTGTTCTTCTTTATCTATATCATTGTTTTTCTCTATCTTCAATTCTGTATGTTATCATTCTTCCCACTACATATCTCTTCCATCTCAATTTCTTCAAGTAAATTATATATC
The DNA here is from genome assembly GCA_030762175.1 of Metallyticus violacea. Lineage (NCBI taxonomy): Eukaryota > Metazoa > Arthropoda > Insecta > Mantodea > Metallyticidae > Metallyticus > Metallyticus violacea. Next base: position 53,033,370 of record CM060832.1, on the reverse strand, counting down.
TGACAAATCCAGCTTATTTTCCATCCGGCCTTTTATTGTACCAACAAACAATATTTTACATATGATTTTTTCCATGCCGTATTTAAAACATTTTAATCATCTTCCTCTTATCTCTAAATCTGCCTAAATTAACTAACAAAATATCATTAAGTGCTGTCTCAAAAGTTTACAGAAATATCTATTGATACAGCAAATATCTTCTGAGTCAGCTTCCACTCCTCATATCTCAGTTCCATGTTACTTTTAACTTTAATTATAGCACAATAAACACTCTACCAGTTGTAGCTAATTAATTATCCCTTCATAATTTCTTTTGTCTTCTGTTCCATTCATCCTTCATTACTACTTAATCTTGCTCCTAAATATACAAATACCTTTACAATTCAATCTCACAACCCTCTATTGACCATTTTTCATTCTTTCTAAATGTATTTAATTTTTTGAACACCCCCTTATCTTGAACTTATTTTTGTTTATTCTTAAACCCTAATCCTAATAATACCTGCTTATCTTTCTATTTCTGTTCTTTATCTTCACCTTATTATAAATCCTGCTGTTAAATCATGTGAAAAATACAGATTTGGGACATCTTTGCCATTAATTGTGAGGAGTCTTCTCTCTTTAGTTCACAAATTAGCAATAAATAAATTGAATAAAATTGGATTTAAATTAGAATCATTTCTTGAACCTTTTATATTTTCTACCCAGTTAGCTCTTTTTATAATACATAATTCAATATTTATTTTCCAAACACCACTTCTGTGAAACTTCCACTAATTTATAACTTTCTTCTCTTTCTCTCACTTTAATCCAAAGTGCTTCTCTATTTAAAGTAGGTACCAACTTTCTAGTAATAGTATCAACTGTCCCATTACTTCTCCTGAGTCCCAAATGAAATTTTTCTCAGCCAATTTCTGAAAATGCTTGGTTTAAATTTCAAAATTGTTCATTCATCTCTCTCTTGGCAATTTCCTCAACATAGTTCCAACATCCTCCAAGGATATTTATCTGACTTCTTGTTGTCCCAGAGTGATAAAGAAGGTTCAGGAACGTGTCAAAAGAAGATTATCAAGAAACAAAAAATAATGTACAGTAATTATAATTAAATGTCTGCAGTATTATCACATCAAGACTAATCTTTAAGTCTTATTGTTTGGCACAAATATTTAATGAAGATTTAATGGAAAGATTACATGACCTTCATTGCTGACTGGTATGACAGAAATAGAAGAAGAGAATTATTTTTTTTGATAAAAATGCTCAAATAAAGGAGAAACTTGAAATTGTAAAGTAATATGTAAGCCTGAAATTTTGAAAAATCTTCTTAGTTTGTTTTATTGGTTTAGAGTAATAAGCATCCAGCATTTTACAATGGTTTGGTTAAAAGTCCATTTTTTGCAAAAAAATATTAAGGCCATTGCCAAGCTGCCTGCATAGGATATCCTGGAGAAGGTTGAAAATTTTGTCAATGCTTCTAATAAGACACTTCTTCAGAAGGCTACAAAATGCAACAGTGGATTTAAGACAATGTTTGAGCCCGTCAGCTACATGGACTGGCCATCATCTAGATCTGATATGAAGCCTCTAAATGCTACAGCAATACTGACAGCCTAAAAAAATACTTTAGGCAAACAGTAGCTAGTTTGGATAAAAATATTATTAAAAATGAATACATGCAGCATTTAAAATCACATGTACATAAAATCCAATAAGGGTATAAATGGTATGACAAGTTTAACTCAAGAGTTTTTGTTTAACCTTAATTATTTCTCAAAATAATGAACTGCTAAATGCATTACTGGGCTATAGAGAGGGAGGAAGAAGAAAAATAAAAAAAAAAAAAAGCAAACATTATTTCTTTCTATGTAAACAGAATATTATTTTAAGTTAAAATACATAATTAAGTTTACTCTCATAGCTGATAATCCACTCAGAGCTACCTTGAAGCATAATGATGGAAATATTCTATGATTGTATTTCAGTGGCATGAAAGAAGAGAATTACTCACAGAAATGCAATATAGCATATAGCAGATATAGCAAGATGCCCAGAAAATGACATGTATCTGTTATTGTACAAAACTACAGATGTTCAGCAATGACCTGCACTTCTGTCTCAGAGAAATATTACTATTATGTTGGACCAACTATTAAAGAAGACCAAGAGGTGCTAGTACATCATGATAATGCAGTCATGTATTGCAAAAGAGGTCTTAGAAGCAGTACCTGGCTACCAAGACTATTACCAAAGCTCATGTTTGAAGTATAATGAGAGAACCTTAAAATAAACAGATAATATCTAAGTATTGGTAATAAGATATCAATTATTGAACTATGTTTAATGAAACCACTGATGTCTACAATAAAAACCAACTTTCAACTGTTGTGTATCATGTGGATAAGTAAGGAAATTGTCAAAGAGAGTTTTGCAGATCACAAATTTGAGTTCTGACCGCACAGCTCAAGGTTTATTTCAGCATATAGTCAAAACTATAGACAATCTGACATATTAAAAGAAGTGTTGTTGTTGATCTAATGTGCAGGATTTTGATCCATCAATTTTTCCCTGGCCAGCCAATATAATTTGTGTATTTTCCCATCAGGTGCAGCTTTCCTCAGTTCTGTGCATTCCAATAGATGTTCTCCATTTAGAATCTTGTCAGTATTGCAGATCTTACATGTGTTATCATTCATAAAACCAAATCTGTGTAGATGTTCTGCCAGACAATCATGTCCAGTGGCCAGTCTAAAATGAGCAACTGCTTCCTTCCTTGACAGATTTTTTATTTTTTGTACTGTTTCTTTTATATTAGAATAATTTTTATTAGATATTTCCACTTGAATATTATATTCATATTTTTTAATTTTACATTTAATCCACAGGGCTTTATTGGTTTTGAATATAACTGCCCCCTTTTTGGCCAGAAAGTCTGCATTCTCGTTACCTATCACTCCCACATGTGCTGGTATCTGCAGTAGTATTATTTGTTGAAATTTTGTTTGGAGTAATCTATAATAAAATCTCACATCCCTTACATTGTAAGATTCATATGAACTATCATATCGTTCTATCGCTTGTATAGCTAAAGCTGAATCTGTAAGAATCACTACTTTATTTTCTTTTATATCAGTCCTATGGTATATCTGTTCCAACGCTCATTGTATTGCCACCATTTTACCCTCATAACTTGTGGATTGTCTAGGCAGTGTGAAATAATGCAAGAAATATTTACAATATATACCACCTCCAACATTATTTCTTTGTTTGTCTGCAGATCCATCTGTGTAAATTCTAAGCCACTCTGTTTCCGGGAATTAGGTATAAATGTTCAAGTGCTATAGTTCTGCATACCTCTGTTGATTCTTCTTGTTTATTTAATTGTTCTGTCAGTTTTTTATCTGTTACTATCTTAATATAATCCATTGGATTAGTTCTTGAGGGATATGGGATGTTCTTCTCTGCCAGGTTTAAATAATTGTAATTCTTCTCTAAGTGAGCTTTATTTATGATCTGTGTTTTTAGTTTGTGTTCTTTGGGTAGTTGATGAAACCATTGATGTTTACTTGGGTTTGTTTTTAATTTTATGTATAATTGTGCCACTTGTGTTTCAATGCTGGTTTTCATTGGATTATTATTTGTTCTGGCCAGAAGTGCATTTATTGGTATTGTTTTTACGGCACCTGCTATCAATCTTAAACATTGATTTTGGCATTTCTCAATCTTATTAATTTTTTCTTCTGTTGCTGTTAATAGTAGTTCACATCTATGTTTTAGTACTGCCTTTATATATCTATTATATGTTTTATTTAAAATTCCATTGTGCTGCCCCATTTAGATCCAGCTAATCTTTTCAATATGTTACTTCGTTTTATGGTTTTTTGTGTGATATTTTGTACACAGTGTTTCATTTTTAATTTCCTGTCCAGTGCTATTCCCAAATATTTGATTTCTTCTGCAAATTCTGTTTGACTTCCATTAATTTCAAGTTTTAAATTTTTTTCCCTTTCATCAAAGTGTTTCATAGTGTAGACTTGATATTTAGTTTTGGCTGCATTAATGATCATATTATTTAATTTTGCCCAATTTGCTAGTTTATCTAAAACATTTTTTATTTTTTCTTCTAGTCTGATATATACATTCTTATCATTTTTTTCAGCTGACCATATAACTACATCATCTGCATACATTGCACTGTTTATTCCGGTTTGTTTTATAGTCTTTGGCATATCATTAATATATATATTCAATAATAATGGACTGGATACTGCACCCTGTGCCACTCCGGTTTTGAGCTGGGTGTATTTGAATAATGTATTCTTCCATTTAACTGCAATCCATCTTTGCTGTAGAAATCTTCTATACCATTTAATTATATTTTTTGGGCAATTCATTTGTATTAATTTTTTAATTAACATATCTTTCCATACTAGATCAAATGCTGTTTGAAAATCTATGAATACTGCAGCTACTGACATATTGTTAGCTAGTTTACCTTTCACATCCTCTATTAATCTTGACGTTTGGTGAACTGTTGAATATTGTCTTCTAAATCCAGCCTGTTCGTCTGTTAATAAGTTGTTTGTTTCAAGGTAATATATTAATCTATTAACTACCATTTTATCTGCTATTTTTGCCAGAATTGAGGTCAATGATTAGGTCTGTAACTTTTTGTTTCATTTGTAGTTTTTCCTGGTTTTAAAATCGGTATTACTAATGCTTTGCACCAGCTTGATGGCATATTCTCTTGTTTAAACCATATTTTATTAACAATTTCCAATCTTTTTTACTCTTATTCCAAGATTCTTAATGTACTCCGGATGTATAAGATCTGGTCCTGGTTGCTTTTTATTTTTTAGTGTTTTCACTGCCTGTTCTAATTCTTCCAATTGGAACTTCGAATTCAGAGATACTATTTGCATTTTTTCTATTTCTATTGCGTTGGATTTTTTTAATGTTATATTAACTTTTGTCAGATGTTTTCCTAGTGTGTTAACTTTCTTATAATGTTGGTTAAATTTATTAGCTATATCTTTGTTATTGTATATGTCTTTATTACCTTTTTTAATACATATACTTTTATTACTATTGTCGTACTTTCCGATAACATTATTAATATGCTTGTACACTTTGATACTATTGGTTCTATAGTCCAACCCAGTTAAGAATTTATCGCAGCATTGCCGTTTGGATACGATTAATTCTCATCTGTAGATCGCATCTTTTTTCCTCCATTCTATTACATCTTCCCTATTTTTATTGTTTTGTACTAAATCTCTAGCACTATTTCTTTCTGCTTTTAGTGTTTCTAATTTTTTTTTGGTTTTCCTCTGGGGATGTTTGTCTTTGCTGATTTTAACATTATGTCATTAAATTCCTTAATCACTTGATTTACGTTCTTTGTTAAATCTAATCCTTGTACTTCACTTTTGATATTTTTTTATATTTAGTCCAGTTAGCTTTTTTAAAATTCCAGGTTTATCGTTTTTCAATATTCGGACTATGTTTCTTAGTATCCGTGATTGTGATTATAGCTGTATGTCCACTTCCTCTGTCTTCAGTAACTAATCTTCTTGTGCTACTATGTAGGTCTTCAAATACTATTGTGAGATCTGGATTAGTGGAGTTTCCTGTATAATGCAAGTATGTATTAGGATCTGTACCCTGATATATCAGCTGTACTTGTTTGGTATTTATAAAATCCTGTAATAACTTTCCAGCTGGGTCTACATCTTTATAGCCCCCCATTGTCTTGAGTGTGCATTAAAATCTCCCAAGATAAATGTTTTTTCTGTAGTTCTATTATCTCTATGTATAGATTTTGATTGCCAGGTGGGCTGTAAACTGTGTACTTTTTTCCATTTTTATATATATTTAGTTGTGTAATTTCTGATTTATTTTGCTCATTCATTTCTTTGATTATTTTAAATTTAGAACTTAATTTTGCTTTGACTCCAACAATTATACCACTAGCTACTTGTCTCCTTTTATTAAAATGATAAAGATGATAGTTGGTATATTTACAGTACTTGATATTGTCATTGGTACAGTTTGCTTCTAAGATGTCAAAAACATGTACATCATATTTCCTAATTATTTCATCTAAGTATTGCTTTTTTGCTATACTTTTGCATTATATTGGCTGACTTCTGCACAACTTTGTAGCGTATTTTGCATTACCCAGGGGACACCATGTGGAGGCAGTCTACTTTATCCCCCATACTAAAAGAAGTTATAGCTCAGATTTTTTAAGGTGTGGCAGTTATGACTGGTCATGTGTCTGGACTCCAGGCATTAATTAAAAATGAATATCCTGCTGCTACATTCATCCATTCTTACAGTCTTCAATTGATTCTCATACTTTCCCAATCTGTGAATTTCATTAAAGAAACCAACTGTTCTTTTTCTCTAATTTCATTTCCCACACAAAGTTTATTTATCAGTGTCAAACATCTCTCATACATGATGGAACTTCACTTCCAGATTTGAAAGCACTGTCCATGATTACAGAATCATCGTATCAGTTTCCTCAGTTGAATAGAAGAAGAATCTGCACACTGGTCCAGCAAAGAATATGTATGGCTTTAGGTTTTGTATGATTAATAATGATGATAAATTTATATATCCTACAATTATGTATTCAACTTGCTGACACTACACTCCACTTACTTACATAAAACTAAGACATGTTTCTGGAGTAATCACTCCCATCTTCAGTTGTTGACTAACTACTGTTGCACGAAAAGGTGGCTGGATACCCAGGAATCTATAGTAGTGCTGGTGGTTGTTGTAGGATGAACTTGCTGAGTTCATCCTTAGGAGGAAAATCAAAGTTTATTAAATTTTCTTTATTTTTTATGATGAAAATTTTTTTCCCAAGCAGATAGTTCCATTGGGTTATGAAGCTATTTCAGCAGATTAATCTCTGGTTTAATTTAATAATTTTTGGTCCAAAAGGGAGCTGCTACCACCGATATATCAACCTGCTTAAGCTGAATATTCCTGAAGTGTTCTTTTCTCCAAATTTACAAAATTCTCCTTGTTTTTTCAATGTCTCTCTGATCACAACCTGCACATTTGATTTCGTAAATTCCTGATTTCTGTTTTGTTGGTATGTGTCTTTCACTGTGCACCTAATAAATTCTTGATATATTTGTTCTTTTGGGCTAACATTATTCCAAGTTCTTTGAAAATCTTCTTAAATTTGTTATGGTGAGTTGGATAGTATGTGAAACTTTTGAATTGATATCTTTCCTTGTTATTCTTCAGTGTAGAAACTTCTCTTATCAATTTTTGTTTTTTAAATTTATTGATAATTTTTATTACTGTGTCTTTTTTTGAAACTATTAGTTATAGCTTTCAAGAATTTATTAGGTTATTGTTCACAAATATAAGATATAAATGAGGCCTAAGAATTGAGCCCACACTTTACTGTGTCATACTATGATGAAAATATTTTAATAATATTAGTTACTTTGTATCCTGGTGCATTGTTTGTGATTTGTCGGGTATGATTTTAGTAATAAGCATTTTCCCCCTTATTCCATAGTTTTCAAGTTTTATCAATAATAGGTCAATAGATACACTGTTGAATGCCTTTGATAAATCAAGAAAGAGTCCCATCACTATTTCCCCACAGTCCAAGTGTGCAAATGCTTCCTGGATTAGCTCTGCCATAGCTGCGAGTGTTGAATGATTCTTCCTAAAGCCATGCTGAGTACTAACAAGTAAATTATGTTTATTGAAGAAACTGACCAATATATTTATAACTTTCTCTAGCACTTTACCAAGTACATAATGAGAATAATAGGCCTGTAGTTCATAATATTATGCTCATCTCCCTTTTTAAAGATTGGTTTCATTATACTTATCTTTAAACAATCAGGATAGGTACTTGTATCAATTGAATAAATTATAAGTTCCATTTTACAGTACCTAAGAATCATAGGAGAAACCTCATCCCACCCTAAAGATGATTCACATTTTAATTCATGAATTATTTTGCTAATTTCCATGTGTGATGTATAACTGAAGTATATTGAATGTGGTATGGTGAGCTGAAAATTATAAGGTTAAACTTGATTATGTGTAGGCCCCATCATATTTGTAAAGTAATAGTTAAATACACTACATATTTCTTGTGGTGTGCATGTATAATATATAATTATGTGTTGTTATATAGTCTATTAATATAGTAGATCTGGAAGTTGTTCTGGTTGTGCATTTATATACATTATGCAATTGTAGCTTCTTAATAAGTTGCATGTACTTATTAATGTTGAGGTTTGAGTTTATGTTGATATCACCTAGTATAACAAGTTTGCCCTTTCATCATAATTTTACTTAATAGCTCATCAAGTCCTTTTAGAAATCGCTTACCTGGAAACTTAGGGATCTACATATACCTATTATAAATACATTACCTATCTCTGTTGATGATTTAATTGCTGCTCTTTCTAATGTCATTTCTATAGAATGTTTTTGTACCCATTCCTGAGAACTAATACAATATGATTATGTACATCCATTGCTACACCTCCCGTTTTATGGCCTTTCCTACTAAAGTTAGCTCCTAAATTATAACCTATTAAGTTTGAAAATTTAATCTTATTATCTAAAAGACTATGTTCTACGAGTATAACTACATTTAATTGAAAACATTTTATGATACAGTCGAACTACACACTCTTATGCTTCACTTACTTGTCATTATTGTAGACCGGTTTCGAGAACAACCTGTATCATAAAATGTTTTCAATTATATGATTGGCTTCACTGTGAATGTTCCAATTAACATTTTAGTTAATAACTACATTTGCTTTACAATCGTTGAGCATTACATTAATGGCATCTGCTTTATTGGATAAGTACTGGACATTTTGGTGAATAACTTTTAATGTTTTATATTTTACTCTAGTTTCTTTGCTCTAGTTCCTTTGAGGGCATTGAGTTTTCTGACTGAAAGGTTATTGGTGGCACATGAAGAGGATTGCTTATTTTTTGTTTATGTATTCTGTTAGTTCACAAGCTCTTTGACTATATAATTTTTCCTGTTTGAATTCAAGTAAAATTCATGCTTAGTATGTAGAATTTTACCTAAATTGTCTATGTTGATCAAGTTTACATTGCTAAATTTAGAGTGTAGATTTTTACTTATTTGCCTATGTCGATCAAGTTTACATTGTTAAATTTACAGCATAGAAGCTTTAGTTGTAGATTAGTTTTTCATGTTTCTTTGTTTATATTAGAATTATGACTTAAATCATACCTATTACTACTGTTTGCTTATCTCTAGGGTAATTTGTGAATAAGATCCATTTTATCAATCATCTCTTTCGCCTCTTTTTGCATACATTGTTTGCACCTGCTATAATGACTGTTACATCTGCACCACTGTTACTCAAAACACTGTTAGCTGTATGGATAAATTTAGTGTTTGGCTTGATGTAACCTACTACATTTATGCTGCTTAGGTAGCATGCAATTTCACTCTTGTTTTGAGCATGACAATCATCATGTACAGCTATTTTCACTTTCTTTGGTCTGGAAGTTACATTTTTTCTTCATAACATTTTGTTTATACACCTGCTCCACTGCCAAACTGAGTACCTGGCCTTGTATTTGGCTGTAGAAATTAGATGTTCTAATGTCCAGGTCCAGTTATTTTTGAAGATTTCTTCGCTGTTTTTTTGCGGCTATTTCCATTTTATTTCTTCCTCTCTTGAGCAGAGCAATTCCTTATTTTCCACTACTCTGTGTGCTTCTTTTAGATATATTTCTATTCTTTCTGCAAAGATGCTATACGTTTTCTATCTTCCACATGCTTTCTGACGCCACAATCAACTCGTTTTTATATCATACCACAGTTTTTCTGTTGTATTTCATTTTCACTGCCACAATTTACACACACATAATTAACTGCATTACTACTAGTAGGATATTTATCATTTTCACTGGTTTTTTTATGTTTTTTGTGAGTAAACTGCAATCATCATCCTTACCACCTGCCATTTTGCAGCTGCTAACAAATTAAGAATGACATACATTTCTTACTGTATATAAAAATTAAATACATTTAGAAACAAGCGGCAAAATATCAGAGACGTGAGATTTGTAGTGTGGTCAGAAATTCTCAGAGGAGATGAGGGAGAGAGAGAAGACTCACTATCTAAAAGGAGAAGCAACAATGTTAATAAAATGTATTCCACATACTCCAGAATATTTTGCAAGGTCCCAGATACAGTCATTGCTCAAACTAGGTTAAGATTTGAGTCACAAAAATACTTGAAGTTAGTGGCTTTATTGAATTCTAAAAATTTGTATTACTTCAACAAGTTTCTTGCAGATTTATTTTGTGAGCTCAAAGCACCATTCATATTTTTTTTGAAATTGTGCATTGAAAAATAAACTGAGGTACTGTATTTTCTAACAAAATTCTCTCAAAATCTGTACAAGGCATTGCATACTATATGAAATTAAATGGACTTTAATGACATGCAAGTTAGCTGAACTAATTTTAACATTTCCCACCCCTGCAAGTTTTGAAAGAAGCTTTTCAAACCTGAAGAAAATTAAAACATATCTTTGAACAACTCAAGGATAAGTTTGTCTTGGCAACTTAGCTCTTAATACAAAAAAATACTGTTTCATTAAGGAGGCACAACAAGGAGTTCTTCTTTGTAAATGTCATAGCAGAGTTTATTCTAAAGGAAAGATAACTGGAGTTCATTTACAAGTAAATAGGTGCATCATAATTAAGTTTTATTATTGTGTATCTAAATTGTATATACAATGTTTTTTTGCATCATAATTAAGTTTTATTATTGTATATCTAAGTTGTATATACAATGTTTTTTGCATTATAATTAAGTTTTATTATTGTATATCTAAATTGTATATACAATGCTTTTTTAAGTTAATTTCAATTTCCTTAGACTACAAAATTTGCAGCTAAATTGTAGATATTTTAATTATATCTATAATTCTTTTCATGTAATAATTGTGACCTTACATTAAATTGGAATCTGATAAATTCAGTGATAGCCCAGGTCATGATCCCAGTATATGCCTCTACTTAGAAGATAGGGTCATTAATCTTTGGTACATTTTGGGAATTGTCCTATCTGGCTATTGCCAGTAATAAAGAAGAATTTATAAATTAATATACAAGTAATACTTAAAAGATACATTGTAGACTTGATATTTTTTATCGTGATGGGAGGTCTGGGATTCAATTCCCACCAGGACCATCCTCCCTGAATGAGGTTTCTTCCAGTCCTCATAAATGGCAAATGCTGAGAAGGTACTCTAAAACTTATGCCTAGAATGCTTTTTTCCTTCCAAAAAAATCCTTTCCCAGTTTATCATTTCACCTCTTTATCATCAGTGTATGCTGCCTGTGATGCTTCAGTAGTTAAAATGGGCATTAAACACTATTCAAAAAAAATATTTTTTCTGTTCTGGAGATATCATAGAGATAGATGCTGCATTTTCCCCTATTTTTTCCTAAATAGATCGAAAGGAAAATTATTTTCTAAAAAACTAATTTTGAACCTTTTATAGTTATAATTAAGATGTGGTGATTTATGGAGTAAATTTGCTACTCTATTATAAATATGCATATATATAGAGTAGTTTGTTACTATTTAGGAGCCTGGAATTGAAAGCATCAGACTTATTTTGAAAGAATGTCATAATACTTTATTAATGCATTCACCTATAAGTGAATTTTCTAAATTTGTGCCCCGCCTTTGTTTTAGAACACCCCTAACCTTAATAGTATATTTCTCCAAAACCTATCTCCTTTGAATTTACCTTGTACAGTTGCAGGTTCATATTCTCTAAATGTAAAACTTGTGTAATTATGCCATGTCATCATTCCTCAGTCTTAATTTATCCTGAGAATTGAACATTTCTTCATTTGCTACCTGTTCTTCTAAGAATGTTGTATATATGTTATCTTGTAAGCTTTGCAAAGCATTTTATATTTGTTTAACTTCTACTGTTGTTTTGCTCCATATGAACAATTATAGACATTCTATTAAAATTAAGTCTTCCTTGCCAGTTGCCCAACATGCCCTATATCACTGTAAGGATTTTGATGATGCTTTTAATTTAATGTTTATTAATGCATTATCTACTCACTGCTCTGAAAGTTTGCTCAGAGATAAGAGAAATGGCAGCTATATTTTTGCATAAAGCGCATATATTATCAGGTTTAAATCTTGCATATGAATTTTTTCCCTCCCTTTCACACACTCTTGTTGCTTGTTTTATCTGTTTCCATGCATAAAGTTAACTTCGATATTGAATATTTATTTTTACCACCTTCACTTGTCTTCATGCCATAGAAAAACCCAAGTAGTTCAAAATTGCAATTACAAATCTGTGACTTTTCCCTAAGTGTTTTATACTTATCTGATTATTGTTATTTTAGTTACATTGTTAATAGTGTTATATTATTTTTAATTTATATTATATATATATATATATATATATATATATATATATATATATTAGAAACTGTATCTTTTGTACATAATAGTTAACAGGCAATTTATATTTTTGTTTCACTTTTACACTTTAGAATGTTTATTGTTGATTTGATTTCTTTACGGACGTTCTTTAACATCTTAGGTCATTGGTGTCCCATTCAATTCAATGAGTGAAACGGTCAACAAATTTTGCTCACAGGCCTCTTCTTTCAGGATTCAGGTTATTTTTTGTGCTGTAAATGTACGACATAGGACCCTTGGCTTTACTTCCCTTCCAAGGGAAGCCCACTTAAAATTTTTACGCCTGAAAAAATTCATTGATCTTGACCAGGTTTGAACCCACATTCTTGGCTTTAGAAGGCAAGTATGGTTACCACTACACCACCAGGACCGACTAGAATATTTATGAATGTGGCATTTCTTTTTAAAAAAAAAAAATAATTATAATTTTCTCTAAGCATAAATCCTTCAATTTCAAATATGCCTTCTCAATTAAAACAATATATATACATATATATTGTTAAATTAATTATTAATTTTACTTGCAAACACTAATTAATAAAAAATTTAAGTATAACAAACTTTTGAACTTAGGCAATTATTACTATACATATATTTTTGTTGTTGTTGCTCAGACTTCAGAATGCATGATCTGAGCAAATGCATTTCCTGTTTATGGCATAACTTTAACATTAACTGAAGGTGGGTGGCATTGTGAGCCCAGGTCATGAATACTTCCGATTTTTTCTGAATCAGACATATCTCCTTGTTGCTTTTTTTTTTTTTTTTTTTTTTTTTTTTTTTTTTTTTGGTCTTAGGGGGTACACACACTTTAGAACATTGATAACAAATATCTTGGGAAAGCATTAAAAAAAAAAAAATTAAATGCTCATTGTAATTTTTTGGAAGAGGGTCAAAGGTTTGGTTGCTAGATGCTAAAGAACAGGATAAGTTGGAATTATAACAGATAAAGTGAATTAAGACAAAGTTCAGTCATTGGATGTTTATTATATTATATTTTAATTCTGTAACAAGTTTATGGTTATGATTTCACTCAAATATATTAGATATTATGAACTGCACATTTCTATGTTTCAGGTTTATCCATCTGCCATCTTAAACTTCAAGCTGTTCTGCAATTGGTCTCTTGCTCAAAGACCTCTGGAGTTCAGTCTTGTGACTTTCTACATGTAACAGCATACTAAGAAGCCTGAAAATAAAATAAATCTGCAGTGAGTCAGTGAAGCAAGTGAAAGCCTCACTGTAGAAATAGTGTATACTGCCTAAGTTGGTCTCATTTCAAGAAAGTATTAATTAAATTGCCTATGCAAATTCTACCCATTCATTTTCTAAAAACAATAGAGCAATACAGGATAATAAGAGTCTTGTCTTCCTCTTTTCAAATCTGATATGTTTAAAACAGACAGTGGCAATAAGCTCTGTGATTCCCACAGCAAACTTCAGAAGCATAATTACAATGAATTGCATAGATTTACCAGAGGCTTGAGGTAGACTTTTTACATGAGTAAGCTTTGATAACTTATAGTTAATAAATTAAGTATGATTTATTATAAACACATCTTCTCAAAATTAGCACCAGATTGAACTGTTTGTATTACTTAACACTCCAAAATAAGTGATAAGATAATTCTTCAGTGAATGAAGTATGAATTTAACCAAATCAGTAAACTTTTAGTGCATTTCTAGCAAAATGTATTTAACAAAATTAGTAAAATATTAAGAACTTCCAGAAACAAAAAAGAATTAAACATATTACAATTCTATATGTCACACTAGAGATTAAAATGTTTCTAAAAATTCATATATTATCCAAGGACCAATCATAAGTTCCAAAATATTTTTAAACTTCCTCTTAACACTCCAAAATAAGTGATAAAAATCTGCCTAAATGAAATAAAATTAAGGAAAAAAATTACAATTTGCCAGATCAAATTTCTGGATTGTGGAAAAATTTACTAAATAAATACAAGTACCAGATTCAAGAAACACGGAAGAAATAAGGAATATAAACAAATAAAAAAATTGATAGTAACAGCACATTTTGGAATGAAAGCCATTAGATAAAGTGACTTTAAATGGTCCAAAAACAAAAATTGTGTTAACATTAGGGTAAGGATTTATGTAAAAAGTACGAGCAACTTTAATGAATTTTGAAATTTCAGAAATAGAAAGTTAAATAATCAAGTTCATCAGAATCACCTCAGACACCAACTGGGTTAACTCAAACCAATAAGCAACACCAGTATCGCAGTTGATATGAACAAAGGTCCATGAAATATATCCTAACAAAGCTCCCTTAGTAAGTGAAGTTAAGAACTTAGAAGAATGCCTCAGGTTGTAAAGTTTGGGACTCATATTTGGGAGGTCCATCAGAATCACCTCAGACACCAACTGGGTTAACTCAAACCAATAAGCAACAGCACTATCGCAGTTGATATGAACAAAGGTCCATGAAATATATCCTAACAAAGCCCCCTTAGTAAGTGAAGTTAAGAACTTAAAGAGGAATGCCTCAGGTTGTAAAGTTTGGGACTCATATTTGGGAGGTCCTGGTTTCAAATCCTTAGAGTTGTTGGTCATCTTGACTTTGGATTTTTTCTTGGTTTCCATGATTACTTAAGCCAATGCTGGGATGAATCTTTACCTTCCACAAATTTACTGCTCTCCAATTTCATCATTTCATTCCATTGGTTTGTTATAGGATAAATGCCAGGCTGAGGTGGTCTGGTATGGTGGGGCAATTGACCTTCTGAGGGGCCCAAACTCCTTAGAGGAAGGCTCTACCAGCATAAGGTAATATATTAGTGCATAGTTATTGGCATCCTTTGTTTTGGACATTGGCTCATTGAAAAACATTTGAAGAAGAAGAAGCAGAAGAAGAAGAAGAAGAAGAAGAAGAAGAAGAAGAAGAAGAAGAAGAAGAAGAAGAAGAAAATATAGACATCTTGGGATCACTGCCTTTAAAAGTTTCAAATATAATTGCTATTGAATTTCTGCACTTTGTACCTATAACAGAAATCAACAACTGTATTCTAACACTTACAGTTAGTTAAAAGTCCCTCATCATTTAAATAACTTTTGGGTGACATGAAATTCATACTGAAAACGGAATACTGAAATTTTTCTACTTCCAGTTTAACCAAAAGTAAATATAACTCTTTTATTTTAAATGGACTAACCAGTATATCTTTATATTTTCAGATAATTCTCATTAAAATCTTTTCAAAAAATGCCCACACTAGTTACTTCTGTACAAATTTATTGTTGCTAAATCAAGAAAATAAAAAAGTTTAGTGAATAATAAAATGCTTCTTCATTAATAAAAATAAAACAAAGCTAGCTCATCATCTAAATTCTGTGTCAAACTGGTAGCCCTCAGCTGCTTGGCAATGTACCAGTCAATTATAGAAAACAGCTTTAGGAATGTCTTGCACCACTTCATTATTCTATACTTCAGATCTTCTAAGTTTTTGAGTCTTTCTTGATATACTACTGACTTCAAATGACCCCATGAAAAGAAGTTTAAAGGTGACAAATATCGGGATCTTGCTGAGTACTCTGTGATCTCTCCTACCATTGTGCAAAAAGTTAGTCTAAGTGCTGACAAGCATTCTGTCCAAAGTGAACTGGAGCCCCATCTTGTCATTTCTGGGTAGCCCATGGTTGATCGAATAAACAAATTTGAGATAGCTAATATTACATGATTTTGAAGCAAATTCTAGTATCTATTAACATTTAGCATTTCTCTAAAGCAAATAGGGCCAATGATTTGATCACCAATGATAATACCAACCTAAACTTTATATTTATGTGGATACTGCATATGGTTCTCCTCCATCTATTGTGGATTTTTGTTTGACAAGTATTGGCAGTTGTGTCTGTTTTAAAATTCATTCAGGCAGAATGTGTTTTCATCTGAGAATACAATTTGTCAAAAAAACAAACAAATAAATGGATTGTTGTTAATGCACATCACAAAACTGTTCTTTTATTGGGGTCATCCATTGAAAGTTCCTGCAAAAATTGAATTTTATAAGGATGTTGGTTGGCACTTTTAAGGATTTTCATCACAGAACTTTGGCCTATATTTCATTCTAATGACAAATTGTAGTAAAAACTTTTGGATTTCCTTGCACACAAAGGAGAACATTCAATTAAGTATTTTCATTTGTTCCAATTTAAGGCAACCTGATCTTAGTACGTCCTTTATGCTTCCATTTTGAGTAAATGTATTTATAATCCCTATATGTGGAATTGGACTGCAATCAGGGTGTATATCATTAAATACATTTGCCACCCCTCAATAATATTGTTGTGTGTCTCCATAGTCAACCATAATTAAAATTAGAACAGTTTTTTTTTCACTCATCATCAGATAGAAATATTTAAACACACTAGATGTCAGATTTAATCCCTTACATAAGATGTTTCTATACCAGTAAACATGATTCCATGGGTATACACAAAGGACAGCATTTATATGATTATCCACAAAATATAGTAAACAATAGAAGCATTTATTGTTTGCTACACTTTTTTTGTTTTCTTGATTTAGTAACAATAAATTTGTACAGAAATATCTAGTATAGGTTATTTTTGAAAAGCTCTGAATGAACATTATAAAAAAATATAACAAATTTTGGGTATTCCATTTAAAATAAGAGAATTGAAGCTACTGCCAGTTAAACTGGAAACAGAAACAAGTCAGTAATATAATTTTTGAGTTCCCAGTATATGGCTATCTTCACTTACAGAGTTTCATGCCAGTTGTCATAATTCATTTATGAGAAATATAATGTGCACATAAATAAGCTCTCTCTCCTTTAAATTATTTCCATTATTGCCATCTCTACCCTCCAACTTTTAAAACCTTAGAGGGCTCGGCATTCAAACATATTTCTGCTGACCTTCTGAATATAATGTTTCTTTTTTCTTAATTTTTGTGTCCTCATTGTGATAATTGGGTACTGGAAATGATCTGTGAAAGAGGTTGAAGGGAGAAATCAATCAAAAACATGTGTATGAATAGATAAGCTGAAAGTTTAATATAACAAATTATTTATGAGGAATTCACTCAAATTTCACTAGTTTTGTTCCACTTACTTGGATATGTTTCAAAGGCTGTTGCCTTCATCATCAGCTCCAGCCTTCAAAACATGTAAGTGGAACAAAACTATTGAAATTTAAGTGAATTCCACATAAATAATTTGTTATACTGTGCTATATTTCACTGTGGAAATTCCCATTATTTAAATTTATATTAAAGCTGTAAGTTCTTTACATTTTGATTCCAAAGCAAGGTAAATTTTTAGGCAGTAATGTTATTTTGAATTTACTTTATTCAGAGAGTGTTAAAGAGCAGGATAATAAACAACAGGCTTTATGGCTCATGGTAAATACAGTTGAAAGATAATAGTACTAACAGATGGTTTTTCAATAATCAACTTAATTCCAAAAACGTTATACTTATGTTAACTTAACAAAAAGTTTTATGCTTACCTCAGCAACTAGCATTAAGAATGAGCTGTTCTGATGATCAGACTTTTTTCTCCTTCAGTTTTCTCCATTCCTTATCTTCTGCTTATATAGTCTCAGTCACAGTGTCTCTTATACTTGTACTCTGCTGATCAAACTGCATCTCATACAATCTTTGGCTTCATTGCATTATTTGATCTACATCCTGAGTCTTACATGATGTATTTTGTCAGTCATGTGCTACAATCCTCCTCAATGATTGAACATTGGAGGTACATAGTTATAACCTGAAAAAAAAGTTTTAAAAAAACTCGGCAGAAATCATTCATAAATTAACAGAATAGGTATAACATGCAATAGCAGCAACTATTACTTAATTAAACAGTATAATGTAGTAATTGAAAAGAGTTAACTATCAGTTTGCTTTTCTTGCACAATATTGAAGTGACTGCATTGCAATGGCCATGTTCATGTTCCCATTACATCATTTGAACATACACTGCTAATAAAAATTAAAAATATGCACTACTATACACTGCTATACTTTGCTGCTAATTTTAAAATTATTAACAATTATGTTTTATAAACTGACACAGCTGATAAGCTACAAAGTTCTGCTCAGATTACCTAATTCACGCCAATTATTAAGTCTTTGTTACTTAACTAATAAAAATTAAGGAACATTTTTCAACTTTATGATGTTTCTATTTCTTGATGCATACTATTCTTATTCACAACTTGTAACTCAAAACAATACTTAAAGGAACTAAAAGAAATTAATGTGGTGAATCATATTTTGCTTGCTCGCTTATTTACTCATGTTCAACTTTGCAACATTAGTCAACTGTTTTGTGGAAATCACTTGCAGTTAGCTGGATTTATTATAGTTTAGTTTCTGTTAGTTGATAATTACCTAGAAACTGCAATAATAATGACTTTCCTTTGCAATCAAATACTAAGCTCCAGTAAACCATGGGAATATGATCTAAATGCTGCTCTAGCTTGAAGAAGAGGTATAAGTTTTTCAGCTGTAGTTTTGATGCCATTTGCTGTTAATTATAGATCTTGAACAAACAAAATAAGGAGATTTAATATAGAGAGTATCTTGTACTAATAGAGTATCAACATACCTAACTTCTAATTTTCCTCTTAGTTAATAAGAAGAACAGATTATTGATTTTGCTCTGAAAACATATTTCCTATTCACTGCATATGTATTTAAATGAGAAATGTGTTTTCGAAGTAAATCTTTAATGTTACTAGAATAAAGGCAAAATGTTAAATCGTCTGAACAAAGATGTGAAATATTTCGGTTACACAGATTACAGGTAACATGCAAAACAAAACGAGGAGGGGGGAGGATAATGATGATATTGATATTACAGAAGAGAACTGAAACATGCACACTATAGTACCAATAACTTAATAACCGTTTTCAAATACCTTCCTCAACCCAAAACTGATTGCTAGCCTTAGAAATTTATATTGTACTAGTTTAATAATCCAAATTTAATGGAAGCTGGCTACAATAAAGGCTGTCTGGATTTTATCCTGGCAGAAAAAATAGTACTTTTTATCTGTCGTGAATCTTTCAAGGAAGCTTTGGAATTTCTCTGCCTTTATCACTTACTATGCATCAATACATGCATTATACTTCAATAGAAGCAGGCCAGTAGGGTAAGGATTTGGAAAAATACAATGATTGTAGGTTTATGCAAATCTTTTTATTTAAGGTTGCCTCAAGGCAGTTAAAAAGTGCTTCATAATAATTCTTTAAGGAACAATGTTTTGCTCTAAAACCATTATATTAAAATTAGCTTATCTTTGTTAACTATGAACTTTATCAAAAGAAGTAAGTGTTTAAGTTTTATTCAAACATACTAAAAACTATCCATCCCAGAATTACTGTCTTAACCTTTGCAATAATCTGCTTGACAAAAATATGAGTGGTAATTTTAAATATATATCTACAATATTTAAAAATTAATTATATGTAAAAATATTATTAAACTTTTAAAACTACAAATTTAACTCTTTATTGTTAGAAGTTTCTTAGATGGAATAAATGACCTTATTTCCTCAAATACATCAATCATATTTATGAAGGCAATCATTTCTTGTATGCATAGCAGCATCAGGGAATCAAATAACCATTAATACATTGAGCTCTTTAATTGGCTTTGCAAATATCTCAACTTCGAAAAAGTCTTTTCACAAGAACTGCTAATAAATAGGATTTATTGTCATTAATACTGATGAACAGCCAAAGATCTATAAATATCTTTCGATGATTCTGTCTTTTGTCCGGTGCATATCAGTTTGATGTTTCCTCACAAATGACATGAAGACAATATGTCAAGTTCCATTAGCTATTGTCTCTCACACCTCTCTTTTTTATGATTAGAATGCACTGTCAGTTTTTCCCAATTTCGAAGAAACAAGAAGAAGATAAAGCAAGAAAATCAATTCTCTCTAACTGCTGAAATACACAACAAGCTGTTAGTCTGCTGTTGAACTTGTTAAAGGCAACTTGAGTATTCATGCTGAATTATTTATCATGCTGAAATTAAGTTCATTATGAGTATTACATTTCATGTAAAAAACTTCTTGAAGTTGCAGAAAAAGTGATATGCTGGTGTCATCCATGGAATCTTTGAAGGTGCAGCAAATCAAATGCTGCAAATACCGAGAGAAAGGAAAAAAGTGTTAGTAAGAAGTGTAATCATGTTATGAGCACTAACGTGAACCTAGAAAAACTTAAAGAGCATTTGTGATGTCCTGAAAGGTGAATGTCCTGTTGTTACTGGTATGAGTCCTTCAGAAATAGCTATTTCAGGGGAAGTAGAACGCTCTTTTTCAGTTTGAAAAATGTTCTGGCAAGTGGCTGACTATGACAGTTGGTACCTTGAAAAACATCTGTTTGTAGCTTGTAACCAAGAAAAGTTAGTTTAATTTGTAATAAAGAAATTATTAAGTATCTTAAAAACCCATTTTACATTAATGAGTGATGTTACTCTCTGTTTTCACTTTTAATAAATGCCTATTTTAATTGTATTACTGCCTATATTCAGTATTATAAATGCCTTTTGGTCTGCATTTTTTAACCAAAATAAATGCCTGAACTTCCAGGCTCTGCTAATGTTATATTCTGCCATTGAACAACAAGGAAAAATTTTAAACAGTTTCACAGGATTCAAGAATATCCCTCTCTCTCTAACACGTCTTTTTAGAGGCCTTTGTAAGCATGCAATAACATTAATAGCAAAATGGCTGCATCTTATACTAGTTACATTAAAATTATTTATTCTTTTCATTCCATTCGGACTGAATCTTCTTCTTCCTTCTCTTTTTTTTTTAATGTCCCCTTAACATCAGGGAATGATGTTCAAATCTAGCTTTGGTATGATACAATTAGAATATTAGAAACAGCAAAATGTAGTTTTCAATATGACCTAAAAGAATAAGGTATTTATGTTTTATGACTTATTCAGTCGACTCATAGCTGATGATGACAGTGATCTGTGAAACATGTTTTTTTTTAATTCAATGATAAGTGGAACATAAGAGTATTAAATTCACTTACCAGAATCAAGAGTACCCATATTAGTTGCATTACTGTATTAGTTCCAACATAAAATTAGTTTTTTAAATTTAATGGTTATTCATTGTTTGACTACTGGATGGTACAGTCTTACTGCTTGCATTGTTATTATGCTCTGACACCCTTGCTTGAACTTGTAATCTTATTTTCATAGTCTGTTTGATTAGCTTACTACAAAATTATCAACATTACATGCTTTTTTAAATGCTATTAAAACTCAAGAAAGCCATTAACATTAGTAAACTTTATGAATGACTTGAAAATATGAGCAATAATTGAAGAAAATTAAAAACAATTATGTGATAATGCAATTGTTCAGGTTTATAAATAAGCACTGAAAAAATGGAAGACAATATGCATTCATTAGTGATTTGCAACTTGTCAAACAATAATAAATCATGGATTCAGCATGCATATAAAGAGAATTCAAAAAGAATTATTTACATTTATACTATAGATATAGGAATGAACACATTCACCAGAAATTTAAGGAATAATGAGACATCTAAAATTATTGAAACTCCCCACCCATTAATTCATTCAGGAAAGTATTGCCCAATTTAAGAAATAGACACCATCTCTGTATTAATTACTAATTATAGCAGAAGGAAAATATCACATAATTTATGAACTGATGGAGATAGAAGTGGACTTTTGATTATAAAGGAATTCCCAGTAAAATAAAAAAGAACAATTTTTTTACTATTTTAATGGTAGTGATTAAATTGCTTTAAAGGTTAAAGATTTTTTAGAATACACTCAGGTACTCCTGACATCCTATGTGCAGGCTTTTGATAATATAAAACTAAAAGGTTTGAAACAAGATGCTAAATGTGATAGAGGGACTTTAATAAGTATCATAGCAATCTCTTAAGGTCTCTGAATAGAGGGGCTCCATTATTCAGAGTAAGACAAAAATTAAAAGGGCAGAATAAGACAGGAAGACAGAAGAAGAAAGCAGTAAATGAAATAATATTAAAATGCATAATTACTTTCTCTGTGATAAAATGCTAACTGTACAGATTTAGCTAATCCATGCTGTTAATTTCTAGGAAATTCATTATATATCACCATTAAGGTGGATTTCAAACACTGAGCTACTTTCAAATTGGGTGTATAGTTTTATATCACAGAAGTATTTCTAAAATTAGTTTTGCTTACCATTTAGCTTAACAGCACATTATATGTTGCACCAACATAGGCAAATTACAGTTTACTTAGGTTTAAGCATATTTCTTAAATGCTCTTGGAAGGTATTCAGTTGTTTGCTGTTTTACTGGAAAAGATCATTATCAAAGTACTTTCATTTTTCTATATTTTAAGCAACTTTTTTAATAACTGGATCCTTTTCATTTTTATTTCTTTTTATAGCTGCACATACACCATGTCTGAATTTATGTGAAAATACTAAATCTGTAAAAATCATCTCAGCACAATACACTTTATTGGTTTATCAATCTGATATGCTGTGAATGAATGTTTTTATGTTACTTTTATTCCTCCAAGCCTTGTGGTGGAAATTGATATTCTTTTCTTATAAGCTGTTAACATTCTGCATATGCAAATGTTAATGTAAATACAATAAAGTTGTGTCGTATGTGCACGCCATATTACAATTAAAAAAATATAGTATATGATTTTTAATTAAATAATGAGTCACAATAAGACAACTGCAATTTTATACAATAACATAGTTTTAGGTATAGTCTATCAGTCTATTAAAATATTTTTAACAAGATATAAATGATCAAACTTAAAGTCCATAATCATTGTACATTGACAAATTGGTTTAAAACCATGAAATTGTTTTCTCTCTCTTCTCCTGCACCACATTTTTTAAACATTAGCTCAACTTTTACCATATGACTATGATATTAGATATTAAACACATTTGAAATTCTTTAAATCCTGAGCTGTATGATAAACTTGCTGATCAGTTTTGTATGATTTACTAACAGAGAATTATTTTCAAAATTGTCACTTTTGTTAATGTTTATCTTTAAACAGAACAGTATGCAATTATAAGCAATGAAAGCTATTTATGTGCTCTAAACCTTTAATTATTTTTACAGTTTAGATATCATTCTGCACATTTTAATGTAACAAATTTGATCAACCTTGTTCAGTTTTTAATAATGTTTTCAGTTACTAGTCATTGTTCTATTATTTAAAATTGCCCTTAACTTACCACCACCCTCTGAATTTACATGAAAACTAAGTTCCTACAAGAAGTTTCTTGGCACAATATGTTGTTATATAAATATCAATTGTAAGCAAACACTAAATGCTTCAGAATGTATAATAAAAAGTGTGAAAATTAATTTCAAATTGCTGAACACTCATTTATGAGTAAATATCAGGCAGCCCATCTAAACGTGCAAGTAATAATTCTAATTTCAAAAACTTACTATCCTGCATCGATGATGATAATAGCATCAGCTAAAATCAGTTCATGATTCTGAAAAAAGTTTAAAATTATGATAGCATTACAGATACAAAGCAAAGTCGGTAAAAATGACACTAATTGGAGTGAAATAAGAGCAGTCAAGAACATCAGCTACTTCTTTTCATATTTTTTATCTTTGTTAATAGAAATCTGTTTTCTTCAGCAAATAAGTTTATAGCATTTCTTAATTAAACAGTATTTTCATAGTATTCAATCTATAACCAGAATAAAGATTTTTTCTATATCAAAGCTACTACTGATATGCATCAAATGATGAAGCCTTTTTATAGCCCCATGTGTGCCTGAGCTTTACCACCACGATCACTGCGTCTTCTACCTCCATTACAATATTTCATTGGTAGAGTGCAGTATTGTAGGGGGCATGTGATCAGCACACCTCATCCTTCTGATCACCATATTGCAGTTTACTAGATTGGAGATTGCCACCTCTCCATTCCAATTATCCTCACCCCGTTCCAGACATCCCTATCTTAGAAAAATACGTACTTGCCAGGAATCAAACCTGGGCCTCCCGGGCAGCAGTCAGCAATGCTAACCACTAGATCAAGGAGGTGGCTGCTGATATGCGTGCCTAAAGTAATCTATATTGAAAATGTCAGTACAAAATATTATATCAAAAAATATGTTTATATCCATTCAGACACTTAAATTGAAATGGCATACAGAATGTACATTAATTCACATTTAACTTATTGTACACTTTGATAACGTTCCCTAATATGACTATGTAATTTAAGCATGTTTCTTTTCCATGATACAGTAATTTGAGCTTATTTAATTTCCTTCTTGCAATCAATTTTGGAATACTGCACAATTTTTTGGATTATTCTGTTGGAAGTAAACATAATCTAAGTAGACAATCCAGACATCCTACATTCTTTCAAAAATAAGTAAGAATGTATAAAACAATTTTTTGCTTGTTTTAAAAATAAAGCAGAATATTAACTTTATAGCTTATAAATTATAATTTATGTACCTAATCATTATGCTCTATTCTGTTGAACTGGTAATTGCAATTTCTTCTTCTATGGCACTACAATCCAAGTTCAGGCCATGGCCTGTGGCAGTGATCTTTGCTTCCTCTACCTCCATCTTATCACTTCATTGATAGAGGGCATCATTGCAGGGGGGCATGTGACCATCATGCCAGCACCCCATTACTTCCCTATCACCTGGCTTTCTAGACTGAAGAACACCATCTCTCCATTGTGTAGCTCCCCAATTATCCTCATGAGGCTGGGTACCTCTTTCCAGACCCCTCTAACTTAAAACCCGGTTCTCCTGGCCAGGAGTCAGCAAAGTTAACACTACACCAAGGAGGTAGTCGGGTAATTGCAACTGAGATATTAATTACATTAGATCTAATATTTCACATGATTTTGTAATTAAATTTAGCTCATTTGCATTTTTCCCAAAATCAGAGTAATCAATGATACTTTCACATATTCAACATGCTTGACTTTTGAAATATGGCACATTTATGCAAAAGACAGGGCTGCCCTTTTTCCTTTTTAATACAAGGGAAGTCATTAATAGCAGAACATTTATTCTGAAGGAGTAATTGGAGTATGTATACAACAAAAAATCTTATTTTAGGGCACAAAATGGCTTAGCAATGTGCCACATATAGGTGTGACAATCAAGCAATATATATCTCTCTTAAAACATGGCTACTATACTGTTAAATTGTGTTATGGAAGAGTTACAAAATGTTATCTATTTTTGTAGTCAGAGAGTGTAAAACCTTTTGATGTCTGCAACAGAATGAATGTTCAGTAGGCAAGACATTGCTCGAGTCAGGACACAGTGTATGAATGAGTGCAAATATTTATTTAAAATGTAAGACAAAATGTCAATGATGAACACAGAGTGGAAGGCCAGTTTGTATTACAAATGATAGAGTAAAAAAGTAGACTAGCAGCAAGCCCATGATTACAGGTGAATTGATGAAATTGCTATAAAACTGTACATTAGGCATGACTGCAAACAATAAAGCAATTATTAAACCCATGATAACATATGCATAGGAAACCATGTAAGTAAACAAGTCCCAAGGCAGCTGTTTGTTGATCACAAGCATGCACAGCAGACTATTTGTCAGGAGTACTTGTGCCATTATGCTCACAAAGGAGATGCATTTTTCCATCAGAATGTAACAGGAGACAAGTCCTTGGGGCACCTTGTGCACAATGAGAACAACCTATATTTTGAAAACATGTTATGATACAGTCGAACTACACACTCTTATGCTTCACTTACTTGTCATTATTGTAAACCAGTTTCAAGAACAGTTGTTCTCATCATCAGTTCAAATCTCTGACTCAGTTCGACTGTATTATAAAATGTTTTCAATTATATGATTGGCTTCACTGTGAATGTTCCAATTAACATTTTAGTAAACCTATATTTTATTGAATTTTAATTTATTTCTCTTTACATCAACATACAATTTTAAATATTACACTTAGATATGGCTTCGTCAATTCCGTAATACTAGCTCACATTAATGAAAAGAAATAAAAGATTTTGGTTTTTAAAATACATTATAATTTGAAAAATGAAATAGCAGTTAAATGGGAGAGAAATAAGAGGTGGTAAGGAAAATTAATTATCAGGGATTAGTTTAAGCTCTGATGGAAGTTGGAATGAGCAGAAAAAAATAGCAACAGCAAAAGGAAAAGCAGTGTAATAGGAGCATGTTTAAGAAAAATTCATATATAAGAGTGAATTGGCTGGAAAGAATATACATAATAACAGTAGAAGCTAAAATGTTGTATGGATCAGAAATTTGGGGTGTAGAGGATGCATGGAAAGATGTTTATAAAATAAATAGAAGTTTTGTAAATTGATTTTAGGTTTACATCATCATCCCCAAATGGTATAGCACAGCTACAATTAGGTAGATAAGAAAAAGAAAACAATAATCACAAGAATTATGAAATATATATTCAAATCACCATATTAGAAGAGTGATATTATTAAAAATTGTTTCAGAATACAGGAAAAAAGTAAGTAGAAAGAATCATGGTATTTCAAAGTGCAGGAAATTTTACTACAGATAGGTTTAGGAAAAGTATGCATAAATAGGGAATATCAGAACAGAGGATTTTGGAAAGAAATAAATCATCTAAGATTGGAAGATATTAAACACGAAGAAATAATT
This sequence comes from Metallyticus violacea, assembly GCA_030762175.1. Lineage (NCBI taxonomy): Eukaryota > Metazoa > Arthropoda > Insecta > Mantodea > Metallyticidae > Metallyticus > Metallyticus violacea. Next base: position 53,006,152 of record CM060832.1, on the reverse strand, counting down.
AGTAGTTCAGGTGAAGAGTTCATTGCGACTTTATAGGGGAATAAAAATAGTACAGGGTAGGGAAAAATATATAGAACAACGTGATAAGGCAACTAGAGATGGATTTGCTTGGGCTAGAACTGGATAAAATTTCAAAGGATTAAGATATGATAAAGGAATAGGAAATTGTTTAATGTGTGGCGTTTAATGTGTGGCGAAACAAATACAGGTGAATTTACAATATATTTACGGAGGGTGAGGGGGAAATGATAAAGAATGGTCAGCTAGTTAATGATTGATAAATTGAATAGGGAAGGGAATAGGAGTAAATAAGTAACTCACAAGTATAAGATAACAGTTGGTGAAGTGTTTAGAATTAAAATATTGTAATGGAGTCATAATGGTGAATATAGTGTCTATATAATGAAGGCACTTATCATCTCTGGTGAAACTGCCTGTGGTGCCTGAGTAGTAAAACAGGCATTAAACACTAATAAAAACAACTCTAGTGAAGAAAAAATCAAGACTGGAAAAATCATCCTAACAATCTTTTGGGGTGGGAATTTATGCACTTCCAAGAAAGGAGTCACGTTATGACTTTTGGTTTGCAGTAAATGGTGAATGCTTTATTGTGTGCTAAGTAGATTACAAAGTTATGGACACCTACAGATTGTGAACCTAGTCATTATTGCCATAGCACATCATAAAAAATCAATTAATACAAAAAGCAAAAGAACAGGTAAACAAACAAACCTATTATTAATATAACAAAACATTGTATTTTGAAATTATAATATGCTAGCACTATCACGCTTTCAAATTTTCAATTCTCCCTCCCCCCTTTTTTTTCCTTGCTGACCACATCTAGTTACTTGTAACTTTTAAAAAAAATATTACCTGATTTCCTAATCTGGTGAACATTCATGTTCATATAGGAACAAAAATGTCCCTATATACTACCAGTAATTTTTATTCTAAGGTATTTTACTTTAATAAGCTCCTTCCTCCATTCATCAATAAATGCACATTTAAGCAATATATGGATTACTGCTGCAATTCCCTTTCAGATGGAGCATATTTCCTTTTCACAATTATTTTGAATCCTATCAATTTCAAAAATCCTAATCTCAAACAAGCAATCTCTTATCCTCTTTGATGCACTGCTGAATGTATCTTTCTCTTCTCTTAATTTCAAAAAGCCTAATCTGAACCAACCAATCCCTTCTCTTTCCTCTTTGTTGCACTTCTCAATGTATCTTCTCTTCAAATTAGCTTAATTTTCTTATAAAAATTAGCAATCTTTTTCCCTTTCAGTATCCTGCAATTTGAAGTTAACAAGCTGAAATCCATGATACAACCAAAGCCTTTGCTTCACAACAACACTGGCCCCGTTACAGATATCCATATTTTAGATGCACTAAATAATCTGAAGTTTGAGACTTCACATCATTGTACTTTTATTTGCTTAGATCTTCGAATGAACATTTAAGGTGTCAGAAGTTTGCCATGGAGGTAGTGAAATATTGTCAAGGTCACACCAAAAGAGGGCCATACAAATTTGTGAATAGGTGGACACAAGTGTGTTGTAAGCATGATGATTGTTAAAAAACAGGATAAAAACAATTTCTGCAAGTACTCTTATAAAATATGTTTCATAAAAGAAGTAGCTGTTTGAATGGAAAGAAAATTTAGAAAACCATTTTAAATTATAAATTTATATCTAAATACAGTATTATATTGCAGATGACCACATTTTGTAAGCTCAAACAGAAGGTGAATCTCAACAACATGGCACATTATTTAGGAGATCAGCTACCAATTAATAATATCTTCTGTGCCGAACTATTTAAATACATTTTTTTTGACTTTACTTGCTGGAGATTTACTCTGGACACATTTCATGGAACCTTGTCTACATCCTCAATGGTTAAATGACTGTTTGATCATTTGTGAAGTTGGGATGGTAGGTGTCTGGGTTGACTCTGGTTGTCTTGTAATAAACTTGAATAAAGAGCTCTCTGCTTCTGGGATGTGGAAATTTATTAAGTTTTGCTCAAGTTTTTTTTATCTAAATCTTTTTCCATATGATTAATTCCTTTGTTTGTTGTACTGTTATTAATAACTTCATGCTTTCCCCTCCCCCCAAAAAAATGTGCTGCTACCACTGATTTTTCTGTTTGCTTGTAATAAATGTTTTTCCAATGTTCCTATAACTTAATGCCTATATTTCTTTTCATTTTTTTTCTACATAGATTTATTCACAATCCTGACAATTAATCTGGTAAATTCCAGATGTTTTCTCTTTGGGCCTGGAATCTAATTTGTTTAATTTCAATAACATTTTTTAACTGTATCATTTTGAGGTACTAAGATTATACTGTATAGTTTGAACATTTTTTTGAAATTTCTTATTGGCTAACATGTTCTGAGTAAATCTCCAGACAAAATGAGTGTGTTTAAATAGTTTTGACTCAGAAGATATTATTAATGCACGTTTCACTGAGTTAAATTCCAAATTTAATTAATATTGAGCCTCCAGTTATGTAAAAAGTAATCATAAATAATGAATCTATAGAATAAATTTCTAATTTTATTGGACTGCGATGCATCATATGGGAAAGATGATGACTTTATACACAAAACTACATAAATTTCAATACATATGTTGCACAATATACAGTATGCTGAAAAATAAAATTAAAACTGATAAACAAATGAAGCCATTCTGAAGATTATGTATAACTCAGAAAATTGAGCCATGAATACAGCTTACAAAAGGAAAATTGAAGTAAATGAAATGAAGCTCTATGGGCTTTACTTTATTTCACTAAGATGGCAATAAAAGTTTAAGAGACCAATTATTATGAACAACAATCTGAAGAAATCAGCATAAATATGTATAAAGAATGGACCCCCAAATAATTCAAAACAGATATTTAATTTACAAATAACAGGGTTATAGGGATAATGGATATCTGAGAATTAGAGGGAAGCATTCTCTGAAAGTTTGAATGGGTCTCAGGACCTACAGTCATGATGACATTAAAAGTAACATTAACTTTTTACTTGATTTTGACTGAATATCAAACACTATTTTCATTAGTATCAATATTGATGTGCAATTACAAGTGCTCAATCTCATCTTTTTGTATCGTATTCAATGGAAGAAATTGTTGGAAAACTTTATTGAACTAAGTGGCTTCAAAACCTTCAGATTTGAACAAGATTCAAAATTCAAACATTAATATTGTCTTCATTTTTATGCTAACTTTTGTTGATCTTGAAATTGTTTTTAACAACATATATAAATATAAAAATCTCACATATTCAAACAGTAGTAATCTGTCAATATTGACTCTCCAGATTTTCCAATATTAGAAAGATTCTACAAATGAAAGGTGAATCATAGATTGATTGAAAAAATCAATCTTAATGAGAGCATACTAATGCCAAAGCATTCCAGTCTAAAAATGCTTTTTCGCACTCTCAATCTCTAAGTTTTCATCAAGTCTATTCTTTGAATAAGTTAAGTTTAAGAAAACCATGAATGACAAGATTAACAGACTTGTCTTCAGAAGGATAAATTCCTTCAACATGAATGATTCTTTGTTTTTTCAGAACTTCACATTCTAGAAAAATAGCCTGGCAGTCTCTTTGACTATCCACAAAGGATTTCTATTAAGTAGTCCCATTTCTAAGATGTTTCCTGAACGGACCATGTTCATAGACCAACAATTCTCTAAATTTGCCATCGCTTACTGAGAATTAAGGCTCTGGGCAACATATTGTTAGGTCCTGCAATAAGATATTTAATAAAATGCTGGTCAGAAAAGTTAAGCCATTGCTTTGTTAAATGTAACCCACAGTAGAATGATAATTGACTGAACTTTGGATTAATTTGCTGTGAATGTATTACAATCATCGGGGGGGAACTAGCATTATATTTATAGTACAGAAATTTGTTGCAATTTCTTAAAAACTGTCAATACTAATGCCAACCAGAATCTATCACAAAAGCAGTGTACCAAAATCATTGCCTTATTATCACATTTCTGAAGAAAAACCAATATTAGGAAGCTATATGAAATTCCCTGGCAGGAAAATAAATGGAAATTTGCATCATTTTAGATGAGATATAATATATCCATTTCAATGATTGCAACAAACCCTGTATATCTTGCTACCATTCAATGGTAAAAAAAAATGTTGAAAAATGGCACCGAGGAATTCATGATTATTACAGACTACAGTTACAATGGGAAGTTAAGGTATTTATTAATGCCAAATCTAGTCTTTATATTATCCAGCTGAAGTTCTGACTCCAATTTACTATACCGACACCCCAACTCTGTATGGAGCAAGCACAAACAAATTCTAGGTTCATTACGATAAGATACTTAAGACAAATTTTAAATTTAGTATTTAAATACCTTGAGGAAATACAGCTAGAAATAGAAATCCATGCCAAATCTCTTGACATTTTTTTGAAATCATCTTATGTTTCTCCAATTTTTCAATATTTTCTGCACCTTCAGACTACTGAAAAGGTGCTGAAAACATGCATCATTTTGATGCAAGTGGATTTTGGAAAGTGGAAAACTATAAACATGGCTGTACTACATAAAAGCTGCTTCAATGGAAAAGTGCTTATATAAAATATGCAGCTTTTTCAGAATATGACACAACTGAAATGCATGTCTAGAAATCATGACCTTCCATACTTGAACATTTTTGGAATATAGTCTAAAGAACAATTCATTCTAATTTTTGTCAAGATGCAAGGATTTTCAGATACATAAAATAAAATAAAATATTTTTCATAAAGGGGAAATAAAAAACATATGATGCAAACAGCAATAATAAAAAGTAATTTATTTCTAAACTTGAAAGATGTCATAACTATGAATGTTGCTATTTTTGGATTATTGAACTTTTAAGAGCATTTATGCAAAATGTTACAGCCAGTTTTACCCACCATAGCTGTGGGCATTTGAAGAAAGTTAGGTGTACTTTGAATTGCATATTTTCAAAAGTGAAACATTTATTTATTTTGTATCCAGGATGAGCCACAATTTTCAACATTAGAAGAGCGGCTATATTCAGTTCTAAAACTTTCTCGAGTATTTAGGGCCATAAAATTTGATTGACTTCAGCTGCATTCACCATTTAACAGAATTACAGTTTTAATATATGCATCAAAACTTAGGTTTTCATGGCCTACATTAAGGTGGTATTTCAAATGTAATGAGCAAGGTCCAAAACCTGATCAACAAATTTTAATAGGATAACACAAAAGCTCCATGCAATGCCTTAAAAACAATTACAGTATATGCAAATTATTTTTAACTACAATATCTTACCAACAAAAAATTAAGAAAAGAAGAGAGAAAACACGAGTGCTGGAACATAGTTTTCAACATTATAATCTTAATGTCACTAAGCTACATTTAGTAGCTACATTTACCTTGTATTTTAGTGTTATTTTCAGCATTCCACTTAGAAAAATAAAAAGATTTTATAAAATATAAATATAAGAATTTATTTTAGCATCTTACTTGTGAATACATTCTTTTTTAATTGAATATTATATAATGAATTACCATTAAGTTCCTCAGGTTTATAATATAACCACACTGTTCCAGTTTAAAATCTATGCATCTTCTACAATCACAATAATGGAGATGCTAACATTTTTATAACTGAATTATAAAACTAACTATGGGGTTTAAATACAATATGTTACACATGATTTCATAGATCATAAATGCTTAAAAAAATGTATCAGCATAAAGGAGCAATTCTGTATTATTAAAATATGATATAGATACCATGTAATCAATGCACTATGGTTTAACAGCAATTTACAAAATAGAATTCAATAGATTCTTTCCTTTTTAATTTCAAATCTTGGGCACTAAAGAAAGTTTGAGGAAAATGGTCAAGATAATTATCTAAATTGAATTTTTATAAATTGGTTTTTCTGACAGATCTCAAGTTCAGATGACTTATTCCTTGAATTTTGTTGCACTATCAGTAGCTTCTTCAATATATGAAGTATCAAATATTGCTCAGCTATTCACCATTTATTCACATCTAGAACAAACAAACATTATTGTTGGGCATTTCAATTAATTATATGGTACACTAAATTACCTACTAGTTCATCTGCAAACCATTCTTTTTATGATAAATATGGTAAATCATAATTGGGAATATCTGACTTAGGAAATGCAGCAACAAGGCTAGTGAAGTCTAGTGAGATATATAGACAAATTGTTAAATATTCAATACAGAAGAAATGTTATAGTAATTGTTATACTCTTTGTAATGAAAGTATGAAATAAATAAATATTCTATTCTATTCTATTTTAATACTTACTACTACTTCCAACATTAATTTTCAGCTACACTATTATTTTCTAAACCCGAATGCTTTACTAAAAAATGTCTCTATTTATGCTTTCAAAAATATATCTGATCTTATTAGTTTAAAGGCTTACATAACACATGCCTAAATGTTCAGTTTGACTATTCTTCATGTTAATGAATATATATCATAATAATTGTAGACATTTATTAGAATATAGGTACTACAACAGTGTAAAAACTAAATTTCTCACTCCCTCTTTCTCTGAATCTCTTGTCTTAGTTAGAATGAAAATATATGAAAACCAAATGCCTCTTTTATCCCGAGATTTTTGATTTCTTGCAACAAATTATATTGTTCTTTTGAAGAAATTACCAGTTATAAAGCAGTGATTTCATCAACCTATGAAACTCGGTGGTGTCTCAGAATTTCATTTATACAGTCAAGTTACAGAAAGAATCATTTGTAATATACTCTTTTATTGTTTTGTTTACACTTAAATGCGATACTTTTCTTGAATTGAAAGTATATATATTGCACAATAATGATGCTGACAAGTTTTGAATGCAGTGCCATTTGTAAGGAACTTCTATCTTCTTTGTTACAGATTTACATCTTAATTGTTGGTAATGTCACTATGAAAATTATTTACAATATTTTTCCCAAAATAGATTTAATTATTTGCATTAGCAAAGATCTCACAACAAAACGGACATTTCATCAGTCAATAGCCGTGTTACATAAATTTATTTTTAGCTTTTATTTTGATTAATTAATGCCCTTCATCATTTTATGCACGTTCATGTATGAGACAAAAGTAAATTTTACAGGTTTATAATAATATCAAAATTTCCCCATTATTTAATTTTTATTGCACACATTTGAATTGAAGGATAATACATTAATTTTCTCATTTTATTCATCTTAATAAAGGGATATAATTATAATGAAATTTACAGGGATGTTGATTATCTGCATATATGGCTTCTGCCTTAGCCTAAATTATCAACAGCTACACCTGTACTGTGAAGCCGGAAATAAGACTATATTCATTTTATAACTTGAGGCTGCAGAGTTATATTTCTAAAGGCATTAGATTTGATAAGGATAATTATTATTTATATGTATAATGAAATCATTTGTAACTTGTACTTATGTGTATGTCATTTGACAGGTGATTGTATCTTACAAAAGGGTTTTGTACACATTTTGTGGTAAAAGATGCAAGAAAGAGACAGAGATGTATACCTGATGCCTCGTCCGCTGACCGCCCCTTAGACAAGGCTGAGGAAAGGGTAAACTATCTTTTGTTAGGTCACGAAACTTCTGCCCAAGAAATACTTAGGAGTTCACCATAAGAAAACATGTGGCTGTAACGGGACAATATTTGAACAAAGTCAGACACAGTAATAATTTAAGAGAAAATAGAAATGTCACAACGGAGACCAAAATGTTTTATTACAGGAAAGCCAGGGGTACAAGGTATTAAAACCCGCCCAAAACCATGTGCGTTATCTCTGAGAACATTAAGCATCTACAAAACCGCCCAAAACTATGTTCATTATCTTTGAGAACATTAAGCATCTACAACTAAGGAAGGCAAAAAGTTTTTCAATAGAAATCAGCATGTAAGCAAAGTGCCGAAATTTATGATAGGCTGTTCTTGGAAAAATTCAGGTTTGTAGGAAGACATTGTAGATCGGGAGGGAAAGAATGATTCTAGCCAATGGGCATCTGATAAAAGTCAACGAATAAGGAGAACTTGGATACAAATAAATATTTTTAAGATAGCCAAATAACACGGAAATAGGATAATATACGAGGGAATTTAACTTAGCGAGAGGCGTGGCGATGTAGAAAACTGGAGGACAGAAGTGAGAGACACACGGTAGAGATACGAGAGACACACGAGAGGATTCACTCAAGAGGTATATGGAAGCAGGCAGCCTAAGTCATTTGAAAGCAATCCGTCTAAGTCATTTCTAAAGTCAGTCGAGGGCAGTCTAAGTCATTCTAAGGTGATTCTAAAGTCAGTCTAAGTGAGTAGTAAAGTCGGCGATGAGCAATCAGGAAGTAACCTGCCAAGTTGTAAAATAAATTAAATATTCAACCAGTGCCAGACTTTATTAATACAGTGAACAATCTCCTTCCCCCCTAATGACTTTAAGTCACTAAAAACAGTCCAAAATTTACCCTGAGATCTCAATCAATCCCCTTGCATTGAAACCACTCAAAAAACTGTTTCAACTGTTCATTGTCCTTGACATTAGCATATCTGAATATTATGAAGAAACTTATGATTATTGTACTATTCAAGAATAGCAGGTTGCAGTTTAGTCATTTCCATGAATAAAAGTGATGGGGAGGGGGAGGAAAAAAGTCTGACTACTTACTTGGCTCCTTTGCCATAATAACAGATATTATCCCTTGAAAATTAACAATAATTTTCTCCAGTTTAATACTGCACTCCCAAAATCAACAACTATTATAGTTTTCACATATATTTTGTATTTGAAAAATAATTATCCTAAATTATTTTATAGGAGCAGTAGCAATAGTGCTTATTTTACTATCAATGGGTTAGAAAATTACTGCTTTAATTATCTGAAAGTCAAATTATATTTTGAATGAAAATTTGCCATTTCTAATTATCCTACAAACTGATATTTTCAATTCAATTTAACTTAAATATAGAGGGTGAGCAAAACTGAAATGCCTTAATTATGACTCAAAGAAGAGTGCCCTATGACTGTCTCAGGCATAGTTGAAATTTCAAATTATGAAGTTAAACAACTTTCTTCACTTTATGAGAATTAATGAACACTGGCTGCCATAAAAGTGATATGTGATGGAAAAATTTTCTTTCAATTGATGCAAATGATTAACAACATCAAATCATTAGCCATCATGATTTCAGTATCCCTTAAAAGGATATATACCTGTTGGGTCAGCTACCTATACATTGAGCATCACCAACCACTCTCTTAGGTTCATCCTAACAAGTTCTATTACTTCCAACATTAATCTTCAGCTACCATATTATTTTCTAACTCTGAATGCTTTACTAAAAATAATTTGCCTATTTCTTCTTTCGGAAATATCTCAGATCTTATTAGTTTAAAGGACTGATTAACCCATATTTTAATGTTCTGTTTGGTTATCCTTCATGTAAATGAATATATAATGTAACAATTGTAGATATTTATTGCAATTCTAGTACCATAACAGTGTAATAACCTAATGATAAATATATAGCATTTTTGTGCTAATATGTAATGCAATGAGCAAATAAGAGTTTTTAAAATTGAAATGTCTAACTATACTACAAATAAATGTGTCTTTATGTTAAATTTTAGTTTTATAGAATATTATCAAGTTCATTACTTAGAAATATGTAATATTTACCACAATGCATGAACTGCTTTACTGGGATCCCCCCCCCCATTTAATTCACATGTATTTCACAGTATTCAACATTTAACTGTATTGGATCAAGTGTACTTTAAAGGAGGATTATTAAGCTAGTTATGCCCTGAACATCACCACATTAACTGCAATAGTTAACTTTTTCATGCATTATTCTTGGATAGGTTCCTTTCATTCTACCCAAAATTAAACTTCAGCTAAAATGCTGAGTGTTTGGTATATATATTTTTAATATCCTTATATTAGGCTTAATCTGTTGCATGCTCTTAGTTCAGAATACTTATACTTCATACGTTTTACTAACAAACACCGATGCATATACTGCAATTACTCATACCACAACAATATAATAATACTAATTTCTCACTCCCTTTCCATCTGTTATGGATATGAACTATGAAAAGATTATCTGATAATACAAGTTCTCATTCTTTATTTATTAATAAGAAGATAAAACATGCAAGTGGCTGCTAGTATTGATACTCTATTGTTAAACTAATGCTTTATTATTAAAATTACTGCTGTAAGGGGACTATAGACACCTTTGCTTTTTCACCTTCTCTTACCACTTCAATCATTCATCAAAATAAGAACAAATATTTAGATTCTACACCATAGTGCCAACACAAAAAAATTAGCAATAATTAGAAATCAATGCTCTTTTATTGAAAATATTTATCTGGCAGCTAACAAAACTTATTCTACTAATGTTCCTTTTTTTTTAGTTTTCTGTGTGAATTTTGTAATTATTAACTTTATTTTATATACCTCTATATATCCTTCCATCCAAATAACATGAGAATAAAAGACTTGAGTTTGTACATCACTACTTCAGGCTTTGCCAATATAGGAGTGACACATTAAATTTCATTTATACACCATTTACAATATGGGATTTATTTGCTTTTATACTTAATGGCTTCCCTACCTCTGTTAGAGAAAATTTGTAAAATACCATGCATTTTCCTAGAAATTAATACATAAATATTACACTTGTTTTGGATGCATCAATTTGCAGGGACATTTCTATTCTGTTCTGATGTTTCAGATTGAAAAGCATAAATGTTAATCATGTCACCAAAGCAGTTCTTTAGATATTACTTTTACCTATCACAAATGTAACTCTTCAGTGGTAACTTTAGTTTAATATGGGCATTCTTTCATTAAGAAATTATATATAAGATAATACAAAAATATTGCATTCTGCACACTTCTTATTTTGGTTTATATATTTCATGTTTGCAATCAATTTATTCATGCTAATGCAATGTACCTGCATCAGATAAAAGTGAAATTTCGATGTTAGTAATAATCTCCACATTCACTCTGAGCATTCATTTCTATCTCACTTGAACATAAAGGAATCATCCAGTTTCTTAATGCTATTGTTTTTGCACTCAATTCCCATTTTATTTACACCAAGAACATGATTGGAAACATATTTTAATATTATTTCCATCAGATTATGTTACATACTTATTTCAAAATTAGAGCAGCACCCCTAATTTAACAGTAAAAATATTGATAATCTGTATAATTAAATTACAAAGTGGTTAAGAAAATAGTATGTTAGGTGGACAATTATGAATCTGAGGTATAAACAGATATATTATTCTCATATTTCACGCATCAGTACCATAAAAACCATTCTTTTTCAATTTTTAGTGATCTAAATTATCAGATTTCTTGCTGGATGTGCTTCTTTAAATGACATGATTTAAGTTTGCATAAGAACAGTTATTATTTTTGTAATAATTATTAAATGAAATGCTGATAAATTCTTAACTTATTCCCCCATGTCCTACATATGCAGCATAAATTACATTGCAGATTGAGTCAAACTTTAAATGTTTAACATTAATACATATCATCATTATTAGGTATCAAAAGAAAACTACCATACTGAATATAAAAGTGATATAATACAGCAATTTTATTCTCATAGCAAACATTTGCTTTAACAGATTTAATTTCATAACTCTGTTTAAAAAATACACATTAAATCACTGCCATAAGCACGTCATAAGACCCGAATATCATCAAAATATATATCATCATAAAAATTACTTTCCTATACTCAAATGTACCTATAAGAAGTTCCTGACATATATTTCACATATGTTTAAATTAAAGGTACTTTCATTTTTAATAGAAAATATGCAAGCCTTAAAGAACTTCTAACTTAATGGTCACATTGCATTTATAAAAATATTTCCCTTATTGGTTCATCAAATTTGTCAACCAGCAATTATCAATCATTTTGCAAAAACCATTATTGTCTTTGTCTTTCTAATTAAGTATTTCCTACTACAAGTAATGGTAATATTCGGATTGTGTATTCAGATTTTTCACTTCAAATGTAAATCATTTATTGCATATGTTTTTCACAGAATAAACTGTATTTTTATATGGGTCTGTTACAGAATAATGGCTTCCTTATTTCACATTAATACCACTGAATTTAATAACACAAGCCATTGTGGTGTTAATTGTTAACAGCTAGGTAAAACACTTTTATCCTAATTGTGATGGAATATAGGTAAGGCTAACATGTCATTTACTTTTTTCCCAAATTAAATAGCTAGCTTTGCCTTTCACCAAATTTATATTTCCAGCTTAACTCCAAATACTCATCATTCACAGAACATTTCTTGCTGCCATACTGATGTTTTCACAATTTTTGTTTTGATATTTATGTTTGAAAATTAATTATCCTAATAACTGTTCATTGATATTTTTCACCAAACAGAAATTTTCAGAGTTTAATATTAGCAAGAATTTTGCAGATTTAAGAATAAGCTTTCCTTTTGTGAACAAATAATTAAGTTGCATTTCTGGAATATATTTGTAAAGTTGAGGACAGCATGGTATCATTTTCAGACTATTCCTTCTTTTCCATTAGGAGTAGAGCAGTTTCTAATCCTGGTAATGATATTACATTATATTCATATAAAGCATGAAGAGATTTTACCATAATATTGTGGTTTCTATACGTTTTCACTTTTGAAAGGAAAGTTATTAAAATTTATCTAACTCTACCTCTGTCTTCATTAGCAGGAGGTGTTGTAAGTGGCCTTAACCAATTTGATCTTTAGCTTTCAGATAATTTCTAGTCCCCTTACTTTTTTGCCTTTGGATTTACTGTTCAAAGTAGGATCTGTATGAGAGGTTATTTCATAATGAGAAATATATAGTTCTTTTGAGCTGATATGAAATACAATGAGTAAAAATTAAGAGTTTTTTTTTTTTTTTTTTTTTTAATTGCAATACCTAATAGTGCCAAAGAGAACTGTCTCATGATAATACATTTTAGTTATATAGGATATTATGTCAACTTATGTTATTCAGTAATTTCACTACCTAGTCAGAAATACCCAACATTTACCTCCATGCATGAACTGCTTAACTGGGAAAATTTCTCTTTCTGTTTAATGCAAATGTGTTTCATTGTATTCAGCAATTAATTGCATTGGATCGAGTGCCCTTTAAGGGAGCATTGTTAAGCTAGTTATTCCCTGAGCATCAACACATTAACTGCAATAGTGAACTCTATTACATTATTCTTGATAGGTCCCCTTTATCTCTAATCAATTTTACAGTTCAGTTAAAATGCTGAATGTTTATGTAAACTTATATATTCTCTTATCATTCCAGCTACTAGTGTAAGCTAATGCATACTCTTTGTTCAGAATGCTTATTCTTGATATATTTTACTAACAAATAAATACCTATGTAAATGAGGGAGGCCATGACTTTCATTAAGAACATTAATATTAAAGCTCTTCAGTTTTCACTAATTACAACAAATTAAAACAGTTTGCAGCTTCCAGAATATCTACAGGTATTCATAAAGTCACACATTAACACCATTTAGTAATTATTATTTTACTACATGTTACATACATATAAATCTAAGTATCATTACCTTTGTGAGCACAGGCTAAAGCTTACATTATTGATATACTTTTAGTAAAACATCTATGTCTAATTTACTAAATTACTAAAGTCAAAGTGGAATCAGCAGATTAATGTATTACAACTGTGTGTGTTTTTAATGTTCCCTCTGAAAGCCCTAACTTAGGTGTAAGAACAGTTATTAGCAAATGTATTGTGCACGATATAAGAAATGAAACCTGGAGCACACAGCAGATGCTTGCAGGAGTTAATATTGGTATTGAAGCAGCATGTATGGAGATTAAAAATTATATTCCAGTAACAATACAAGTTCCTTCTGGTACAGCAGCTGTAGCATAACCCTGGTCCACCACAGACATGTTTTATTTGTGGAGAGACAAACCATATGAAACAAAATGGCCCTAGACAAACCTCAACATTGAAATTACAGCCCCACAATACTCATAGACTGTTAAGCAATGTAGTTTAAGGCAATAAACTTAATGATTCCATAGATAATAGTGCCCAGGAGAATATATTGAACAAAATAGATAATCTCAAAATCAATGCTCAAGTTAACATGGGAGCAAACATTCAAACTCCTTTCACATACACACCTACAGGGAGTAAAAGACCAATTCCAAGAGATTCCTCTGACAATGATCCCTCTACCTTTGTAAATTTGAAATCTCAGCCTACTGCTGCAAAACCCACTGATCATATCAAGAATAATCTCGTTAATAAGAAATCAAAAAAGGTACCAAATCACACACTAGACAAACAGTTGCAACCAACTAAGCACCTGTTAGAAAAATCATCATCTAACTATACTTTGCACTACATACAACTCAAAAGCCCTAATGAAAATTCTAGAGGAACACTAGACATTTTAAAAATAGCTTGTTCATACAATGACATTAAGAGCCTTGCTGAAATGTTTAGAATATTTCACCCATACTATAAAAACAAAGGAATTAAAAATAGTACTAGGATTGAGAAAACCTTACTTACTAAACTTAATGCTGAACAATACATAAAAGACCTCGGCAACACTCAAATTCAATTCATTTGCTAAAAGTATGACTACTCTATTGCTTCAATGGAATCTAAATGGATCCAATTCCAAGTAAAAATTCCTATAAAAATTAATAGGTACATACACTTCATTCAACAAGAACCGTACCTCATATCTCAGTTCCAGTGGAGGGATGGTTACATATGTTAATAATAATAGTAAGCAAAGAAGTTACCATTTTTAACTAAATTTAAAGCAATGTCCATCACAGTTTTACTGTTTATTAAAATATGTATTTGCAACATTTATTTACCAACCTGTTGATCAACAAAATCTGAAGGAATAATTAATCAGTTACCAAAGCCTTACATTCTTTTAGGTGATTTTAATGCTCATAATACATTATGGGGATGTCAAAATATAGACTCAGGGGAAAAAATTATTGAAACTCTCATAGATAGCAAAAATATGATTTTGCTATATTCTATGAAACCTATGCATTATAACATTATACATGGCACTTTCAGCAGCATCGATCTCTCCATATGTTTACTAAATACCACTCCTCTTTTTAGCTGGACTGTTAGTGACACTCCTTTTGGGGGGGGGGATCAATTTTATTCCATAATTCTACTAAAAATTACAACAGGTAGAGAAATCCCCAGTAAAATAAATGGAACTTTAAACTAGCTAATTGAGCAACTTTCAGTAAACAATAAAAATGACCTAACTACATTAATATCAGCAAATCAATTCCAAACCACTTCCATTGATAATATAATCAATGATTTTACTTCATCAATACTTAGCTCATCAAAAAAGAATATCACTAAAATTCTAATACCCTCCCACAGGAAATCCATTTCTTGGGGGAATGATTCCTACAAACTAGCAATTAAAAACAAAAATAGGTCCTTTTACAAATTCAAAAGCAACCTACTTTGGAAAATAAGCTCATGTTTCGATGACTAAGAGCAATAGCTAGAAAGGTTATCAAAGACAGCAAAAGAATGTCATGGTTAACATCTTTATCATAGATGTCACACCCGAACAGATTATATGGGATTGTATAAGAAAGATCAGAGGCATATATAAAAACAATGAAATAATAGCTCTCAGTTCAGCTAATAGTAGCATCAAAATAACTGAGCCTCAAGCTTTAGCAGACACATTTGCAGAAATATCTAGCGACAGC
Organism: Metallyticus violacea; assembly: GCA_030762175.1. Taxonomy (NCBI): domain Eukaryota; kingdom Metazoa; phylum Arthropoda; class Insecta; order Mantodea; family Metallyticidae; genus Metallyticus; species Metallyticus violacea. Next base: position 52,990,276 of record CM060832.1, on the reverse strand, counting down.
AACTACAAACAAGAAATCATTACATACAAAAACAGTTATCCTAGATTAGATCTTAACAAAATAGATTGTCACATAGAACAGAACTATAATAACAAATTATCCTAAAAGAAGTGTATCATGCCTAAAATACTCTAAGAACAACAGTCCTGGACCAGATAATATCCCATATGAATTATTAAAATTCTATGTGAAATATTGAACCATATCTGGTGTGATCAAGTTTTCCCAGATCAATAACAAAATTCCATAATAATACCAATTCACAACTGTGATACTGACAGCAGTGCACCAGAAAACTAACTCATTGCTTTAATTTGTACAATGTACAAGATACTTGAGAAAAACATAAACATCCAAGATTGATTTTTGAAAAAGCAAATTTTCCTTACTTGCTATATGGATTCAAATAGTTTAATTCCAGGAATGACATCCTCATCACATTAGAAACTGAAATACTAAATGCCTTTTTTATCAAGCAACATCTTCTTGCCCTAAGTTTAGACATTCAAAAAGTATATGACATGGTTTGGAGGGAAATGAGGCTGAAAAAAATATAGAGTCAGAAAAAAGAGTCGCAAGTGCAAAAGCAAGAGTGTTTGACTCGGAAGAAATAAGAAAAGAAGTATTTAGAAGTATTAATGTTGATTTTATAGTTATATAGTAAGATTGATGAAGCTGGTCCAGAAAAATTAAAGAGAGAGGATTAATATGTGAGAATAGCAGAATGGGTAAGCAAGTGGGAAATAGGATCTATAGCATATACAACCAGAGAGTTAAAAGCATAGATCCTAAAGAACAAGCACTACACATATTTTATATAATGTAATTGTAATGTTGGTTGTTGAAATAAAGATCATTCATTCATTTATTCATACAATTGCAATATAATCACACTATTTTCTCAATCTCTTTCTCATGAATTATGAAATGGTTCTCCGACTATTTCTTCTCTCATTCCTTTTTTAGATAAAAATATGTTCTGCTATGCATCTGAGTCCAAGTGTCTGCTTGTATCAATACTCTATTGTTGTACTAATGCTTTGTTATTTGGGACTCATTTGGCATTAACAAGGTAATGTAATTTAGTAACATTAGGTATGAACAATTATAAATAATGAATCTGTCAGATAGTTGACATTCAAAAATAAATACAACTCAATTTTTGGCTATAGTTGGATTTGAGCAAAATCCTAGTTGGATACTCCAAATCACAGGTAATTTATAATTTCGGATACAGACCTGTCATTGGCTATAGTTTTGCTTTCCTTTGCAGAAATTAGGCATATTACAGAATATTATACCTGAATTTAAAATACGTTTTAACATGAACTTATTTTCCTTTTGTCTCTGTACTGCTACCTTTTTGGTGGGTATTGTACTTCAAAATTGCTGCTATAAGGGAACTAGAGACACACCTGCTTTTTTAACTTCTCTTAGCACTTTAATCATTCATCAAAATGAGAGCAAATATAAAGAACCTACATCATAGTGCCAATACAAAAAAATGAGAAATAATTAGATGTCAATGCTCCTATTGATAAGATTTATCTGGCAGCTATTAAAACTCTATCTTACACAGATATATATTTAATTTTCTGTGTAAATTTTGCAATATCAACTTTATTTTATATACCTCTATATTATTCCATTCAAATAAGATGAGAATAAAAGATTCCTATAAGATGAGAATAAAAGATTCCTAAGTTTCTACTTCACCACTTTAGGCTTTGCCAATATAGGAGTGCCTCATTTATTTTCATTTATACACAGTTTACAATCCAGGACTTATTACTTTTTATATACTTTAATGTTTTTATTACCTTTGATAATGAAAATTTGTGAAGAATATTGTAACATTAACCTTTTATTACTGTAATTATATACCATAATTTTCCTAGAAATTAATACATTAAGCATTGCATTTGTTCTGGATGTATTCATTTATTGGGACATTTGTATTCAGTCACTGTATTTCAGATTCAAAAGCATAAATATTTATCACATTGCTATGGCAGTTCTTTAAATTTAGTTTTATTCATCATAAATATAACTCTTGCAGTGGTAACGTTAGTATAGCAATATGGACGGACATTCATTCACTACGAAAGGAAATATAAGATAAAGAGAAAAGTGTTAATTGTGTTCTGCACACTTCATATTTTGGTTCATACATTTCATGTTTGCAATCGCACTACTTTATTGTAATGGAGTGTACCTATATCAGACAAAAGTGAATTTGGATCTAGTTTCTTAATGTGATTGTTTTTACACTTGCGAACTTTTTATTTACAATCTACATTCTTGGAAAACTTTTTCACCATTACTTAATCCCATCAGATTATATTAAACATTTGTTTCAAAATTATGGAAGCACTATCAATTTACAATAAAAATATTGATAACCTATCTCATTTAATTATGGAGTGGTTAAAAAAATTGTACTATAGATGGGCAATTATAAATGCTGAAATAAAATGCAGCTACACAGTTCTCATTTTTCACTGCACTAGTTCTATAAATACCAGTCTTTCTCTACCTTTTAACAATATAATTTATCCCATTTCTTTGAGAATGAATCTTTTTAAATGACATGATTTTAGTTTAGATAAGAACAGTTATTAGTTTGGTAATAATTATGCAAATGAAACTGTGATAACTTCTTAACTTATTACACCTTGTCCTACACATGCTGCATAAATTTAACATTAGTTAGCAGAAAGAGTCAAAACTTAACATTAGTACCTATTACCTTTAAATAAGTACCAATAAAAAATACCATTCTGAATATCAATAAATGTTATAAATATAACAAACATATTCTCATAGTATTGAAATTTTTATAAATAGGATACTTTCCCATCATTTGTTTCAATGGGTCATTTGCTTCTAGATCCCATTGGTGTATTGCTTGAGTATATTTTGATAAAGAAAACTTCAAACTTAAGTGTACATTATAATCAATTTGCAAGTAACACCTTGAGATTAAGTTAAATGAAATGGTGTTTTTTTACTAATAACTAAAAATGTTAAGAACCAGTTCTTTTTATGCCCCTTTTTAATACCATTTCCTAAAAACAATCATTCAAAACATTTGGCTTTAACTGCATTTAATGTCATACAAAAATACACATTAAATCACTGATTTCATATTACCACCTTAAGAACAATATTCAACAATATCTTTTTTGTAGTGTATTAATCCATCTTAAAACTTGTTTCAATATATTGAACTGCATGAATAAGAAGTACCTGACATATCAAGTCACATATGTTTTAACAAAAGGTACTTTCATTTGAATAGAAAAAATGCAAGCCTTAAAGAAACTTCCATCTAACTTCAATGGAAACATTGCCTTTATAAAAATATTGTTTCCCTTATCACTCTGATTGATCATTTTACAAAAATCACATGTTAGTCTTTCACTTTCTGAATTAGAATTTCATATTAATATGTAATAGTAATATTCAGATTGGGTAATAGGCTTTCTCACTTGAAAAATAAGTCATTGTTTGACAAAGTTTTTGGCAGAAAAAACCTTTAGCTGAATTTTAAAAACTGTATTGTTATTTGGGTCTGTTAAAGAGTATTGACTTCTTTATTTCCATTCATTAATGCCACTGAATTTTATGAACACAAACTATTATGCTAACAGCTGGATAAAGCACTTTTCCCTAATTGTGATGGAATATAGGTAAAGCTAACATATGACTAATTTTTCCCCATATTTTCCTATAGCTATCTTTGTCATTCACCACATTTATCTTTCGAGTTTAACGCCAAATATTGATCCTTTACAAAAAAATTCTTGCTCCCATAATGATTTTATCATAATTTTTTCTTTGATATTTTATCTTTGAAAAATAATTATCATAATTATCTTTGGATCTAACAGAATAGTGAAAATGGGGCATAAATCGCATGATTCTCAGCTTTCTGAAAGCGTATAACATGCCCAATTTACCACATATAGAAAACTGCTGTTTCAACTATCTGAAAGGCATTTTTAGTGACAATTATTGCCTTATTTCCTTTTAAAGAAAATTTCTTACATACTGACAGTGGGTAGTTAATAAATTTGATCCCTTTAAGTTGCCTGGTGGAGATGGAAAATCTTTTCTGCTTTGTTGAAGAAAGGACCTGACTAGCTTTATACCCTTCTCTATAACCTCCTTTGGGCCTGTATAGCTTTCAGTTATATTTCTCAAGCCCAGAGAGCTACCAGAGTAGAGTTTATTCCTAAGCGAAGTCATAATAATTATATGAAAGTTAACACATCGTTCCTCTTAAAGACTTTGGAAAGAGTGATTGAAATATATATCTAAAAGAGGGTGTTGTCAGACACTCCCCTCTATCAAAACCAACATTCTCACTAATCATCCAAGTCTTGCAAAACAGCATTATACAGCCTTATTAGCAAACTGGAGAACTTTATGGCCAGGAAAGATATAGCACTTGGGGACTTCCTAGACATAGAGCATGTTTTTGACAACACTCTTATCTATGGTTTTGGCTGCTGAGAAATATGGACATCCATATTTCAATGATGACATCCTTTGTAGGTGGATAAATTCTATGCTAAAGAGCAGAAATATTATTGCTATCCTTCTTGGGTAAATAAAACAAATTGTTGCCACAAGAGACTGACCATACGAGGATTTTCCCCCTTCTTAGAAGTCTTGTGGTGAAAAGCCTACTCCAAGACATGACTCAGGAAAGATATTATATAAAAGTCCTTGCAGATGACACAGCACAGGTAATTTTTGGGAAATTTTCAATACAGTCACAGACATGATGCAAGTGGGCTGAAGAAAACTCACAGGTGGTGCATGAAGGAGGGTCTATCCTGGCAAAGCAGTTATTCCATTTACTAACAGGAGAAATCTAAAAGGCCTAAGGAATCTTAAACTAGGTAGCTCAGTCCTGAAATATTCTGAGTCAGTTAAATACCTAGGTCTAGAACTGGAAAAGAAACTGAACTTAAATAAATAAATTTATAATATTCTCCATAGAGTCAGGTGGTATCTAGTAACCATCAGATGCACAAATTGCATCCTCCTGAAGCCTCAAACCATACATTAGCCTTTGGCAATAGTTTGCAATAGTTAGGTGCCAGATATCTTACGGTACCAATGTTTGGTGGTATACAACCATAAAAATAATATAGCAGATAAGTTAACCAAGAAATTAGCATGTCTATATGTTACAGGGGCCTTCAGAAGTACTCCAGCCATTCTACTGGACACTCTGTTCGGCCTCCCTTCCAAGGATATCTATTTACAATCAGGGGTTAGGCTTATGGCATACTGCTTGGTGCCTACACGGAACTGGAGAAGTAGCTTTGCAGTTACTCCACATACCTTCATTCTAAATTTTCTGGATATTGCAGAAATGCAAATGAGGTCTATCCTAATGAATACTCAATACCATAATTTTCCTCCATTTAGGGTTACTCTCAGATCTCCAGAAGACTGGGTGGAACCATGCACATTAAAGAAAGTAACCAACTTAAATAATATTCCAATGAATCTCGTAAAGGGATACAATTTGGTGCATATATATTGCCTATCTGCAAGGACTAATTTTAGTACAAGCCTTGGAAATTTTTCACAGAAGTATTTGCTATGCTGAACTGTGCTAATTGAGGATTTTAGAAAGATTATCCATATATCTCCAAAAACAAATTCTTATCCTCTCAGACAGTCAAGGAGCCTTAAAAGAAGTTTCTTCCTACCATGTGAAATCAAAACTGATATGGGAATATATAAATGCCCTATCTGCCATGGTACCTTGCAACAAGCTTGAACTGAGTGGCTGCCTGGGTATCAGGGCATTTATGGGAATGAGAAAGCAGATCAGTTGGCAAAAAGGGGTGCAATACACCATTTTTGGCCCTAAGCCTACGGTTGGAATCAGTACACATTTTGCCAAGACCACTGTTAGAACATGAATTGGGGATTAACATCTCTAAGTTGACCAACATGAGATAGGAAACTGGTTCTAGGTCCTAGCTATACTCTTTCAGCATCTCTACTAAGATTAGGTAGAAGAATATGGAAAGTAATTGCATTAATTACTGAACAAGGTCACTTTAGTAAACATCTACGAAAAGATGAACCCACAGTACGAGGATTCCACCTCGCAAATCCTGTTTAAGTGTCCAATCCTTGCTAGTAAGAGATTGTATATAACCAGGGTATAGCTGGGAAATACTGCAACTTATGCAAGAAACAGATGTTAAGAAACAATGAAGGCATCTCTCCCAATGGAGTAGCACAATAAGCCTTATAGGCTATTTACATACTGAAATTTTTCATATTAGCTATTTCTTAAAACTCCAAAATGAACAGAGCTTAATATTATCAAGAATTTAGCAGATTAAGTACAAACTTTCCAGATATAAGCAAATATTTATGGTCCAACTCTGGAATATATTTAAAAGGTGGAGGACTGCATAGCCCATTTTCACACTGTTCCTTCTTTTCCATAAGGAATATAACCGTTTCAACTCCTTGCAATAAAATTACATTATAATCATATATTATTCTTAAGGCATGAACACACTTTACCGTAATATTGTGGTTTGATATATTTTTGCTTTTTGAAAGGAAAGTTATTCAAATTTACCTTACTCCTTTGACTATATAAGAAGGATGTATTGAGAACAGCCTCAAACAATATGAACCCTATCTTTCAGATAATTTTTGGTCCCCTTTCTGTTTCACCTATGGAATTACCTTTCAACATAGGATCTGAATAAGAGGTAATTTCACAATGATGAATATGTAGCACTCTTGTGCTAATTTGGAATGCATTGAGCAAAAATTAAAGGATTTTAAAAATTGCAATACCTAATTAACCCACAAGAACTATTCTTAAGATAATATATTTTAGTTATACAAAACATTATGTAAACTCATGTTATTCATTAACTTGGCTTAATCAGAAATACAAAACATTTTTTACCATGCATAAACTGCTGAACTGGAAAAATTTTCTTTCTTTTAATGCAAATGTGTTTCACTGAAATTCAACATTAAGTGGTATTGGATCAAATGCCCTTTAAATCAGGATTGTTAAGCTAGCCATTTCCTGAACAGGAAAGTATCAAATTAGGTTGCACATACTTTCAAACACAATAGTGCACACTGTAATATATTCCAGGTAACGCTTTCAGATTAGGTCAACAAAAAATGTTTTGCTACTTGTAATTCATGCATGTTTTTAGGCATCATTTACTTCTCAAATTCGTTTTACTCACCATTTTTATATTATTTTCAAAAATGCAACATTCATTTAATGCCAAATCTCTATTAATGTTCAAACATTGCCAACCCCACTTCATGACACATGAAGATAACAAAACATGTGCCATCATAAATATTACTATCTTCCTATATTGAATTGTATGTGTAAAATGTGCCAGGCATATCAAATCAAATGTGTTTAAAATGTGACACCTTCATTAAAATAGAAAAATTGCAAGCCCTAAAGAAACTTCCATTCAACTTAAATAATCACATTGCACATTATAAAATAATCAATCCCATAAACTTTTCAACCAGAAATATTTGATCATTTTTCCACAAACAATGCTCAATCTTTCTCTTTCTAAATATGTCTTTCATACAACGTAAAACTGTAATATCCAGATTTTGAAATGGGCTTTTCCACCACAAATTCAAGACATTTTATGCATAAGTTTTTTGGCAGATTGACTGTCCTGTTATAGGGTCTGTTAAAGAGTGAAGGTTTGCATATTCCAAATTAATAACAAAGAATTTTATTACCGACCATCATGATCTTAATTGTTAACAGTTCAGTAAAGTACTTTTTCCCTACCTGCGAAGGAAGATAGAAAAACTAACGGCCAACTTATTTTTTTCCCATTTTAATATCTATCTTGGCAAACTTATCCTTCCAGCTTAAGACAAAATCCTAATGCTTAATGCTCCGGGAAAACAGGTTTCGTAATATTTTTTTTATATATAATGCTTGAAATGCCATCATCTTAATATCGGTTTCAATTTTATCTTTTCATCTAAAAAAAAAGACTGGAAATGGAGCATAAACCACCTGATTACACCTTCCAGAAAGGGAATAACCTCCTTAATGTACCATATACAGAATCAGTACTTCAACTATCTGAACAACATTCTCACTCACAATTGTGCCTTAAACACCACCCTTTTATCACATTAGCTATCTCTTTAAATTCCAAAATGGGCAGAGCACAATGCTGCCAAGAATTTCCATGTTAGGCATAAGTTTTCCTGCTTTGAACAAATAATTATGTTGCATCTCTGGAAAGTATTTGAAAAGCTGCAAAAATCATTTTCTCACTATACCTTATTTGACATTAGGAATATAACCCTTTTAACTCCTTGCGATAAAATTACGTTATAATCATAAATTATTTTTAAAGCATAAATACATTTTTTCATAAAATTGGGGGTTTTAAAGGAAAGGTTATTCAAATTCATCTTACTCAATCTCATCATTCGCAGAAGCTATGGAGAGGGGCCTTAATCAATTTGTCCCTAGCCTTCCCATATTTTCTACCCCACTTACTAATCCAACTATGGAATCTATCTTTCAAAGTGGGATATGAATGAGAGGTTATTTCACAATCAGGAATAGGCAGCACATTTCCCCTAAACTGCAGTATAATGGGCAAAAATTCCCCAACATTTCCACCATGCATTAACCGCTTAACTGGCATATATTTCTTTCTGTATCTGACTGTACTCAACATTTACTTGCATTAGATCAAGTGTGCACTAAGCGAACATTGTTAAGGTAGTTATTTACTGAACAATTACTCCATTAACGCCAACATTATCCTTGATACATCACCTTCTTTTATCCCTACATAAATTACTCTACTGTTAAAATGCTGAACGTTCATGAAAACTTATTTGCTATTACATTCTCCTATCGCTCCCAGTGTTAGCCTTAAACTACTTCATGATCTTTGTTCAGAATGATTATTATTATTATTATTACGTTTTAACATCAAATATCCGTCTATGTACGCATACAATTACCTATACCACAATATTATAGTCACACCACCTTTTCTCTTTCTTTCTCAGGAATTATGAAATCGTTAGTTGATAGTGCAATTTCTCTTCCTTCATTTTAGATTTAAAAAAAAAAAAAAAAAAAAAAAAAAAAAAAAAGTGTTCTACCATGCATGTGAATTAGAGTGATTGTTAATTTCAGAGCATGTGATTGTTAGTATTGATAATCTATTCTAATAGCAATGCTCTATCGCCTCGGACTCAATTGCCATTAACTACAGACATCTTTGTTCCTTCACCTTCTCTTACCGCAATAATCATTCATCAAAATATGAGCATATATTTAGATACTATACCATAGTGCCAACACAAAACAATAGGTAACAATTAATAGTTCATTTTCCTTTATTCAAAAGATTATCTTGCAGCTGCCTTAAAGCAGCCATTATATTTGTATTCTTTACTGTATGAATTTGGCAATTTTTAATTTTAGTCTAAGTAATTACTATATAAAATTCCATGAAAAAAATTATTTTGAAGCTTCAACGTCACCAATTTACGCTTTCACAATAAGGGAATGCCACGTTTATTTTCACTTATACATAGCACACAATTTGGACTGTTTGCTTTAACAGTTTCATTACATTAGTGGCTTAAGATTTTTCAACAATTATTCCAAAATTAAGCTGACATATTGTTATGTGTACAGTTAAATACCATGCATTAACCCAGAAATTAGTACATAAATGTTGCACTTTTTGGGATATAATCATTGATGTTACTACAGTAGGTATTCATATCCATAAATTCTAATCAAACCACAATGGAACTTTTATAAATTGTACGTTTATTCTGCAAGAATATAACTCTTGCAGTGCTAACCTTAGTTTAGCAACATTGGCGATCATTCATTAAAAAGGAAAATATAAGTAATTTAATTGTGTTCAACGCAGGTCTTATTTTGGTTCATGCACAAAGTTCATTCAAACACATTACTTAAGTGTTAATGCAATCAATCTGTATCATAGGAAAAACAAATTTTTATAATCGCAATTATTACAACATTTCTTTTCACCATTTATTTGCACGTCACTATTTGCTTTTAAAGAATTAAACCAGTTCTATACTGCCATTGCTGTTATACTTAAATGCCTTTTTAACCTGAAACAACTACGTATGGGAACACTTATTTTTATATTGGTTATTTCCAATAGATTCGGTTACATTTATTCAAAATTAGGGTAGGACTCCCTATTTTGAGCAAAAATATTGATAACCTACCTAATTAAGTTACATAGTGGTTAAGAAAATGGTATTATATGTGGACAACTGTCAATCAGAAATTTTAACACCAATATGGTTATCATATATCATTGCGTCTGCACCTAAGAAACCAAATCTTTCTCAACCAGTTCACAATCTAATTCATCAGATTTCTTGGTGGCCAACATGCTTAACTTTCCAGAAGGACAGATATGCCGATAACTTCTTAACTTATTCTACCATATGGAGCTCATCTTACATTATGTAGCACATCCAGTTCAATTTTGAATGTTAATCATTAATTAGGTTTCAATAGAAAACTACCATTCTACCATACTATCAATTGTATCCTCCAGTTCTGAATGGATTAATAATTGGGACACGTGCCTTACATTTCATTCAATGAGCCATAGGCTTCAACCTCTGATTTCATATTATGCTGCAACCTAATTTGATACTTTCAAACACAATAGTGCACACTGTAATATATTCCAGGTAACGCTTTCAGATTAGGTCAACAAAAAATGTTTTGCTACTTGTAATTCATGCATGTTTTTAGGCATCATTTACTTCTCAAATTCGTTTTACTCACCATTTTTATATTATTTTCAAAAATGCAACATTCATTTAATGCCAAATCTCTATTAATGTTCAAACATTGCCAACCCCACTTCATGACACATGAAGATAACAAAACATGTGCCATCATAAATATTACTATCTTCCTATATTGAATTGTATGTGTAAAATGTGCCAGGCATATCAAATCAAATGTGTTTAAAATGTGACACCTTCATTAAAATAGAAAAATTGCAAGTCCTAAAGAAACTTCCATTCAACTTAAATAGTCACATTGCACATTATAAAATAATCAATCCCATAAACTTTTCCACCAGAAATGTTTGATCATTTTTCCACAAACAATGCTCAATCTTTCTCTTTCTAAATATGTCTTTCATACAACGTAAAACTGTAATATCCAGATTTTGAAATGGGCTTTTCCACCACAAATTCAAGACATTTTATGCATAAGTTTTTTGCAGATTGACTGTCCTGTTATAGGGTCTGTTAAAGAGTGAAGGTTTGCATATTCCAAATTAATAACAAAGAATTTTATTACCGACCATCATGATCTTAATTGTTAACAGTTCAGTAAAGTACTTTTTCCCTACCTGCGAAGGAAGATAGAAAAACTAACGGCCAACTTATTTTTTTCCCATTTTAATATCTATCTTGGCAAACTTATCCTTCCAGCTTAAGACAAAATCCTAATGCTTAATGCTCCGGGAAAACAGGTTTCGTAATATTTTTTTTATATATAATGCTTGAAATGCCATCATCTTAATATCGGTTTCAATTTTATCTTTTCATCTAAAAAAAAGACTGGAAATGGAGCATAAACCACCTGATTACACCTTCCAGAAAGGGAATAACCTCCTTAATGTACCATATACAGAATCAGTACTTCAACTATCTGAACAACATTCTCACTCACAATTGTGCCTTAAACACCACCCTTTTATCACATTAGCTATCTCTTTAAATTCCAAAATGGGCAGAGCATAATGCTGCCAAGAATTTCCATGATAGGCATAAGTTTTCCTGCTTTGAACAAATAATTATGTTGCATCTCTGGAAAGTATTTGAAAAGCTGCAAAAATCATTTTCTCACTATACCTTATTTGACATTAGGAATATAACCCTTTTAACTCCTTGCGATAAAATTACGTTATAATCATAAATTATTTTTAAAGCATAAATACATTTTTTCATAAAATTGGGGGTTTTAAAGGAAAGGTTATTCAAATTCATCTTACTCAATCTCATCATTCGCAGAAGCTATGGAGAGGGGCCTTAATCAATTTGTCCCTAGCCTTCCCATATTTTCTACCCCACTTACTAATCCAACTATGGAATCTATCTTTCAAAGTGGGATATGAATGAGAGGTTATTTCACAATCAGGAATAGGCAGCACATTTCCCCTAAACTGCAGTATAATGGGCAAAAATTCCCCAACATTTCCACCATGCATCAACCGCTTAACTGGCATATATTTCTTTCTGTATCTGACTGTACTCAACATTTACTTGCATTAGATCAAGTGTGCACTAAGGGAACATTGTTAAGGTACTTATTTACTGAACAATTACTCCATTAACGCCAACATTATCCTTGATACATCACCTTCTTTTATCCCTACATAAATTACTCTACTGTTAAAATGCTGAACGTTCATGAAAACTTATTTGCTATTACATTCTCCTATCGCTCCCAGTGTTAGCCTTAAACTACTTCATGATCTTTGTTCAGAATGATTATTATTATAATTACTACGTTTTAACATCAAATATCCGTCTATGTACGCATACAATTACCTATACCACAATATTATAGTCACACCACCTTTTCTCTTTCTTTCTCAGGAATTATGAAATCGTTAGCTGATAGTGCAATTTCTCTTCCTTCATTTTAGATTTAAAAAAAAAAAAAAAAAAAAAAAAAAAAAAAGTGTTCTACCATGCATGTGAATTAGAGTGATTGTTAATTTCAGAGCATGTGATTGTTAGTATTGATAATCTATTCTAATAGCAATGCTCTATCGCCTCGGACTCAATTGCCATTAACTACAGACATCTTTGTTCCTTCACCTTCTCTTACCGCAATAATCATTCATCAAAATATGAGCATATATTTAGATACTACACCATAGTGCCAACACAAAACAATAGGTAACAATTAATAGTTCATTTTCCTTTATTCAAAAGATTATCTTGCAGCTGCCTTAAAGCAGCCATTATATTTGTATTCTTTACTGTATGAATTTGGCAATTTTTAATTTTAGTCTAAGTAATACCTATATAAAATTCCATGAAAAAAATTATTTTGAAGCTTCAACGTCACCAATTTACGCTTTCACAATAAGGGAATGCCACGTTTATTTTCACTTATACATAGCACACAATTTGGACTGTTTGCTTTAAAAGTTTCATTACATTAGTGGCTTAAGATTTTTCAACAATTATTCCAAAATTAAGCTGACATTATTGTTATGTGTACAGTTAAATACCATGCATTAACCCAGAAATTAGTACATAAATGTTGCACTTTTTGGGATATATTCATTGATGTTACTACAGTAGGTATTCATATCCATAAATTCTAATCAAACCACAATGGAACTTTTTTTAAATTGTACGTTTATTCTGCAAGAATATAACTCTTGCAGTGCTAACCTTAGTTTAGCAACATTGGCGATCATTCATTAAAAAGGAAAATATAAGTAATTTAATTGTGTTCAACGCAGGTCTTATTTTGGTTCATGCACAAAGTTCATTCAAACACATTACTTAAGTGTTAATGCAATCAACCTGTATCATAGGAAAAACAAATTTTTATAATAGCAATTATTACAACATTTCTTTTCACCATTTATTTGCACGTCACTATTTGCTTTTACAGAATTAAACCAGTTCTATACTGCCATTGCCTTTATACTTAAATGCCTTTTTAACCTGAAACAACTACGTATGGGAACACTTATTTTTATATTGGTTATTTCCAATAGATTCGGTTACATTTATTCAAAATTAGGGTAGGACTCCCTATTTTGAGCAAAAATATTGATAACCTACCTAATTAAGTTACATAGTGGTTAAGAAAATGGTATTATATGTGGACAACTGTCAATCAGAAATTTTAACACCAATATGGTTATCATATATCATTGCGTCTGCACCTAAGAAACCAAATCTTTCTCAACCAGTTCACAATCTAATTCATCAGATTTCTTGGTGGCCAACATGCTTAACTTTCCAGAAGGACAGATATGCCGATAACTTCTTAACTTATTCTACCATATGGAGCTCATCTTACATTATGTAGCACATCCAGTTCAATTTTGAATGTTAATCATTAATTAGGTTTCAATAGAAAACTACCATTCTACCATACTGTCAATTGTATCCTCAAGTTCTGAATGGATTAATAATTGGGACACGTGCCTTACATTTCATTCAATGAGCCATAGGCTTCAACCTCTGATTTCATATTATGCTGCAACCTAATTTGATACTTTCAAACACAATAGTGCACACTGTAATATATTCCAGGTAACGCTTTCAGATTAGGTCAACAAAAAATATTTTGCTACTTGTAATTCATGCATGTTTTTAGGCATCATTTACTTCTCAAATTCATTTTACTCACCATTTTTATATTATTTTCAAAAATGCAACATTCATTTAATGCCAAATCTCTATTAATGTTCAAACATTGCCAACCCCACTTCATGACACATGAAGATAACAAAACATGTGCCATCATAAATATTACTATCTTCCTATATTGAATTGTATGTGTAAAATGTGCCAGGCATATCAAATCAAATGTGTTTAAAATGTGACACCTTCATTAAAATAGAAAAATTGCAAGTCCTAAAGAAACTTCCATTCAACTTAAATAGTCACATTGCACATTATAAAATAATCAATCCCATAAACTTTTCCACCAGAAATGTTTGATCATTTTTCCACAAACAATGCTCAATCTTTCTCTTTCTAAATATGTCTTTCATACAACGTAAAACTGTAATATCCAGATTTTGAAATGGGCTTTTCCACCACAAATTCAAGACATTTTATGCATAAGTTTTTTGCAGATTGACTGTCCTGTTATAGGGTCTGTTAAAGAGTGAAGGTTTGCATATTCCAAATTAATAACAAAGAATTTTATTACCGACCATCATGATCTTAATTGTTAACAGTTCAGTAAAGTACTTTTTCCCTACCTGCGAAGGAAGATAGAAAAACTAACGGCCAACTTATTTTTTTCCCATTTTAATATCTATCTTGGCAAACTTATCCTTCCAGCTTAAGACAAAATCCTAATGCTTAATGCTCCGGGAAAACAGGTTTCGTAATATTTTTTTTATATATAATGCTTGAAATGCCATCATCTTAATATCGGTTTCAATTTTATCTTTTCATCTAAAAAAAAAGACTGGAAATGGAGCATAAACCACCTGATTACACCTTCCAGAAAGGGAATAACCTCCTTAATGTACCATATACAGAATCAGTACTTCAACTATCTGAACAACATTCTCACTCACAATTGTGCCTTAAACACCACCCTTTTATCACATTAGCTATCTCTTTAAATTCCAAAATGGGCAGAGCACAATGCTGCCAAGAATTTCCATGTTAGGCATAAGTTTTCCTGCTTTGAACAAATAATTATGTTGCATCTCTGGAAAGTATTTGAAAAGCTGCAAAAATCATTTTCTCACTATACCTTATTTGACATTAGGAATATAACCCTTTTAACTCCTTGCGATAAAATTACGTTATAATCATAAATTATTTTGAAAGCATAAATACATTTTTTCATAAAATTGGGGGTTTTAAAGGAAAGGTTATTCAAATTCATCTTACTCAATCTCATCATTCGCAGAAGCTATGGAGAGGGGCCTTAATCAATTTGTCCCTAGCCTTCCCATATTTTCTACCCCACTTACTAATCCAACTATGGAATCTATCTTTCAAAGTGGGATATGAATGAGAGGTTATTTCACAATCAGGAATAGGCAGCACATTTCCCCTAAACTGCAGTATAATGGGCAAAAATTCCCCAACATTTCCACCATGCATCAACCGCTTAACTGGCATATATTTCTTTCTGTATCTGACTGTACTCAACATTTACTTGCATTAGATCAAGTGTGCACTAAGCGAACATTGTTAAGGTAGTTATTTACTGAACAATTACTCCATTAACGCCAACATTATCCTTGATACATCACCTTCTTTTATCCCTACATAAATTACTCTACTGTTAAAATGCTGAACGTTCATGAAAACTTATTTGCTATTACATTCTCCTATCGCTCCCAGTGTTAGCCTTAAACTACTTCATGATCTTTGTTCAGAATGATTATTATTATTATTATTATTATTACGTTTTAACATCAAATATCCGTCTATGTACGCATACAATTACCTATACCACAATATTATAGTCACACCACCTTTTCTCTTTCTTTCTCAGGAATTATGAAATCGTTAGTTGATAGTGCAATTTCTCTTCCTTCATTTTAGATTTAAAAAAAAAAAAAAAAAAAAAAAAAAAAAAAAAAAAAGTGTTCTACCATGCATGTGAATTAGAGTGATTGTTAATTTCAGAGCATGTGATTGTTAGTATTGATAATCTATTCTAATAGCAATGCTCTATCGCCTCGGACTCAATTGCCATTAACTACAGACATCTTTGTTCCTTCACCTTCTCTTAACGCAATAATCATTCATCAAAATATGAGCATATATTTAGATACTATACCATAGTGCCAACACAAAACAATAGGTAACAATTAATAGTTCATTTTCCTTTATTCAAAAGATTATCTTGCAGCTGCCTTAAAGCAGCCATTATATTTGTATTCTTTACTGTATGAATTTGGCAATTTTTAATTTTAGTCTAAGTAATTACTATATAAAATTCCATGAAAAAAATTATTTTGAAGCTTCAACGTCACCAATTTACGCTTTCACAATAAGGGAATGCCACGTTTATTTTCACTTATACATAGCACACAATTTGGACTGTTTGCTTTAACAGTTTCATTACATTAGTGGCTTAAGATTTTTCAACAATTATTCCAAAATTAAGCTGACATATTGTTATGTGTATAGTTAAATACCATGCATTAACCCAGAAATTAGTACATAAATGTTGCACTTTTTGGGATATAATCATTGATGTTACTACAGTAGGTATTCATATCCATAAATTCTAATCAAACCACAATGGAACTTTTTTAAATTGTACGTTTATTCTGCAAGAATATAACTCTTGCAGTGCTAACCTTAGTTTAGCAACATTGGCGATCATTCATTAAAAAGGAAAATATAAGTAATTTAATTGCGTTCAACGCAGGTCTTATTTTGGTTCATGCACAAAGTTCATTCAAACACATTACTTAAGTGTTAATGCAATCAATCTGTATCATAGGAAAAACAAATTTTTATAATCGCAATTATTACAACATTTCTTTTCACCATTTATTTGCACGTCACTATTTGCTTTTAAAGAATTAAACCAGTTCTATACTGCCATTGCTTTTATACTTAAATGCCTTTTTAACCTGAAACAACTACGTATGGGAACACTTATTTTTATATTGGTTATTTCCAATAGATTCAGTTACATTTATTCAAAATTAGGGTAGGACTCCCTATTTTGAGCAAAAATATTGATAACCTACCTAATTAAGTTACATAGTGGTTAAGAAAATGGTATTATATGTGGACAACTGTCAATCAGAAATTTTAACACCAATATGGTTATCATATATCATTGCGTCTGCACCTAAGAAACCAAATCTTTCTCAACCAGTTCACAATCTAATTCATCAGATTTCTTGGTGGCCAACATGCTTAACTTTCCAGAAGGACAGATATGCCGATAACTTCTTAACTTATTCTACCATATGGAGCTCATCTTACATTATGTAGCACATCCAGTTCAATTTTGAATGTTAATCATTAATTAGGTTTCAATAGAAAACTACCATTCTACCATACTGTCAATTGTATCCTCCAGTTCTGAATGGATTAATAATTGGGACACGTGCCTTACATTTCATTCAATGAGCCATAGGCTTCAACCTCTGATTTCATATTATGCTGCAACCTAATTTGATACTTTCAAACACAATAGTGCACACTGTAATATATTCCAGGTAACGCTTTCAGATTAGGTCAACAAAAAATGTTTTGCTACTTGTAATTCATGCATGTTTTTAGGCATCATTTACTTCTCAAATTCGTTTTACTCACCATTTTTATATTATTTTCAAAAATGCAACATTCATTTAATGCCAAATCTCTATTAATGTTCAAACATTGCCAACCCCACTTCATGACACATGAAGATAACAAAACATGTGCCATCATAAATATTACTATCTTCCTATATTGAATTGTATGTGTAAAATTGCCAGGCATATCAAATCAAATGTGTTTAAAATGTGACACCTTCAATAAAATAGAAAAATTGCAAGTCCTAAAGAAACTTCCATTCAACTTAAATAGTCACATTGCACATTATAAAATAATCAATCCCATAAACTTTTCCACCAGAAATGTTTGATCATTTTTCCACAAACAATGCTCAATCTTTCTCTTTCTAAATATGTCTTTCATACAACGTAAAACTGTAATATCCAGATTTTGAAATGGGCTTTTCCACCACAAATTCAAGACATTTTATGCATAAGTTTTTTGCAGATTGACTGTCCTGTTATAGGGTCTGTTAAAGAGTGAAGGTTTGCATATTCCAAATTAATAACAAAGAATTTTATTACCGACCATCATGATCTTAATTGTTAACAGTTCAGTAAAGTACTTTTTCCCTACCTGCGAAGGAAGATAGAAAAACTAACGGCCAACTTATTTTTTTCCCATTTTAATATCTATCTTGGCAAACTTATCCTTCCAGCTTAAGACAAAATCCTAATGCTTAATGCTCCGGGAAAACAGGTTTCGTAATATTTTTTTTATATATAATGCTTGAAATGCCATCATCTTAATATCGGTTTCAATTTTATCTTTTCATCTAAAAAAAAGACTGGAAATGGAGCATAAACCACCTGATTACACCTTCCAGAAAGGGAATAACCTCCTTAATGTACCATATACAGAATCAGTACTTCAACTATCTGAACAACATTCTCACTCACAATTGTGCCTTAAACACCACCCTTTTATCACATTAGCTATCTCTTTAAATTCCAAAATGGGCAGAGCACAATGCTGCCAAGAATTTCCATGTTAGGCATAAGTTTTCCTGCTTTGAACAAATAATTATGTTGCATCTCTGGAAAGTATTTGAAAAGCTGCAAAAATCATTTTCTCACTATACCTTATTTGACATTAGGAATATAACCCTTTTAACTCCTTGCGATAAAATTACGTTATAATCATAAATTATTTTTAAAGCATAAATACATTTTTTCATAAAATTGGGGGTTTTAAAGGAAAGGTTATTCAAATTCATCTTACTCAATCTCATCATTCGCAGAAGCTATGGAGAGGGGCCTTAATCAATTTGTCCCTAGCCTTCCCATATTTTCTACCCCACTTACTAATCCAACTATGGAATCTATCTTTCAAAGTGGGATATGAATGAGAGGTTATTTCACAATCAGGAATAGGCAGCACATTTCCCCTAAACTGCAGTATAATGGGCAAAAATTCCCCAACATTTCCACCATGCATCAACCGCTTAACTGGCATATATTTCTTTCCGTATCTGACTGTACTCAACATTTACTTGCATTAGATCAAGTGTGCACTAAGGGAACATTGTTAAGGTAGTTATTTACTGAACAATTACTCCATTAACGCCAACATTATCCTTGATACATCACCTTCTTTTATCCCTACATAAATTACTCTACTGTTAAAATGCTGAATGTTCATGAAAACTTATTTGCTATTACATTCTCCTATCGCTCCCAGTGTTAGCCTTAAACTACTTCATGATCTTTGTTCAGAATGATTATTATTATTATTATTATTACGTTTTAACATCAAATATCCGTCTATGTACGCATACAATTACCTATACCACAATATTATAGTCACACCACCTTTTCTCTTTCTTTCTCAGGAATTATGAAATCGTTAGCTGATAGTGCAATTTCTCTTCCTTCATTTTAGATTTAAAAAAAAAAAAAAAAAAAAAAAAAAAGTGTTCTACCATGCATGTGAATTAGAGTGATTGTTAATTTCAGAGCATGTGATTGTTAGTATTGATAATCTATTCTAATAGCAATGCTCTATCGCCTCGGACTCAATTGCCATTAACTACAGACATCTTTGTTCCTTCACCTTCTCTTACCGCAATAATCATTCATCAAAATATGAGCATATATTTAGATACTATACCATAGTGCCAACACAAAACAATAGGTAACAATTAATAGTTCATTTTCCTTTATTCAAAAGATTATCTTGCAGCTGCCTTAAAGCAGCCATTATATTTGTATTCTTTACTGTATGAATTTGGCAATTTTTAATTTTAGTCTAAGTAATACCTATATAAAATTCCATGAAAAAAATTATTTTGAAGCTTCAACGTCACCAATTTACGCTTTCACAATAAGGGAATGCCACGTTTATTTTCACTTATACATAGCACACAATTTGGACTGTTTGCTTTAAAAGTTTCATTACATTAGTGGCTTAAGATTTTTCAACAATTATTCCAAAATTAAGCTGACATATTGTTATGTGTACAGTTAAATACCATGCATTAACCCAGAAATTAGTACATAAATGTTGCACTTTTTGGGATATAATCATTGATGTTACTACAGTAGGTATTCATATCCATAAATTCTAATCAAACCACAATGGAACTTTTTTAAATTGTACGTTTATTCTGCAAGAATATAACTCTTGCAGTGCTAACCTTAGTTTAGCAACATTGGCGATCATTCATTAAAAAGGAAAATATAAGTAATTTAATTGTGTTCAACGCAGGTCTTATTTTGGTTCATGCACAAAGTTCATTCAAACACATTACTTAAGTGTTAATGCAATCAACCTGTATCATAGGAAAAACAAATTTTTATAATAGCAATTATTACAACATTTCTTTTCACCATTTATTTGCACGTCACTATTTGCTTTTAAAGAATTAAACCAGTTCTATACTGCCATTGCTTTTATACTTAAATGCCTTTTTAACCTGAAACAACTACGTATGGGAACACTTATTTTTATATTGGTTATTTCCAATAGATTCAGTTACATTTATTCAAAATTAGGGTAGGACTCCCTATTTTGAGCAAAAATATTGATAACCTACCTAATTAAGTTACATAGTGGTTAAGAAAATGGTATTATATGTGGACAACTGTCAATCAGAAATTTTAACACCAATATGGTTATCATATATCATTGCGTCTGCACCTAAGAAACCAAATCTTTCTCAACCAGTTCACAATCTAATTCATCAGATTTCTTGGTGGCCAACATGCTTAACTTTCCAGAAGGACAGATATGCCGATAACTTCTTAACTTATTCTACCATATGGAGCTCATCTTACATTATGTAGCACATCCAGTTCAATTTTAAATGTTAATCATTAATTAGGTTTCAATAGAAAACTACCATTCTACCATACTGTCAATTGTATCCTCCAGTTCTGAATGGATTAATAATTGGGACACGTGCCTTACATTTCATTCAATGAGCCATAGGCTTCAACCTCTGATTTCATATTATGCTGCAACCTAATTTGATACTTTCAAACACAATAGTGCACACTGTAATATATTCCAGGTAACGCTTTCAGATTAGGTCAACAAAAAATGTTTTGCTACTTGTAATTCATGCATGTTTTTAGGCATCATTTACTTCTCAAATTCGTTTTACTCACCATTTTTATATTATTTTCAAAAATGCAACATTCATTTAATGCCAAATCTCTATTAATGTTCAAACATTGCCAACCCCACTTCATGACACATGAAGATAACAAAACATGTGCCATCATAAATATTACTATCTTCCTATATTGAATTGTATGTGTAAAATGTGCCAGGCATATCAAATCAAATGTGTTTAAAATGTGACACCTTCATTAAAATAGAAAAATTGCAAGTCCTAAAGAAACTTCCATTCAACTTAAATAGTCACATTGCACATTATAAAATAATCAATCCCATAAACTTTTCCACCAGAAATGTTTGATCATTTTTCCACAAACAATGCTCAATCTTTCTCTTTCTAAATATGTCTTTCATACAACGTAAAACTGTAATATCCAGATTTTGAAATGGGCTTTTCCACCACAAATTCAAGACATTTTATGCATAAGTTTTTTGCAGATTGACTGTCCTGTTATAGGGTCTGTTAAAGAGTGAAGGTTTGCATATTCCAAATTAATAACAAAGAATTTTATTACCGACCATCATGATCTTAATTGTTAACAGTTCAGTAAAGTACTTTTTCCCTACCTGCGAAGGAAGATAGAAAAACTAACGGCCAACTTATTTTTTTCCCATTTTAATATCTATCTTGGCAAACTTATCCTTCCAGCTTAAGACAAAATCCTAATGCTTAATGCTCCGGGAAAACAGGTTTCGTAATATTTTTTTTATATATAATGCTTGAAATGCCATCATCTTAATATCGGTTTCAATTTTATCTTTTCATCTAAAAAAAAGACTGGAAATGGAGCATAAACCACCTGATTACACCTTCCAGAAAGGGAATAACCTCCTTAATGTACCATATACAGAATCAGTACTTCTGAACAACATTCTCACTCACAATTGTGCCTTAAACACCACCCTTTTATCACATTAGCTATCTCTTTAAATTCCAAAATGGGCAGAGCACAATGCTGCCAAGAATTTCCATGTTAGGCATAAGTTTTCCTGCTTTGAACAAATAATTATG
The DNA here is from genome assembly GCA_030762175.1 of Metallyticus violacea. Classification (NCBI taxonomy): domain Eukaryota; kingdom Metazoa; phylum Arthropoda; class Insecta; order Mantodea; family Metallyticidae; genus Metallyticus; species Metallyticus violacea. The sequence continues at coordinate 52,967,523 of CM060832.1, read as the reverse complement.
TTGCATCTCTGGAAAGTATTTGAAAAGCTGCAAAAATCATTTTCTCACTATACCTTATTTGACATTAGGAATATAACCCTTTTAACTCCTTGCGATAAAATTACGTTATAATCATAAATTATTTTTAAAGCATAAATACATTTTTTCATAAAATTGGGGGTTTTAAAGGAAAGGTTATTCAAATTCATCTTACTCAATCTCATCATTCGCAGAAGCTATGGAGAGGGACCTTAATCAATTTGTCCCTAGCCTTCCCATATTTTCTACCCCACTTACTAATCCAACTATGGAATCTATCTTTCAAAGTGGGATATGAATGAGAGGTTATTTCACAATCAGGAATAGGCAGCACATTTCCCCTAAACTGCAGTATAATGGGCAAAAATTCCCTAACATTTCCACCATGCATCAACCGCTTAACTGGCATATATTTCTTTCCGTATCTGACTGTACTCAACATTTACTTGCATTAGATCAAGTGTGCACTAAGGGAACATTGTTAAGGTAGTTATTTACTGAACAATTACTCCATTAACGCCAACATTATCCTTGATACATCACCTTCTTTTATCCCTACATAAATTACTCTACTGTTAAAATGCTGAACGTTCATGAAAACTTATTTGCTATTACATTCTCCTATCGCTCCCAGTGTTAGCCTTAAACTACTTCATGATCTTTGTTCAGAATGATTATTATTATTATTATTACGTTTTAACATCAAATATCCGTCTATGTACGCATACAATTACCTATACCACAATATTATAGTCACACCACCTTTTCTCTTTCTTTCTCAGGAATTATGAAATCGTTAGCTGATAGTGCAATTTCTCTTCCTTCATTTTAGATTTAAAAAAAAAAAAAAAAAAAAAAAAAAAAAAAAAAAAAAAGTGTTCTACCATGCATGTGAATTAGAGTGATTGTTAATTTCAGAGCATGTGATTGTTAGTATTGATAATCTATTCTAATAGCAATGCTCTATCGCCTCGGACTCAATTGCCATTAACTACAGACATCTTTGTTCCTTCACCTTCTCTTACCGCAATAATCATTCATCAAAATATGAGCATATATTTAGATACTATACCATAGTGCCAACACAAAACAATAGGTAACAATTAATAGTTCATTTTCCTTTATTCAAAAGATTATCTTGCAGCTGCCTTAAAGCAGCCATTATATTTGTATTCTTTACTGTATGAATTTGGCAATTTTTAATTTTAGTCTAAGTAATACCTATATAAAATTCCATGAAAAAAATTATTTTGAAGCTTCAACGTCACCAATTTACGCTTTCACAATAAGGGAATGCCACGTTTATTTTCACTTATACATAGCACACAATTTGGACTGTTTGCTTTAAAAGTTTCATTACATTAGTGGCTTAAGATTTTTCAACAATTATTCCAAAATTAAGCTGACATATTGTTATGTGTACAGTTAAATACCATGCATTAACCCAGAAATTAGTACATAAATGTTGCACTTTTTGGGATATAATCATTGATGTTACTACAGTAGGTATTCATATCCATAAATTCTAATCAAACCACAATGGAACTTTTTTAAATTGTACGTTTATTCTGCAAGAATATAACTCTTGCAGTGCTAACCTTAGTTTAGCAACATTGGCGATCATTCATTAAAAAGGAAAATATAAGTAATTTAATTGTGTTCAACGCAGGTCTTATTTTGGTTCATGCACAAAGTTCATTCAAACACATTACTTAAGTGTTAATGCAATCAACCTGTATCATAGGAAAAACAAATTTTTATAATAGCAATTATTACAACATTTCTTTTCACCATTTATTTGCACGTCACTATTTGCTTTTAAAGAATTAAACCAGTTCTATACTGCCATTGCTTTTATACTTAAATGCCTTTTTAACCTGAAACAACTACGTATGGGAACACTTATTTTTATATTGGTTATTTCCAATAGATTCAGTTACATTTATTCAAAATTAGGGTAGGACTCCCTATTTTGAGCAAAAATATTGATAACCTACCTAATTAAGTTACATAGTGGTTAAGAAAATGGTATTATATGTGGACAACTGTCAATCAGAAATTTTAACACCAATATGGTTATCATATATCATTGCGTCTGCACCTAAGAAACCAAATCTTTCTCAACCAGTTCACAATCTAATTCATCAGATTTCTTGGTGGCCAACATGCTTAACTTTCCAGAAGGACAGATATGCCGATAACTTCTTAACTTATTCTACCATATGGAGCTCATCTTACATTATGTAGCACATCCAGTTCAATTTTAAATGTTAATCATTAATTAGGTTTCAATAGAAAACTACCATTCTACCACACTGTCAATTGTATCCTCCAGTTCTGAATGGATTAATAATTGGGACACGTGCCTTACATTTCATTCAATGAGCCATAGGCTTCAACCTCTGATTTCATATTATGCTGCAACCTAATTTGATACTTTCAAACACAATAGTGCACACTGTAATATATTCCAGGTAACGCTTTCAGATTAGGTCAACAAAAAATGTTTTGCTACTTGTAATTCATGCATGTTTTTAGGCATCATTTACTTCTCAAATTCGTTTTACTCACCATTTTTATATTATTTTCAAAAATGCAACATTCATTTAATGCCAAATCTCTATTAATGTTCAAACATTGCCAACCCCACTTCATGACACATGAAGATAACAAAACATGTGCCATCATAAATATTACTATCTTCCTATATTGAATTGTATGTGTAAAATGTGCCAGGCATATCAAATCAAATGTGTTTAAAATGTGACACCTTCATTAAAATAGAAAAATTGCAAGTCCTAAAGAAACTTCCATTCAACTTAAATAGTCACATTGCACATTATAAAATAATCAATCCCATAAACTTTTCCACCAGAAATGTTTGATCATTTTTCCACAAACAATGCTCAATCTTTCTCTTTCTAAATATGTCTTTCATACAACGTAAAACTGTAATATCCAGATTTTGAAATGGGCTTTTCCACCACAAATTCAAGACATTTTATGCATAAGTTTTTTGCAGATTGACTGTCCTGTTATAGGGTCTGTTAAAGAGTGAAGGTTTGCATATTCCAAATTAATAACAAAGAATTTTATTACCGACCATCATGATCTTAATTGTTAACAGTTCAGTAAAGTACTTTTTCCCTACCTGCGAAGGAAGATAGAAAAACTAACGGCCAACTTATTTTTTTCCCATTTTAATATCTATCTTGGCAAACTTATCCTTCCAGCTTAAGACAAAATCCTAATGCTTAATGCTCCGGGAAAACAGGTTTCGTAATATTTTTTTTATATATAATGCTTGAAATGCCATCATCTTAATATCGGTTTCAATTTTATCTTTTCATCTAAAAAAAAGACTGGAAATGGAGCATAAACCACCTGATTACACCTTCCAGAAAGGGAATAACCTCCTTAATGTACCATATACAGAATCAGTACTTCAACTATCTGAACAACATTCTCACTCACAATTGTGCCTTAAACACCACCCTTTTATCACATTAGCTATCTCTTTAAATTCCAAAATGGGCAGAGCACAATGCTGCCAAGAATTTCCATGTTAGGCATAAGTTTTCCTGCTTTGAACAAATAATTATGTTGCATCTCTGGAAAGTATTTGAAAAGCTGCAAAAATCATTTTCTCACTATACCTTATTTGACATTAGGAATATAACCCTTTTAACTCCTTGCGATAAAATTACGTTATAATCATAAATTATTTTTAAAGCATAAATACATTTTTTCATAAAATTGGGGGTTTTAAAGGAAAGGTTATTCAAATTCATCTTACTCAATCTCATCATTCGCAGAAGCTATGGAGAGGGGCCTTAATCAATTTGTCCCTAGCCTTCCCATATTTTCTACCCCACTTACTAATCCAACTATGGAATCTATCTTTCAAAGTGGGATATGAATGAGAGGTTATTTCACAATCAGGAATAGGCAGCACATTTCCCCTAAACTGCAGTATAATGGGCAAAAATTCCCCAACATTTCCACCATGCATCAACCGCTTAACTGGCATATATTTCTTTCCGTATCTGACTGTACTCAACATTTACTTGCATTAGATCAAGTGTGCACTAAGGGAACATTGTTAAGGTAGTTATTTACTGAACAATTACTCCATTAACGCCAACATTATCCTTGATACATCACCTTCTTTTATCCCTACATAAATTACTCTACTGTTAAAATGCTGAATGTTCATGAAAACTTATTTGCTATTACATTCTCCTATCGCTCCCAGTGTTAGCCTTAAACTACTTCATGATCTTTGTTCAGAATGATTATTATTATTATTATTATTACGTTTTAACATCAAATATCCGTCTATGTACGCATACAATTACCTATACCACAATATTATAGTCACACCACCTTTTCTCTTTCTTTCTCAGGAATTATGAAATCGTTAGCTGATAGTGCAATTTCTCTTCCTTCATTTTAGATTTAAAAAAAAAAAAAAAAAAAAAAAAAAAAGTGTTCTACCATGCATGTGAATTAGAGTGATTGTTAATTTCAGAGCATGTGATTGTTAGTATTGATAATCTATTCTAATAGCAATGCTCTATCGCCTCGGACTCAATTGCCATTAACTACAGACATCTTTGTTCCTTCACCTTCTCTTACCGCAATAATCATTCATCAAAATATGAGCATATATTTAGATACTATACCATAGTGCCAACACAAAACAATAGGTAACAATTAATAGTTCATTTTCCTTTATTCAAAAGATTATCTTGCAGCTGCCTTAAAGCAGCCATTATATTTGTATTCTTTACTGTATGAATTTGGCAATTTTTAATTTTAGTCTAAGTAATACCTATATAAAATTCCATGAAAAAAATTATTTTGAAGCTTCAACGTCACCAATTTACGCTTTCACAATAAGGGAATGCCACGTTTATTTTCACTTATACATAGCACACAATTTGGACTGTTTGCTTTAAAAGTTTCATTACATTAGTGGCTTAAGATTTTTCAACAATTATTCCAAAATTAAGCTGACATATTGTTATGTGTACAGTTAAATACCATGCATTAACCCAGAAATTAGTACATAAATGTTGCACTTTTTGGGATATAATCATTGATGTTACTACAGTAGGTATTCATATCCATAAATTCTAATCAAACCACAATGGAACTTTTTTAAATTGTACGTTTATTCTGCAAGAATATAACTCTTGCAGTGCTAACCTTAGTTTAGCAACATTGGCGATCATTCATTAAAAAGGAAAATATAAGTAATTTAATTGTGTTCAACGCAGGTCTTATTTTGGTTCATGCACAAAGTTCATTCAAACACATTACTTAAGTGTTAATGCAATCAACCTGTATCATAGGAAAAACAAATTTTTATAATAGCAATTATTACAACATTTCTTTTCACCATTTATTTGCACGTCACTATTTGCTTTTAAAGAATTAAACCAGTTCTATACTGCCATTGCTTTTATACTTAAATGCCTTTTTAACCTGAAACAACTACGTATGGGAACACTTATTTTTATATTGGTTATTTCCAATAGATTCAGTTACATTTATTCAAAATTAGGGTAGGACTCCCTATTTTGAGCAAAAATATTGATAACCTACCTAATTAAGTTACATAGTGGTTAAGAAAATGGTATTATATGTGGACAACTGTCAATCAGAAATTTTAACACCAATATGGTTATCATATATCATTGCGTCTGCACCTAAGAAACCAAATCTTTCTCAACCAGTTCACAATCTAATTCATCAGATTTCTTGGTGGCCAACATGCTTAACTTTCCAGAAGGACAGATATGCCGATAACTTCTTAACTTATTCTACCATATGGAGCTCATCTTACATTATGTAGCACATCCAGTTCAATTTTAAATGTTAATCATTAATTAGGTTTCAATAGAAAACTACCATTCTACCACACTGTCAATTGTATCCTCCAGTTCTGAATGGATTAATAATTGGGACACGTGCCTTACATTTCATTCAATGAGCCATAGGCTTCAACCTCTGATTTCATATTATGCTGCAACCTAATTTGATACTTTCAAACACAATAGTGCACACTGTAATATATTCCAGGTAACGCTTTCAGATTAGGTCAACAAAAAATGTTTTGCTACTTGTAATTCATGCATGTTTTTAGGCATCATTTACTTCTCAAATTCGTTTTACTCACCATTTTTATATTATTTTCAAAAATGCAACATTCATTTAATGCCAAATCTCTATTAATGTTCAAACATTGCCAACCCCACTTCATGACACATGAAGATAACAAAACATGTGCCATCATAAATATTACTATCTTCCTATATTGAATTGTATGTGTAAAATGTGCCAGGCATATCAAATCAAATGTGTTTAAAATGTGACACCTTCATTAAAATAGAAAAATTGCAAGTCCTAAAGAAACTTCCATTCAACTTAAATAGTCACATTGCACATTATAAAATAATCAATCCCATAAACTTTTCCACCAGAAATGTTTGATCATTTTTCCACAAACAATGCTCAATCTTTCTCTTTCTAAATATGTCTTTCATACAACGTAAAACTGTAATATCCAGATTTTGAAATGGGCTTTTCCACCACAAATTCAAGACATTTTATGCATAAGTTTTTTGCAGATTGACTGTCCTGTTATAGGGTCTGTTAAAGAGTGAAGGTTTGCATATTCCAAATTAATAACAAAGAATTTTATTACCGACCATCATGATCTTAATTGTTAACAGTTCAGTAAAGTACTTTTTCCCTACCTGCGAAGGAAGATAGAAAAACTAACGGCCAACTTATTTTTTTCCCATTTTAATATCTATCTTGGCAAACTTATCCTTCCAGCTTAAGACAAAATCCTAATGCTTAATGCTCCGGGAAAACAGGTTTCGTAATATTTTTTTTATATATAATGCTTGAAATGCCATCATCTTAATATCGGTTTCAATTTTATCTTTTCATCTAAAAAAAAGACTGGAAATGGAGCATAAACCACCTGATTACACCTTCCAGAAAGGGAATAACCTCCTTAATGTACCATATACAGAATCAGTACTTCAACTATCTGAACAACATTCTCACTCACAATTGTGCCTTAAACACCACCCTTTTATCACATTAGCTATCTCTTTAAATTCCAAAATGGGCAGAGCACAATGCTGCCAAGAATTTCCATGTTAGGCATAAGTTTTCCTGCTTTGAACAAATAATTATGTTGCATCTCTGGAAAGTATTTGAAAAGCTGCAAAAATCATTTTCTCACTATACCTTATTTGACATTAGGAATATAACCCTTTTAACTCCTTGCGATAAAATTACGTTATAATCATAAATTATTTTTAAAGCATAAATACATTTTTTCATAAAATTGGGGGTTTTAAAGGAAAGGTTATTCAAATTCATCTTACTCAATCTCATCATTCGCAGAAGCTATGGAGAGGGGCCTTAATCAATTTGTCCCTAGCCTTCCCATATTTTCTACCCCACTTACTAATCCAACTATGGAATCTATCTTTCAAAGTGGGATATGAATGAGAGGTTATTTCACAATCAGGAATAGGCAGCACATTTCCCCTAAACTGCAGTATAATGGGCAAAAATTCCCCAACATTTCCACCATGCATCAACCGCTTAACTGGCATATATTTCTTTCCGTATCTGACTGTACTCAACATTTACTTGCATTAGATCAAGTGTGCACTAAGGGAACATTGTTAAGGTAGTTATTTACTGAACAATTACTCCATTAACGCCAACATTATCCTTGATACATCACCTTCTTTTATCCCTACATAAATTACTCTACTGTTAAAATGCTGAATGTTCATGAAAACTTATTTGCTATTACATTCTCCTATCGCTCCCAGTGTTAGCCTTAAACTACTTCATGATCTTTGTTCAGAATGATTATTATTATTATTATTATTACGTTTTAACATCAAATATCCGTCTATGTACGCATACAATTACCTATACCACAATATTATAGTCACACCACCTTTTCTCTTTCTTTCTCAGGAATTATGAAATCGTTAGCTGATAGTGCAATTTCTCTTCCTTCATTTTAGATTTAAAAAAAAAAAAAAAAAAAAAAAAAAAAGTGTTCTACCATGCATGTGAATTAGAGTGATTGTTAATTTCAGAGCATGTGATTGTTAGTATTGATAATCTATTCTAATAGCAATGCTCTATCGCCTCGGACTCAATTGCCATTAACTACAGACATCTTTGTTCCTTCACCTTCTCTTACCGCAATAATCATTCATCAAAATATGAGCATATATTTAGATACTATACCATAGTGCCAACACAAAACAATAGGTAACAATTAATAGTTCATTTTCCTTTATTCAAAAGATTATCTTGCAGCTGCCTTAAAGCAGCCATTATATTTGTATTCTTTACTGTATGAATTTGGCAATTTTTAATTTTAGTCTAAGTAATACCTATATAAAATTCCATGAAAAAAATTATTTTGAAGCTTCAACGTCACCAATTTACGCTTTCACAATAAGGGAATGCCACGTTTATTTTCACTTATACATAGCACACAATTTGGACTGTTTGCTTTAAAAGTTTCATTACATTAGTGGCTTAAGATTTTTCAACAATTATTCCAAAATTAAGCTGACATATTGTTATGTGTACAGTTAAATACCATGCATTAACCCAGAAATTAGTACATAAATGTTGCACTTTTTGGGATATAATCATTGATGTTACTACAGTAGGTATTCATATCCATAAATTCTAATCAAACCACAATGGAACTTTTTTAAATTGTACGTTTATTCTGCAAGAATATAACTCTTGCAGTGCTAACCTTAGTTTAGCAACATTGGCGATCATTCATTAAAAAGGAAAATATAAGTAATTTAATTGTGTTCAACGCAGGTCTTATTTTGGTTCATGCACAAAGTTCATTCAAACACATTACTTAAGTGTTAATGCAATCAACCTGTATCATAGGAAAAACAAATTTTTATAATAGCAATTATTACAACATTTCTTTTCACCATTTATTTGCACGTCACTATTTGCTTTTAAAGAATTAAACCAGTTCTATACTGCCATTGCTTTTATACTTAAATGCCTTTTTAACCTGAAACAACTACGTATGGGAACACTTATTTTTATATTGGTTATTTCCAATAGATTCAGTTACATTTATTCAAAATTAGGGTAGGACTCCCTATTTTGAGCAAAAATATTGATAACCTACCTAATTAAGTTACATAGTGGTTAAGAAAATGGTATTATATGTGGACAACTGTCAATCAGAAATTTTAACACCAATATGGTTATCATATATCATTGCGTCTGCACCTAAGAAACCAAATCTTTCTCAACCAGTTCACAATCTAATTCATCAGATTTCTTGGTGGCCAACATGCTTAACTTTCCAGAAGGACAGATATGCCGATAACTTCTTAACTTATTCTACCATATGGAGCTCATCTTACATTATGTAGCACATCCAGTTCAATTTTAAATGTTAATCATTAATTAGGTTTCAATAGAAAACTACCATTCTACCATACTGTCAATTGTATCCTCCAGTTCTGAATGGATTAATAATTGGGACACGTGCCTTACATTTCATTCAATGAGCCATAGGCTTCAACCTCTGATTTCATATTATGCTGCAACCTAATTTGATACTTTCAAACACAATAGTGCACACTGTAATATATTCCAGGTAACGCTTTCAGATTAGGTCAACAAAAAATGTTTTGCTACTTGTAATTCATGCATGTTTTTAGGCATCATTTACTTCTCAAATTCGTTTTACTCACCATTTTTATATTATTTTCAAAAATGCAACATTCATTTAATGCCAAATCTCTATTAATGTTCAAACATTGCCAACCCCACTTCATGACACATGAAGATAACAAAACATGTGCCATCATAAATATTACTATCTTCCTATATTGAATTGTATGTGTAAAATGTGCCAGGCATATCAAATCAAATGTGTTTAAAATGTGACACCTTCATTAAAATAGAAAAATTGCAAGTCCTAAAGAAACTTCCATTCAACTTAAATAGTCACATTGCACATTATAAAATAATCAATCCCATAAACTTTTCCACCAGAAATGTTTGATCATTTTTCCACAAACAATGCTCAATCTTTCTCTTTCTAAATATGTCTTTCATACAACGTAAAACTGTAATATCCAGATTTTGAAATGGGCTTTTCAACCACAAATTCAAGACATTTTATGCATAAGTTTTTTGCAGATTGACTGTCCTGTTATAGGGTCTGTTAAAGAGTGAAGGTTTGCATATTCCAAATTAATAACAAAGAATTTTATTACCGACCATCATGATCTTAATTGTTAACAGTTCAGTAAAGTACTTTTTCCCTACCTGCGAAGGAAGATAGAAAAACTAACGGCCAACTTATTTTTTTCCCATTTTAATATCTATCTTGGCAAACTTATCCTTCCAGCTTAAGACAAAATCCTAATGCTTAATGCTCCGGGAAAACAGGTTTCGTAATATTTTTTTTATATATAATGCTTGAAATGCCATCATCTTAATATCGGTTTCAATTTTATCTTTTCATCTAAAAAAAAGACTGGAAATGGAGCATAAACCACCTGATTACACCTTCCAGAAAGGGAATAACCTCCTTAATGTACCATATACAGAATCAGTACTTCAACTATCTGAACAACATTCTCACTCACAATTGTGCCTTAAACACCACCCTTTTATCACATTAGCTATGTCTTTAAATTCCAAAATGGGCAGAGCACAATGCTGCCAAGAATTTCCATGTTAGGCATAAGTTTTCCTGCTTTGAACAAATAATTATGTTGCATCTCTGGAAAGTATTTGAAAAGCTGCAAAAATCATTTTCTCACTATACCTTATTTGACATTAGGAATATAACCCTTTTAACTCCTTGCGATAAAATTACGTTATAATCATAAATTATTTTTAAAGCATAAATACATTTTTTCATAAAATTGGGGGTTTTAAAGGAAAGGTTATTCAAATTCATCTTACTCAATCTCATCATTCGCAGAAGCTATGGAGAGGGGCCTTAATCAATTTGTCCCTAGCCTTCCCATATTTTCTACCCCACTTACTAATCCAACTATGGAATCTATCTTTCAAAGTGGGATATGAATGAGAGGTTATTTCACAATCAGGAATAGGCAGCACATTTCCCCTAAACTGCAGTATAATGGGCAAAAATTCCCCAACATTTCCACCATGCATCAACCGCTTAACTGGCATATATTTCTTTCCGTATCTGACTGTACTCAACATTTACTTGCATTAGATCAAGTGTGCACTAAGGGAACATTGTTAAGGTAGTTATTTACTGAACAATTACTCCATTAACGCCAACATTATCCTTGATACATCACCTTCTTTTATCCCTACATAAATTACTCTACTGTTAAAATGCTGAATGTTCATGAAAACTTATTTGCTATTACATTCTCCTATCGCTCCCAGTGTTAGCCTTAAACTACTTCATGATCTTTGTTCAGAATGATTATTATTATTATTATTATTACGTTTTAACATCAAATATCCGTCTATGTACGCATACAATTACCTATACCACAATATTATAGTCACACCACCTTTTCTCTTTCTTTCTCAGGAATTATGAAATCGTTAGCTGATAGTGCAATTTCTCTTCCTTCATTTTAGATTTAAAAAAAAAAAAAAAAAAAAAAAAAAAAGTGTTCTACCATGCATGTGAATTAGAGTGATTGTTAATTTCAGAGCATGTGATTGTTAGTATTGATAATCTATTCTAATAGCAATGCTCTATCGCCTCGGACTCAATTGCCATTAACTACAGACATCTTTGTTCCTTCACCTTCTCTTACCGCAATAATCATTCATCAAAATATGAGCATATATTTAGATACTATACCATAGTGCCAACACAAAACAATAGGTAACAATTAATAGTTCATTTTCCTTTATTCAAAAGATTATCTTGCAGCTGCCTTAAAGCAGCCATTATATTTGTATTCTTTACTGTATGAATTTGGCAATTTTTAATTTTAGTCTAAGTAATACCTATATAAAATTCCATGAAAAAAATTATTTTGAAGCTTCAACGTCACCAATTTACGCTTTCACAATAAGGGAATGCCACGTTTATTTTCACTTATACATAGCACACAATTTGGACTGTTTGCTTTAAAAGTTTCATTACATTAGTGGCTTAAGATTTTTCAACAATTATTCCAAAATTAAGCTGACATATTGTTATGTGTACAGTTAAATACCATGCATTAACCCAGAAATTAGTACATAAATGTTGCACTTTTTGGGATATAATCATTGATGTTACTACAGTAGGTATTCATATCCATAAATTCTAATCAAACCACAATGGAACTTTTTTAAATTGTACGTTTATTCTGCAAGAATATAACTCTTGCAGTGCTAACCTTAGTTTAGCAACATTGGCGATCATTCATTAAAAAGGAAAATATAAGTAATTTAATTGTGTTCAACGCAGGTCTTATTTTGGTTCATGCACAAAGTTCATTCAAACACATTACTTAAGTGTTAATGCAATCAACCTGTATTATAGGAAAAACAAATTTTTATAATAGCAATTATTACAACATTTCTTTTCACCATTTATTTGCACGTCACTATTTGCTTTTAAAGAATTAAACCAGTTCTATACTGCCATTGCTTTTATACTTAAATGCCTTTTTAACCTGAAACAACTACGTATGGGAACACTTATTTTTATATTGGTTATTTCCAATAGATTCAGTTACATTTATTCAAAATTAGGGTAGGACTCCCTATTTTGAGCAAAAATATTGATAACCTACCTAATTAAGTTACATAGTGGTTAAGAAAATGGTATTATATGTGGACAACTGTCAATCAGAAATTTTAACACCAATATGGTTATCATATATCATTGCGTCTGCACCTAAGAAACCAAATCTTTCTCAACCAGTTCACAATCTAATTCATCAGATTTCTTGGTGGCCAACATGCTTAACTTTCCAGAAGGACAGATATGCCGATAACTTCTTAACTTATTCTACCATATGGAGCTCATCTTACATTATGTAGCACATCCAGTTCAATTTTAAATGTTAATCATTAATTAGGTTTCAATAGAAAACTACCATTCTACCATACTGTCAATTGTATCCTCCAGTTCTGAATGGATTAATAATTGGGACACGTGCCTTACATTTCATTCAATGAGCCATAGGCTTCAACCTCTGATTTCATATTATGCTGCAACCTAATTTGATACTTTCAAACACAATAGTGCACACTGTAATATATTCCAGGTAACGCTTTCAGATTAGGTCAACAAAAAATGTTTTGCTACTTGTAATTCATGCATGTTTTTAGGCATCATTTACTTCTCAAATTCGTTTTACTCACCATTTTTATATTATTTTCAAAAATGCAACATTCATTTAATGCCAAATCTCTATTAATGTTCAAACATTGCCAACCCCACTTCATGACACATGAAGATAACAAAACATGTGCCATCATAAATATTACTATCTTCCTATATTGAATTGTATGTGTAAAATGTGCCAGGCATATCAAATCAAATGTGTTTAAAATGTGACACCTTCATTAAAATAGAAAAATTGCAAGTCCTAAAGAAACTTCCATTCAACTTAAATAGTCACATTGCACATTATAAAATAATCAATCCCATAAACTTTTCCACCAGAAATGTTTGATCATTTTTCCACAAACAATGCTCAATCTTTCTCTTTCTAAATATGTCTTTCATACAACGTAAAACTGTAATATCCAGATTTTGAAATGGGCTTTTCCACCACAAATTCAAGACATTTTATGCATAAGTTTTTTGCAGATTGACTGTCCTGTTATAGGGTCTGTTAAAGAGTGAAGGTTTGCATATTCCAAATTAATAACAAAGAATTTTATTACCGACCATCATGATCTTAATTGTTAACAGTTCAGTAAAGTACTTTTTCCCTACCTGCGAAGGAAGATAGAAAAACTAACGGCCAACTTATTTTTTTCCCATTTTAATATCTATCTTGGCAAACTTATCCTTCCAGCTTAAGACAAAATCCTAATGCTTAATGCTCCGGGAAAACAGGTTTCGTAATATTTTTTTTATATATAATGCTTGAAATGCCATCATCTTAATATCGGTTTCAATTTTATCTTTTCATCTAAAAAAAAGACTGGAAATGGAGCATAAACCACCTGATTACACCTTCCAGAAAGGGAATAACCTCCTTAATGTACCATATACAGAATCAGTACTTCAACTATCTGAACAACATTCTCACTCACAATTGTGCCTTAAACACCACCCTTTTATCACATTAGCTATGTCTTTAAATTCCAAAATGGGCAGAGCACAATGCTGCCAAGAATTTCCATGTTAGGCATAAGTTTTCCTGCTTTGAACAAATAATTATGTTGCATCTCTGGAAAGTATTTGAAAAGCTGCAAAAATCATTTTCTCACTATACCTTATTTGACATTAGGAATATAACCCTTTTAACTCCTTGCGATAAAATTACGTTATAATCATAAATTATTTTTAAAGCATAAATACATTTTTTCATAAAATTGGGGGTTTTAAAGGAAAGGTTATTCAAATTCATCTTACTCAATCTCATCATTCGCAGAAGCTATGGAGAGGGGCCTTAATCAATTTGTCCCTAGCCTTCCCATATTTTCTACCCCACTTACTAATCCAACTATGGAATCTATCTTTCAAAGTGGGATATGAATGAGAGGTTATTTCACAATCAGGAATAGGCAGCACATTTCCCCTAAACTGCAGTATAATGGGCAAAAATTCCCCAACATTTCCACCATGCATCAACCGCTTAACTGGCATATATTTCTTTCCGTATCTGACTGTACTCAACATTTACTTGCATTAGATCAAGTGTGCACTAAGGGAACATTGTTAAGGTAGTTATTTACTGAACAATTACTCCATTAACGCCAACATTATCCTTGATACATCACCTTCTTTTATCCCTACATAAATTACTCTACTGTTAAAATGCTGAATGTTCATGAAAACTTATTTGCTATTACATTCTCCTATCGCTCCCAGTGTTAGCCTTAAACTACTTCATGATCTTTGTTCAGAATGATTATTATTATTATTATTATTACGTTTTAACATCAAATATCCGTCTATGTACGCATACAATTACCTATACCACAATATTATAGTCACACCACCTTTTCTCTTTCTTTCTCAGGAATTATGAAATCGTTAGCTGATAGTGCAATTTCTCTTCCTTCATTTTAGATTTAAAAAAAAAAAAAAAAAAAAAAAAAAAAGTGTTCTACCATGCATGTGAATTAGAGTGATTGTTAATTTCAGAGCATGTGATTGTTAGTATTGATAATCTATTCTAATAGCAATGCTCTATCGCCTCGGACTCAATTGCCATTAACTACAGACATCTTTGTTCCTTCACCTTCTCTTACCGCAATAATCATTCATCAAAATATGAGCATATATTTAGATACTATACCATAGTGCCAACACAAAACAATAGGTAACAATTAATAGTTCATTTTCCTTTATTCAAAAGATTATCTTGCAGCTGCCTTAAAGCAGCCATTATATTTGTATTCTTTACTGTATGAATTTGGCAATTTTTAATTTTAGTCTAAGTAATTACTATATAAAATTCCATGAAAAAAGTTATTTTGAAGCTTCAACGTCACCAATTTACGCTTTCACAATAAGGGAATGCCACGTTTATTTTCACTTATACATAGCACACAATTTGGACTGTTTGCTTTAACAGTTTCATTACATTAGTGGCTTAAGATTTTTCAACAATTATTCCAAAATTAAGCTGACATATTGTTATGTGTATAGTTAAATACCATGCATTAACCCAGAAATTAGTACATAAATGTTGCACTTTTTGGGATATAATCATTGATGTTACTACAGTAGGTATTCATATCCATAAATTCTAATCAAACCACAATGGAACTTTTTTAAATTGTACGTTTATTCTGCAAGAATATAACTCTTGCAGTGCTAACCTTAGTTTAGCAACATTGGCGATCATTCATTAAAAAGGAAAATATAAGTAATTTAATTGTGTTCAACGCAGGTCTTATTTTGGTTCATGCACAAAGTTCATTCAAACACATTACTTAAGTGTTAATGCAATCAATCTGTATCATAGGAAAAACAAATTTTTATAATCGCAATTATTACAACATTTCTTTTCACCATTTATTTGCACGTCACTATTTGCTTTTAAAGAATTAAACCAGTTCTATACTGCCATTGCTGTTATACTTAAATGCCTTTTTAACCTGAAACAACTACGTATGGGAACACTTATTTTTATATTGGTTATTTCCAATAGATTCAGTTACATTTATTCAAAATTAGGGTAGGACTCCCTATTTTGAGCAAAAATATTGATAACCTACCTAATTAAGTTACATAGTGGTTAAGAAAATGGTATTATATGTGGACAACTGTCAATCAGAAATTTTAACACCAATATGGTTATCATATATCATTGCGTCTGCACCTAAGAAACCAAATCTTTCTCAACCAGTTCACAATCTAATTCATCAGATTTCTTGGTGGCCAACATGCTTAACTTTCCAGAAGGACAGATATGCCGATAACTTCTTAACTTATTCTACCATATGGAGCTCATCTTACATTATGTAGCACATCCAGTTCAATTTTGAATGTTAATCATTAATTAGGTTTCAATAGAAAACTACCATTCTACCATACTGTCAATTGTATCCTCCAGTTCTGAATGGATTAATAATTGGGACACGTGCCTTACATTTCATTCAATGAGCCATAGGCTTCAACCTCTGATTTCATATTATGCTGCAACCTAATTTGATACTTTCAAACACAATAGTGCACACTGTAATATATTCCAGGTAACGCTTTCAGATTAGGTCAACAAAAAATGTTTTGCTACTTGTAATTCATGCATGTTTTTAGGCATCATTTACTTCTCAAATTCGTTTTACTCACCATTTTTATATTATTTTCAAAAATGCAACATTCATTTAATGCCAAATCTCTATTAATGTTCAAACATTGCCAACCCCACTTCATGACACATGAAGATAACAAAACATGTGCCATCATAAATATTACTATCTTCCTATATTGAATTGTATGTGTAAAATGTGCCAGGCATATCAAATCAAATGTGTTTAAAATGTGACACCTTCAATAAAATAGAAAAATTGCAAGTCCTAAAGAAACTTCCATTCAACTTAAATAGTCACATTGCACATTATAAAATAATCAATCCCATAAACTTTTCCACCAGAAATGTTTGATCATTTTTCCACAAACAATGCTCAATCTTTCTCTTTCTAAATATGTCTTTCATACAACGTAAAACTGTAATATCCAGATTTTGAAATGGGCTTTTCCACCACAAATTCAAGACATTTTATGCATAAGTTTTTTGCAGATTGACTGTCCTGTTATAGGGTCTGTTAAAGAGTGAAGGTTTGCATATTCCAAATTAATAACAAAGAATTTTATTACCGACCATCATGATCTTAATTGTTAACAGTTCAGTAAAGTACTTTTTCCCTACCTGCGAAGGAAGATAGAAAAACTAACGGCCAACTTATTTTTTTCCCATTTTAATATCTATCTTGGCAAACTTATCCTTCCAGCTTAAGACAAAATCCTAATGCTTAATGCTCCGGGAAAACAGGTTTCGTAATATTTTTTTTATATATAATGCTTGAAATGCCATCATCTTAATATCGGTTTCAATTTTATCTTTTCATCTAAAAAAAAGACTGGAAATGGAGCATAAACCACCTGATTACACCTTCCAGAAAGGGAATAACCTCCTTAATGTACCATATACAGAATCAGTACTTCAACTATCTGAACAACATTCTCACTCACAATTGTGCCTTAAACACCACCCTTTTATCACATTAGCTATGTCTTTAAATTCCAAAATGGGCAGAGCACAATGCTGCCAAGAATTTCCATGTTAGGCATAAGTTTTCCTGCTTTGAACAAATAATTATGTTGCATCTCTGGAAAGTATTTGAAAAGCTGCAAAAATCATTTTCTCACTATACCTTATTTGACATTAGGAATATAACCCTTTTAACTCCTTGCGATAAAATTACGTTATAATCATAAATTATTTTTAAAGCATAAATACATTTTTTCATAAAATTGGGGGTTTTAAAGGAAAGGTTATTCAAATTCATCTTACTCAATCTCATCATTCGCAGAAGCTATGGAGAGGGGCCTTAATCAATTTGTCCCTAGCCTTCCCATATTTTCTACCCCACTTACTAATCCAACTATGGAATCTATCTTTCAAAGTGGGATATGAATGAGAGGTTATTTCACAATCAGGAATAGGCAGCACATTTCCCCTAAACTGCAGTATAATGGGCAAAAATTCCCCAACATTTCCACCATGCATCAACCGCTTAACTGGCATATATTTCTTTCTGTATCTGACTGTACTCAACATTTACTTGCATTAGATCAAGTGTGCACTAAGCGAACATTGTTAAGGTAGTTATTTACTGAACAATTACTCCATTAACGCCAACATTATCCTTGATACATCACCTTCTTTTATCCCTACATAAATTACTCTACTGTTAAAATGCTGAACGTTCATGAAAACTTATTTGCTATTACATTCTCCTATCGCTCCCAGTGTTAGCCTTAAACTACTTCATGATCTTTGTTCAGAATGATTATTATTATTATTATTATTATTACGTTTTAACATCAAATATCCGTCTATGTACGCATACAATTACCTATACCACAATATTATAGTCACACCACCTTTTCTCTTTCTTTCTCAGGAATTATGAAATCGTTAGTTGATAGTGCAATTTCTCTTCCTTCATTTTAGATTTAAAAAAAAAAAAAAAAAAAAAAAAAAAAAAAAAAAAAAAAAAAAAAAAAGTGTTCTACCATGCATGTGAATTAGAGTGATTGTTAATTTCAGAGCATGTGATTGTTAGTATTGATAATCTATTCTAATAGCAATGCTCTATCGCCTCGGACTCAATTGCCATTAACTACAGACATCTTTGTTCCTTCACCTTCTCTTAACGCAATAATCATTCATCAAAATATGAGCATATATTTAGATACTATACCATAGTGCCAACACAAAACAATAGGTAACAATTAATAGTTCATTTTCCTTTATTCAAAAGATTATCTTGCAGCTGCCTTAAAGCAGCCATTATATTTGTATTCTTTACTGTATGAATTTGGCAATTTTTAATTTTAGTCTAAGTAATTACTATATAAAATTCCATGAAAAAAATTATTTTGAAGCTTCAACGTCACCAATTTACGCTTTCACAATAAGGGAATGCCACGTTTATTTTCACTTATACATAGCACACAATTTGGACTGTTTGCTTTAACAGTTTCATTACATTAGTGGCTTAAGATTTTTCAACAATTATTCCAAAATTAAGCTGACATATTGTTATGTGTATAGTTAAATACCATGCATTAACCCAGAAATTAGTACATAAATGTTGCACTTTTTGGGATATAATCATTGATGTTACTACAGTAGGTATTCATATCCATAAATTCTAATCAAACCACAATGGAACTTTTTTAAATTGTACGTTTATTCTGCAAGAATATAACTCTTGCAGTGCTAACCTTAGTTTAGCAACATTGGCGATCATTCATTAAAAAGGAAAATATAAGTAATTTAATTGTGTTCAACGCAGGTCTTATTTTGGTTCATGCACAAAGTTCATTCAAACACATTACTTAAGTGTTAATGCAATCAATCTGTATCATAGGAAAAACAAATTTTTATAATCGCAATTATTACAACATTTCTTTTCACCATTTATTTGCACGTCACTATTTGCTTTTAAAGAATTAAACCAGTTCTATACTGCCATTGCTGTTATACTTAAATGCCTTTTTAACCTGAAACAACTACGTATGGGAACACTTATTTTTATATTGGTTATTTCCAATAGATTCAGTTACATTTATTCAAAATTAGGGTAGGACTCCCTATTTTGAGCAAAAATATTGATAACCTACCTAATTAAGTTACATAGTGGTTAAGAAAATGGTATTATATGTGGACAACTGTCAATCAGAAATTTTAACACCAATATGGTTATCATATATCATTGCGTCTGCACCTAAGAAACCAAATCTTTCTCAACCAGTTCACAATCTAATTCATCAGATTTCTTGGTGGCCAACATGCTTAACTTTCCAGAAGGACAGATATGCCGATAACTTCTTAACTTATTCTACCATATGGAGCTCATCTTACATTATGTAGCACATCCAGTTCAATTTTGAATGTTAATCATTAATTAGGTTTCAATAGAAAACTACCATTCTACCATACTGTCAATTGTATCCTCCAGTTCTGAATGGATTAATAATTGGGACACGTGCCTTACATTTCATTCAATGAGCCATAGGCTTCAACCTCTGATTTCATATTATGCTGCAACCTAATTTGATACTTTCAAACACAATAGTGCACACTGTAATATATTCCAGGTAACGCTTTCAGATTAGGTCAACAAAAAATGTTTTGCTACTTGTAATTCATGCATGTTTTTAGGCATCATTTACTTCTCAAATTCGTTTTACTCACCATTTTTATATTATTTTCAAAAATGCAACATTCATTTAATGCCAAATCTCTATTAATGTTCAAACATTGCCAACCCCACTTCATGACACATGAAGATAACAAAACATGTGCCATCATAAATATTACTATCTTCCTATATTGAATTGTATGTGTAAAATGTGCCAGGCATATCAAATCAAATGTGTTTAAAATGTGACACCTTCAATAAAATAGAAAAATTGCAAGTCCTAAAGAAACTTCCATTCAACTTAAATAGTCACATTGCACATTATAAAATAATCAATCCCATAAACTTTTCCACCAGAAATGTTTGATCATTTTTCCACAAACAATGCTCAATCTTTCTCTTTCTAAATATGTCTTTCATACAACGTAAAACTGTAATATCCAGATTTTGAAATGGGCTTTTCCACCACAAATTCAAGACATTTTATGCATAAGTTTTTTGCAGATTGACTGTCCTGTTATAGGGTCTGTTAAAGAGTGAAGGTTTGCATATTCCAAATTAATAACAAAGAATTTTATTACCGACCATCATGATCTTAATTGTTAACAGTTCAGTAAAGTACTTTTTCCCTACCTGCGAAGGAAGATAGAAAAACTAACGGCCAACTTATTTTTTTCCCATTTTAATATCTATCTTGGCAAACTTATCCTTCCAGCTTAAGACAAAATCCTAATGCTTAATGCTCCGGGAAAACAGGTTTCGTAATATTTTTTTTATATATAATGCTTGAAATGCCATCATCTTAATATCGGTTTCAATTTTATCTTTTCATCTAAAAAAAAGACTGGAAATGGAGCATAAACCACCTGATTACACCTTCCAGAAAGGGAATAACCTCCTTAATGTACCATATACAGAATCAGTACTTCAACTATCTGAACAACATTCTCACTCACAATTGTGCCTTAAACACCACCCTTTTATCACATTAGCTATGTCTTTAAATTCCAAAATGGGCAGAGCACAATGCTGCCAAGAATTTCCATGTTAGGCATAAGTTTTCTGCTTTGAACAAATAATTATGTTGCATCTCTGGAAAGTATTTGAAAAGCTGCAAAAATCATTTTCTCACTATACCTTATTTGACATTAGGAATATAACCCTTTTAACTCCTTGCGATAAAATTACGTTATAATCATAAATTATTTTTAAAGCATAAATACATTTTTTCATAAAATTGGGGGTTTTAAAGGAAAGGTTATTCAAATTCATCTTACTCAATCTCATCATTCGCAGAAGCTATGGAGAGGGACCTTAATCAATTTGTCCCTAGCCTTCCCATATTTTCTACCCCACTTACTAATCCAACTATGGAATCTATCTTTCAAAGTGGGATATGAATGAGAGGTTATTTCACAATCAGGAATAGGCAGCACATTTCCCCTAAACTGCAGTATAATGGGCAAAAATTCCCTAACATTTCCACCATGCATCAACCGCTTAACTGGCATATATTTCTTTCCGTATCTGACTGTACTCAACATTTACTTGCATTAGATAAAGTGTGCACTAAGGGAACATTGTTAAGGTAGTTATTTACTGAACAATTACTCCATTAACGCCAACATTATCCTTGATACATCACCTTCTTTTATCCCTACATAAATTACTCTACTGTTAAAATGCTGAATGTTCATGAAAACTTATTTGCTATTACATTCTCCTATCGCTCCCAGTGTTAGCCTTAAACTACTTCATGATCTTTGTTCAGAATGATTATTATTATTATTATTACGTTTTAACATCAAATATCCGTCTATGTACGCATACAATTACCTATACCACAATATTATAGTCACACCACCTTTTCTCTTTCTTTCTCAGGAATTATGAAATCGTTAGCTGATAGTGCAATTTCTCTTCCTTCATTTTAGATTTAAAAAAAAAAAAAAAAAAAAAAAAAAAAAAAAGTGTTCTACCATGCATGTGAATTAGAGTGATGGTTAATTTCAGAGCATGTGATTGTTAGTATTGATAATCTATTCTAATAGCAATGCTCTATCGCCTCGGACTCAATTGCCATTAACTACAGACATCTTTGTTCCTTCACCTTCTCTTAACGCAATAATCATTCATCAAAATATGAGCATATATTTAGATACTATACCATAGTGCCAACACAAAACAATAGGTAACAATTAATAGTTCATTTTCCTTTATTCAAAAGATTATCTTGCAGCTGCCTTAAAGCAGCCATTATATTTGTATTCTTTACTGTATGAATTTGGCAATTTTTAATTTTAGTCTAAGTAATTACTATATAAAATTCCATGAAAAAAATTATTTTGAAGCTTCAACGTCACCAATTTACGCTTTCACAATAAGGGAATGCCACGTTTATTTTCACTTATACATAGCACACAATTTGGACTGTTTGCTTTAACAGTTTCATTACATTAGTGGCTTAAGATTTTTCAACAATTATTCCAAAATTAAGCTGACATATTGTTATGTGTATAGTTAAATACCATGCATTAACCCAGAAATTAGTACATAAATGTTGCACTTTTTGGGATATAATCATTGATGTTACTACAGTAGGTATTCATATCCATAAATTCTAATCAAACCACAATGGAACTTTTTTAAATTGTACGTTTATTCTGCAAGAATATAACTCTTGCAGTGCTAACCTTAGTTTAGCAACATTGGCGATCATTCATTAAAAAGGAAAATATAAGTAATTTAATTGTGTTCAACGCAGGTCTTATTTTGGTTCATGCACAAAGTTCATTCAAACACATTACTTAAGTGTTAATGCAATCAATCTGTATCATAGGAAAAACAAATTTTTATAATCGCAATTATTACAACATTTCTTTTCACCATTTATTTGCACGTCACTATTTGCTTTTAAAGAATTAAACCAGTTCTATACTGCCATTGCTGTTATACTTAAATGCCTTTTTAACCTGAAACAACTACGTATGGGAACACTTATTTTTATATTGGTTATTTCCAATAGATTCAGTTACATTTATTCAAAATTAGGGTAGGACTCCCTATTTTGAGCAAAAATATTGATAACCTACCTAATTAAGTTACATAGTGGTTAAGAAAATGGTATTATATGTGGACAACTGTCAATCAGAAATTTTAACACCAATATGGTTATCATATATCATTGCGTCTGCACCTAAGAAACCAAATCTTTCTCAACCAGTTCACAATCTAATTCATCAGATTTCTTGGTGGCCAACATGCTTAACTTTCCAGAAGGACAGATATGCCGATAACTTCTTAACTTATTCTACCATATGGAGCTCATCTTACATTATGTAGCACATCCAGTTCAATTTTAAATGTTAATCATTAATTAGGTTTCAATAGAAAACTACCATTCTACCATACTGTCAATTGTATCCTCCAGTTCTGAATGGATTAATAATTGGGACACGTGCCTTACATTTCATTCAATGAGCCATAGGCTTCAACCTCTGATTTCATATTATGCTGCAACCTAATTTGATACTTTCAAACACAATAGTGCACACTGTAATATATTCCAGGTAACGCTTTCAGATTAGGTCAACAAAAAATGTTTTGCTACTTGTAATTCATGCATGTTTTTAGGCATCATTTACTTCTCAAATTCGTTTTACTCACCATTTTTATATTATTTTCAAAAATGCAACATTCATTTAATGCCAAATCTCTATTAATGTTCAAACATTGCCAACCCCACTTCATGACACATGAAGATAACAAAACATGTGCCATCATAAATATTACTATCTTCCTATATTGAATTGTATGTGTAAAATGTGCCAGGCATATCAAATCAAATGTGTTTAAAATGTGACACCTTCAATAAAATAGAAAAATTGCAAGTCCTAAAGAAACTTCCATTCAACTTAAATAGTCACATTGCACATTATAAAATAATCAATCCCATAAACTTTTCCACCAGAAATGTTTGATCATTTTTCCACAAACAATGCTCAATCTTTCTCTTTCTAAATATGTCTTTCATACAACGTAAAACTGTAATATCCAGATTTTGAAATGGGCTTTTCCACCACAAATTCAAGACATTTTATGCATAAGTTTTTTGCAGATTGACTGTCCTGTTATAGGGTCTGTTAAAGAGTGAAGGTTTGCATATTCCAAATTAATAACAAAGAATTTTATTACCGACCATCATGATCTTAATTGTTAACAGTTCAGTAAAGTACTTTTTCCCTACCTGCGAAGGAAGATAGAAAAACTAACGGCCAACTTATTTTTTTCCCATTTTAATATCTATCTTGGCAAACTTATCCTTCCAGCTTAAGACAAAATCCTAATGCTTAATGCTCCGGGAAAACAGGTTTCGTAATATTTTTTTTATATATAATGCTTGAAATGCCATCATCTTAATATCGGTTTCAATTTTATCTTTTCATCTAAAAAAAAGACTGGAAATGGAGCATAAACCACCTGATTACACCTTCCAGAAAGGGAATAACCTCCTTAATGTACCATATACAGAATCAGTACTTCAACTATCTGAACAACATTCTCACTCACAATTGTGCCTTAAACACCACCCTTTTATCACATTAGCTATGTCTTTAAATTCCAAAATGGGCAGAGCACAATGCTGCCAAGAATTTCCATGTTAGGCATAAGTTTTCCTGCTTTGAACAAATAATTATGTTGCATCTCTGGAAAGTATTTGAAAAGCTGCAAAAATCATTTTCTCACTATACCTTATTTGACATTAGGAATATAACCCTTTTAACTCCTTGCGATAAAATTACGTTATAATCATAAATTATTTTTAAAGCATAAATACATTTTTTCATAAAATTGGGGGTTTTAAAGGAAAGGTTATTCAAATTCATCTTACTCAATCTCATCATTCGCAGAAGCTATGGAGAGGGGCCTTAATCAATTTGTCCCTAGCCTTCCCATATTTTCTACCCCACTTACTAATCCAACTATGGAATCTATCTTTCAAAGTGGGATATGAATGAGAGGTTATTTCACAATCAGGAATAGGCAGCACATTTCCCCTAAACTGCAGTATAATGGGCAAAAATTCCCCAACATTTCCACCATGCATCAACCGCTTAACTGGCATATATTTCTTTCTGTATCTGACTGTACTCAACATTTACTTGCATTAGATCAAGTGTGCACTAAGGGAACATTGTTAAGGTAGTTATTTACTGAACAATTACTCCATTAACGCCAACATTATCCTTGATACATCACCTTCTTTTATCCCTACATAAATTACTCTACTGTTAAAATGCTGAATGTTCATGAAAACTTATTTGCTATTACATTCTCCTATCGCTCCCAGTGTTAGCCTTAAACTACTTCATGATCTTTGTTCAGAATGATTATTATTATTATTATTATTACGTTTTAACATCAAATATCCGTCTATGTACGCATACAATTACCTATACCACAATATTATAGTCACACCACCTTTTCTCTTTCTTTCTCAGGAATTATGAAATCGTTAGCTGATAGTGCAATTTCTCTTCCTTCATTTTAGATTTAAAAAAAAAAAAAAAAAAAAAAAAAAAAGTGTTCTACCATGCATGTGAATTAGAGTGATTGTTAATTTCAGAGCATGTGATTTTTAGTATTGATAATCTATTCTAATAGCAATGCTCTATCGCCTCGGACTCAATTGCCATTAACTACAGACATCTTTGTTCCTTCACCTTCTCTTACCGCAATAATCATTCATCAAAATATGAGCATATATTTAGATACTATACCATAGTGCCAACACAAAACAATAGGTAACAATTAATAGTTCATTTTCCTTTATTCAAAAGATTATCTTGCAGCTGCCTTAAAGCAGCCATTATATTTGTATTCTTTACTGTATGAATTTGGCAATTTTTAATTTTAGTCTAAGTAATACCTATATAAAATTCCATGAAAAAAATTATTTTGAAGCTTCAACGTCACCAATTTACGCTTTCACAATAAGGGAATGCCACGTTTATTTTCACTTATACATAGCACACAATTTGGACTGTTTGCTTTAAAAGTTTCATTACATTAGTGGCTTAAGATTTTTCAACAATTATTCCAAAATTAAGCTGACATATTGTTATGTGTACAGTTAAATACCATGCATTAACCCAGAAATTAGTACATAAATGTTGCACTTTTTGGGATATAATCATTGATGTTACTACAGTAGGTATTCATATCCATAAATTCTAATCAAACCACAATGGAACTTTTTTAAATTGTACGTTTATTCTGCAAGAATATAACTCTTGCAGTGCTAACCTTAGTTTAGCAACATTGGCGATCATTCATTAAAAAGGAAAATATAAGTAATTTAATTGTGTTCAACGCAGGTCTTATTTTGGTTCATGCACAAAGTTCATTCAAACACATTACTTAAGTGTTAATGCAATCAACCTGTATCATAGGAAAAACAAATTTTTATAATAGCAATTATTACAACATTTCTTTTCACCATTTATTTGCACGTCACTATTTGCTTTTAAAGAATTAAACCAGTTCTATACTGCCATTGCTTTTATACTTAAATGCCTTTTTAACCTGAAACAACTACGTATGGGAACACTTATTTTTATATTGGTTATTTCCAATAGATTCAGTTACATTTATTCAAAATTAGGGTAGGACTCCCTATTTTGAGCAAAAATATTGATAACCTACCTAATTAAGTTACATAGTGGTTAAGAAAATGGTATTATATGTGGACAACTGTCAATCAGAAATTTTAACACCAATATGGTTATCATATATCATTGCGTCTGCACCTAAGAAACCAAATCTTTCTCAACCAGTTCACAATCTAATTCATCAGATTTCTTGGTGGCCAACATGCTTAACTTTCCAGAAGGACAGATATGCCGATAACTTCTTAACTTATTCTACCATATGGAGCTCATCTTACATTATGTAGCACATCCAGTTCAATTTTAAATGTTAATCATTAATTAGGTTTCAATAGAAAACTACCATTCTACCATACTGTCAATTGTATCCTCCAGTTCTGAATGGATTAATAATTGGGACACGTGCCTTACATTTCATTCAATGAGCCATAGGCTTCAACCTCTGATTTCATATTATGCTGCAACCTAATTTGATACTTTCAAACACAATAGTGCACACTGTAATATATTCCAGGTAACGCTTTCAGATTAGGTCAACAAAAAATGTTTTGCTACTTGTAATTCATGCATGTTTTTAGGCATCATTTACTTCTCAAATTCGTTTTACTCACCATTTTTATATTATTTTCAAAAATGCAACATTCATTTAATGCCAAATCTCTATTAATGTTCAAACATTGCCAACCCCACTTCATGACACATGAAGATAACAAAACATGTGCCATCATAAATATTACTATCTTCCTATATTGAATTGTATGTGTAAAATGTGCCAGGCATATCAAATCAAATGTGTTTAAAATGTGACACCTTCATTAAAATAGAAAAATTGCAAGTCCTAAAGAAACTTCCATTCAACTTAAATAGTCACATTGCACATTATAAAATAATCAATCCCATAAACTTTTCCACCAGAAATGTTTGATCATTTTTCCACAAACAATGCTCAATCTTTCTCTTTCTAAATATGTCTTTCATACAACGTAAAACTGTAATATCCAGATTTTGAAATGGGCTTTTCCACCACAAATTCAAGACATTTTATGCATAAGTTTTTTGCAGATTGACTGTCCTGTTATAGGGTCTGTTAAAGAGTGAAGGTTTGCATATTCCAAATTAATAACAAAGAATTTTATTACCGACCATCATGATCTTAATTGTTAACAGTTCAGTAAAGTACTTTTTCCCTACCTGCGAAGGAAGATAGAAAAACTAACGGCCAACTTATTTTTTTCCCATTTTAATATCTATCTTGGCAAACTTATCCTTCCAGCTTAAGACAAAATCCTAATGCTTAATGCTCCGGGAAAACAGGTTTCGTAATATTTTTTTTATATATAATGCTTGAAATGCCATCATCTTAATATCGGTTTCAATTTTATCTTTTCATCTAAAAAAAAGACTGGAAATGGAGCATAAACCACCTGATTACACCTTCCAGAAAGGGAATAACCTCCTTAATGTACCATATACAGAATCAGTACTTCAACTATCTGAACAACATTCTCACTCACAATTGTGCCTTAAACACCACCCTTTTATCACATTAGCCATCTCTTTAAATTCCAAAATGGGCAGAGCATAATGCTGCCAAGAATTTCCATGATAGGCATAAGTTTTCCTGCTTTGAACAAATAATTATGTTGCATCTCTGGAAAGTATTTGAAAAGCTGCAAAAATCATTTTCTCACTATACCTTATTTGACATTAGGAATATAACCCTTTTAACTCCTTGCGATAAAATTACGTTATAATCATAAATTATTTTTAAAGCATAAATACATTTTTTCATAAAATTGGGGGTTTTAAAGGAAAGGTTATTCAAATTCATCTTACTCAATCTCATCATTCGCAGAAGCTATGGAGAGGGGCCTTAATCAATTTGTCCCTAGCCTTCCCATATTTTCTACCCCACTTACTAATCCAACTATGGAATCTATCTTTCAAAGTGGGATATGAATGAGAGGTTATTTCACAATCAGGAATAGGCAGCACATTTCCCCTAAACTGCAGTATAATGGGCAAAAATTCCCCAACATTTCCACCATGCATCAACCGCTTAACTGGCATATATTTCTTTCTGTATCTGACTGTACTCAACATTTACTTGCATTAGATCAAGTGTGCACTAAGGGAACATTGTTAAGGTACTTATTTACTGAACAATTACTCCATTAACGCCAACATTATCCTTGATACATCACCTTCTTTTATCCCTACATAAATTACTCTACTGTTAAAATGCTGAACGTTCATGAAAACTTATTTGCTATTACATTCTCCTATCGCTCCCAGTGTTAGCCTTAAACTACTTCATGATCTTTGTTCAGAATGATTATTATTATTATTACTACGTTTTAACATCAAATATCCGTCTATGTACGCATACAATTACCTATACCACAATATTATAGTCACACCACCTTTTCTCTTTCTTTCTCAGGAATTATGAAATCGTTAGCTGATAGTGCTATTGCTCTTCCTTCATTTTAGATTAAAAAAAAAAAAAAAAAAAAAAAAAAAAAAAGTGTTCTACCATGCATGTGAATTAGAGTGATTGTTAATTTCAGAGCATGTGATTGTTAGTATTGATAATCTATTCTAATAGCAATGCTCTATCGCCTCGGACTCAATTGCCATTAACTACAGACATCTTTGTTCCTTCACCTTCTCTTACCGCAATAATCATTCATCAAAATATGAGCATATATTTAGATACTACACCATAGTGCCAACACAAAACAATAGGTAACAATTAATAGTTCATTTTCCTTTATTCAAAAGATTATCTTGCAGCTGCCTTAAAGCAGCCATTATATTTGTATTCTTTACTGTATGAATTTGGCAATTTTTAATTTTAGTCTAAGTAATACCTATATAAAATTCCATGAAAAAAATTATTTTGAAGCTTCAACGTCACCAATTTACGCTTTCACAATAAGGGAATGCCACGTTTATTTTCACTTATACATAGCACACAATTTGGACTGTTTGCTTTAAAAGTTTCATTACATTAGTGGCTTAAGATTTTTCAACAATTATTCCAAAATTAAGCTGACATTATTGTTATGTGTACAGTTAAATACCATGCATTAACCCAGAAATTAGTACATAAATGTTGCACTTTTTGGGATATATTCATTGATGTTACTACAGTAGGTATTCATATCCATAAATTCTAATCAAACCACAATGGAACTTTTTTTAAATTGTACGTTTATTCTGCAAGAATATAACTCTTGCAGTGCTAACCTTAGTTTAGCAACATTGGCGATCATTCATTAAAAAGGAAAATATAAGTAATTTAATTGTGTTCAACGCAGGTCTTATTTTGGTTCATGCACAAAGTTCATTCAAACACATTACTTAAGTGTTAATGCAATCAACCTGTATCATAGGAAAAACAAATTTTCATAATAGCAATTATTACAACATTTCTTTTCACCATTTATTTGCACGTCACTATTTGCTTTTAAAGAATTAAACCAGTTCTATACTGCCATTGCTTTTATACTTAAATGCCTTTTTAACCTGAAACAACTACGTATGGGAACACTTATTTTTATATTGGTTATTTCCAATAGATTCGGTTACATTTATTCAAAATTAGGGTAGGACTCCCTATTTTGAGCAAAAATATTGATAACCTACCTAATTAAGTTACATAGTGGTTAAGAAAATGGTATTATATGTGGACAACTGTCAATCAGAAATTTTAACACCAATATGGTTATCATATATCATTGCGTCTGCACCTAAGAAACCAAATCTTTCTCAACCAGTTCACAATCTAATTCATCAGATTTCTTGGTGGCCAACATGCTTAACTTTCCAGAAGGACAGATATGCCGATAACTTCTTAACTTATTCTACCATATGGAGCTCATCTTACATTATGTAGCACATCCAGTTCAATTTTGAATGTTAATCATTAATTAGGTTTCAATAGAAAACTACCATTCTACCATACTGTCAATTGTATCCTCCAGTTCTGAATGGATTAATAATTGGGACACGTGCCTTACATTTCATTCAATGAGCCATAGGCTTCAACCTCTGATTTCATATTATGCTGCAACCTAATTTGATACTTTCAAACACAATAGTGCACACTGTAATATATTCCAGGTAACGCTTTCAGATTAGGTCAACAAAAAATGTTTTGCTACTTGTAATTCATGCATGTTTTTAGGCATCATTTACTTCTCAAATTCGTTTTACTCACCATTTTTATATTATTTTCAAAAATGCAACATTCATTTAATGCCAAATCTCTATTAATGTTCAAACATTGCCAACCCCACTTCATGACACATGAAGATAACAAAACATGTGCCATCATAAATATTACTATCTTCCTATATTGAATTGTATGTGTAAAATGTGCCAGGCATATCAAATCAAATGTGTTTAAAATGTGACACCTTCAATAAAATAGAAAAATTGCAAGTCCTAAAGAAACTTCCATTCAACTTAAATAGTCACATTGCACATTATAAAATAATCAATCCCATAAACTTTTCCACCAGAAATGTTTGATCATTTTTCCACAAACAATGCTCAATCTTTCTCTTTCTAAATATGTCTTTCATACAACGTAAAACTGTAATATCCAGATTTTGAAATGGGCTTTTCCACCACAAATTCAAGACATTTTATGCATAAGTTTTTTGCAGATTGACTGTCCTGTTATAGGGTCTGTTAAAGAGTGAAGGTTTGCATATTCCAAATTAATAACAAAGAATTTTATTACCGACCATCATGATCTTAATTGTTAACAGTTCAGTAAAGTACTTTTTCCCTACCTGCGAAGGAAAATAGAAAAACTAACGGCCAACTTATTTTTTTCCCATTTTAATATCTATCTTGGCAAACTTATCCTTCCAGCTTAAGACAAAATCCTAATGCTTAATGCTCCGGGAAAACAGGTTTCGTAATATTTTTTTTTATATATAATGCTTGAAATGCCATCATCTTAATATCGGTTTCAATTTTATCTTTTCATCTAAAAAAAAGACTGGAAATGGAGCATAAACCACCTGATTACACCTTCCAGAAAGGGAATAACCTCCTTAATGTACCATATACAGAATCAGTACTTCAACTATCTGAACAACATTCTCACTCACAATTGTGCCTTAAACACCACCCTTTTATCACATTAGCTATCTCTTTAAATTCCAAAATGGGCAGAGCACAATGCTGCCAAGAATTTCCATGTTAGGCATAAGTTTTCCTGCTTTGAACAAATAATTATGTTGCATCTCTGGAAAGTATTTGAAAAGCTGCAAAAATCATTTTCTCACTATACCTTATTTGACATTAGGAATATAACCCTTTTAACTCCTTGCGATAAAATTACGTTATAATCATAAATTATTTTTAAAGCATAAATACATTTTTTCATAAAATTGGGGGTTTTAAAGGAAAGGTTATTCAAATTCATCTTACTCAATCTCATCATTCGCAGAAGCTATGGAGAGGGGCCTTAATCAATTTGTCTCTAGCCTTCCCATATTTTCTACCCCACTTACTAATCCAACTATGGAATCTATCTTTCAAAGTGGGATATGAATGAGAGGTTATTTCACAATCAGGAATAGGCAGCACATTTCCCCTAAACTGCAGTATAATGGGCAAAAATTCCCCAACATTTCCACCATGCATCAACCGCTTAACTGGCATATATTTCTTTCTGTATCTGACTGTACTCAACATTTACTTGCATTAGATCAAGTGTGCACTAAGGGAACATTGTTAAGGTAGTTATTTACTGAACAATTACTCCATTAACGCCAACATTATCCTTGATACATCACCTTCTTTTATCCCTACATAAATTACTCTAATGTTAAAATGCTGAACGTTCATGAAAACTTATTTGCTATTACATTCTCCTATCGCTCCCAGTGTTAGCCTTAAACTACTTCATGATCTTTGTTCAGAATGATTATTATTATTATTACGTTTTAACATCAAATATCCGTCTATGTACGCATACAATTACCTATACCACAATATTATAGTCACACCACCTTTTCTCTTTCTTTCTCAGGAATTATGAAATCGTTAGCTGATAGTGCAATTTCTCTTCCTTCATTTTAGATTTTAAAAAAAAAAAAAAAAAAAAAAAAAAAAGTGTTCTACCATGCATGTGAATTAGAGTGATTGTTAATTTCAGAGCATGTGATTGTTAGTATTGATAATCTATTCTAATAGCAATGCTCTATCGCCTCGGACTCAATTGCCATTAACTACAGACATCTTTGTTCCTTCACCTTCTCTTACCGCAATAATCATTCATCAAAATATGAGCATATATTTAGATACTATACCATAGTGCCAACACAAAACAATAGGTAACAATTAATAGTTCATTTTCCTTTATTCAAAAGATTATCTTGCAGCTGCCTTAAAGCAGCCATTATATTTGTATTCTTTACTGTATGAATTTGGCAATTTTTAATTTTAGTCTAAGTAATACCTATATAAAATTCCATGAAAAAAATTATTTTGAAGCTTCAACGTCACCAATTTACGCTTTCACAATAAGGGAATGCCACGTTCATTTTCACTTATACATAGCACACAATTTGGACTGTTTGCTTTAAAAGTTTCATTACATTAGTGGCTTAAGATTTTTCAACAATTATTCCAAAATTAAGCTGACATTATTGTTATGTGTACAGTTAAATACCATGCATTAACCCAGAAATTAGTACATAAATGTTGCACTTTTTGGGATATATTCATTGATGTTACTACAGTAGGTATTCATATCCATAAATTCTAATCAAACCACAATGGAACTTTTTTAAATTGTACGTTTATTCTGCAAGAATATAACTCTTGCAGTGCTAACCTTAGTTTAGCAACATTGGCGATCATTCATTAAAAAGGAAAATATAAGTAATTTAATTGTGTTCAACGCAGGTCTTATTTTGGTTCATGCACAAAGTTCATTCAAACACATTACTTAAGTGTTAATGCAATCAACCTGTATCATAGGAAAAACAAATTTTTATAATAGCAATTATTACAACATTTCTTTTCACCATTTATTTGCACGTCACTATTTGCTTTTAAAGAATTAAACCAGTTCTATACTGCCATTGCTTTTATACTTAAATGCCTTTTTAACCTGAAACAACTACGTATGGGAACACTTATTTTTATATTGGTTATTTCCAATAGATTCAGTTACATTTATTCAAAATTAGGGTAGGACTCCCTATTTTGAGCAAAAATATTGATAACCTACCTAATTAAGTTACATAGTGGTTAAGAAAATGGTATTATATGTGGACAACTGTCAATCAGAAATTTTAACACCAATATGGTTATCATATATCATTGCGTCTGTACCTAAGAAACCAAATCTTTCTCAACCAGTTCACAATCTAATTCATCAGATTTCTTGGTGGCCAACATGCTTAACTTTCCAGAAGGACAGATATGCCGATAACTTCTTAACTTATTCTACCATATGGAGCTCATCTTACATTATGTAGCACATCCAGTTCAATTTTGAATGTTAATCATTAATTACGTTTCAATAGAAAACTACCATTCTACCATACTGTCAATTGTATCCTCCAGTTCTGAATGGATTAATAATTGGGACACGTGTCTTACATTTCATTCAATGAGCCATAGGCTTCAACCTCTGATTTCATATTATGCTGCAACCTAATTTGATACTTTCAAACACAATAGTGCACACTGTAATATATTCCAGGTAACGCTTTCAGATTAGGTCAACAAAAAATGTTTTGCTACTTGTAATTCATGCATGTTTTTAGGCATCATTTACTTCTCAAATTCGTTTTACTCACCATTTTTATATTATTTTCAAAAATGCAACATTCATTTAATGCCAAATCTCTATTAATGTTCAAACATTGCCAACCCCACTTCATGACACATGAAGATAACAAAACATGTGCCATCATAAATATTACTATCTTCCTATATTGAATTGTATGTGTAAAATGTGCCAGGCATATCAAATCAAATGTGTTTAAAATGTGACACCTTCAATAAAATAGAAAAATTGCAAGTCCTAAAGAAACTTCCATTCAACTTAAATAGTCACATTGCACATTATAAAATAATCAATCCCATAAACTTTTCCACCAGAAATGTTTGATCATTTTTCCACAAACAATGCTCAATCTTTCTCTTTCTAAATATGTCTTTCATACAACGTAAAACTGTAATATCCAGATTTTGAAATGGGCTTTTCCACCACAAATTCAAGACATTTTATGCATAAGTTTTTTGCAGATTGACTGTCCTGTTATAGGGTCTGTTAAAGAGTGAAGGTTTGCATATTCCAAATTAATAACAAAGAATTTTATTACCGACCATCATGATCTTAATTGTTAACAGTTCAGTAAAGTACTTTTTCCCTACCTGCGAAGGAAGATAGAAAAACTAACGGCCAACTTATTTTTTTCCCATTTTAATATCTATCTTGGCAAACTTATCCTTCCAGCTTAAGACAAAATCCTAATGCTTAATGCTCCGGGAAAACAGGTTTCGTAATATTTTTTTTATATATAATGCTTGAAATGCCATCATCTTAATATCGGTTTCAATTTTATCTTTTCATCTAAAAAAAAGACTGGAAATGGAGCATAAACCACCTGATTACACCTTCCAGAAAGGGAATAACCTCCTTAATGTACCATATACAGAATCAGTACTTCAACTATCTGAACAACATTCTCACTCACAATTGTGCCTTAAACACCACCCTTTTATCACATTAGCTATGTCTTTAAATTCCAAAATGGGCAGAGCACAATGCTGCCAAGAATTTCCATGTTAGGCATAAGTTTTCCTGCTTTGAACAAATAATTATGTTGCATCTCTGGAAAGTATTTGAAAAGCTGCAAAAATCATTTTCTCACTATACCTTATTTGACATTAGGAATATAACCCTTTTAACTCCTTGCGATAAAATTACGTTATAATCATAAATTATTTTTAAAGCATAAATACATTTTTTCATAAAATTGGGGGTTTTAAAGGAAAGGTTATTCAAATTCATCTTACTCAATCTCATCATTCGCAGAAGCTATGGAGAGGGGCCTTAATCAATTTGTCCCTAGCCTTCCCATATTTTCTACCCCACTTACTAATCCAACTATGGAATCTATCTTTCAAAGTGGGATATGAATGAGAGGTTATTTCACAATCAGGAATAGGCAGCACATTTCCCCTAAACTGCAGTATAATGGGCAAAAATTCCCCAACATTTCCACCATGCATCAACCGCTTAACTGGCATATATTTCTTTCTGTATCTGACTGTACTCAACATTTACTTGCATTAGATCAAGTGTGCACTAAGGGAACATTGTTAAGGTAGTTATTTACTGAACAATTACTCCATTAACGCCAACATTATCCTTGATACATCACCTTCTTTTATCCCTACATAAATTACTCTACTGTTAAAATGCTGAATGTTCATGAAAACTTATTTGCTATTACATTCTCCTATCGCTCCCAGTGTTAGCCTTAAACTACTTCATGATCTTTGTTCAGAATGATTATTATTATTATTATTATTATTACGTTTTAACATCAAATATCCGTCTATGTACGCATACAATTACCTATACCACAATATTATAGTCACACCACCTTTTCTCTTTCTTTCTCAGGAATTATGAAATCGTTAGCTGATAGTGCAATTTCTCTTCCTTCATTTTAGATTTAAAAAAAAAAAAAAAAAAAAAAAAAAAAGTGTTCTACCATGCATGTGAATTAGAGTGATTGTTAATTTCAGAGCATGTGATTTTTAGTATTGATAATCTATTCTAATAGCAATGCTCTATCGCCTCGGACTCAATTGCCATTAACTACAGACATCTTTGTTCCTTCACCTTCTCTTACCGCAATAATCATTCATCAAAATATGAGCATATATTTAGATACTATACCATAGTGCCAACACAAAACAATAGGTAACAATTAATAGTTCATTTTCCTTTATTCAAAAGATTATCTTGCAGCTGCCTTAAAGCAGCCATTATATTTGTATTCTTTACTGTATGAATTTGGCAATTTTTAATTTTAGTCTAAGTAATACCTATATAAAATTCCATGAAAAAAATTATTTTGAAGCTTCAACGTCACCAATTTACGCTTTCACAATAAGGGAATGCCACGTTTATTTTCACTTATACATAGCACACAATTTGGACTGTTTGCTTTAAAAGTTTCATTACATTAGTGGCTTAAGATTTTTCAACAATTATTCCAAAATTAAGCTGACATATTGTTATGTGTACAGTTAAATACCATGCATTAACCCAGAAATTAGTACATAAATGTTGCACTTTTTGGGATATAATCATTGATGTTACTACAGTAGGTATTCATATCCATAAATTCTAATCAAACCACAATGGAACTTTTTTAAATTGTACGTTTATTCTGCAAGAATATAACTCTTGCAGTGCTAACCTTAGTTTAGCAACATTGGCGATCATTCATTAAAAAGGAAAATATAAGTAATTTAATTGTGTTCAACGCAGGTCTTATTTTGGTTCATGCACAAAGTTCATTCAAACACATTACTTAAGTGTTAATGCAATCAACCTGTATCATAGGAAAAACAAATTTTTATAATAGCAATTATTACAACATTTCTTTTCACCATTTATTTGCACGTCACTATTTGCTTTTAAAGAATTAAACCAGTTCTATACTGCCATTGCTTTTATACTTAAATGCCTTTTTAACCTGAAACAACTACGTATGGGAACACTTATTTTTATATTGGTTATTTCCAATAGATTCAGTTACATTTATTCAAAATTAGGGTAGGACTCCCTATTTTGAGCAAAAATATTGATAACCTACCTAATTAAGTTACATAGTGGTTAAGAAAATGGTATTATATGTGGACAACTGTCAATCAGAAATTTTAACACCAATATGGTTATCATATATCATTGCGTCTGCACCTAAGAAACCAAATCTTTCTCAACCAGTTCACAATCTAATTCATCAGATTTCTTGGTGGCCAACATGCTTAACTTTCCAGAAGGACAGATATGCCGATAACTTCTTAACTTATTCTACCATATGGAGCTCATCTTACATTATGTAGCACATCCAGTTCAATTTTAAATGTTAATCATTAATTAGGTTTCAATAGAAAACTACCATTCTACCATACTGTCAATTGTATCCTCCAGTTCTGAATGGATTAATAATTGGGACACGTGCCTTACATTTCATTCAATGAGCCATAGGCTTCAACCTCTGATTTCATATTATGCTGCAACCTAATTTGATACTTTCAAACACAATAGTGCACACTGTAATATATTCCAGGTAACGCTTTCAGATTAGGTCAACAAAAAATGTTTTGCTACTTGTAATTCATGCATGTTTTTAGGCATCATTTACTTCTCAAATTCGTTTTACTCACCATTTTTATATTATTTTCAAAAATGCAACATTCATTTAATGCCAAATCTCTATTAATGTTCAAACATTGCCAACCCCACTTCATGACACATGAAGATAACAAAACATGTGCCATCATAAATATTACTATCTTCCTATATTGAATTGTATGTGTAAAATGTGCCAGGCATATCAAATCAAATGTGTTTAAAATGTGACACCTTCATTAAAATAGAAAAATTGCAAGTCCTAAAGAAACTTCCATTCAACTTAAATAGTCACATTGCACATTATAAAATAATCAATCCCATAAACTTTTCCACCAGAAATGTTTGATCATTTTTCCACAAACAATGCTCAATCTTTCTCTTTCTAAATATGTCTTTCATACAACGTAAAACTGTAATATCCAGATTTTGAAATGGGCTTTTCCACCACAAATTCAAGACATTTTATGCATAAGTTTTTTGCAGATTGACTGTCCTGTTATAGGGTCTGTTAAAGAGTGAAGGTTTGCATATTCCAAATTAATAACAAAGAATTTTATTACCGACCATCATGATCTTAATTGTTAACAGTTCAGTAAAGTACTTTTTCCCTACCTGCGAAGGAAGATAGAAAAACTAACGGCCAACTTATTTTTTTCCCATTTTAATATCTATCTTGGCAAACTTATCCTTCCAGCTTAAGACAAAATCCTAATGCTTAATGCTCCGGGAAAACAGGTTTCGTAATATTTTTTTTATATATAATGCTTGAAATGCCATCATCTTAATATCGGTTTCAATTTTATCTTTTCATCTAAAAAAAAGACTGGAAATGGAGCATAAACCACCTGATTACACCTTCCAGAAAGGGAATAACCTCCTTAATGTACCATATACAGAATCAGTACTTCAACTATCTGAACAACATTCTCACTCACAATTGTGCCTTAAACACCACCCTTTTATCACATTAGCCATCTCTTTAAATTCCAAAATGGGCAGAGCATAATGCTGCCAAGAATTTCCATGATAGGCATAAGTTTTCCTGCTTTGAACAAATAATTATGTTGCATCTCTGGAAAGTATTTGAAAAGCTGCAAAAATCATTTTCTCACTATACCTTATTTGACATTAGGAATATAACCCTTTTAACTCCTTGCGATAAAATTACGTTATAATCATAAATTATTTTTAAAGCATAAATACATTTTTTCATAA
This sequence comes from Metallyticus violacea, assembly GCA_030762175.1. Lineage (NCBI taxonomy): Eukaryota > Metazoa > Arthropoda > Insecta > Mantodea > Metallyticidae > Metallyticus > Metallyticus violacea. Next base: position 52,927,596 of record CM060832.1, on the reverse strand, counting down.
AATTGGGGGTTTTAAAGGAAAGGTTATTCAAATTCATCTTACTCAATCTCATCATTCGCAGAAGCTATGGAGAGGGGCCTTAATCAATTTGTCCCTAGCCTTCCCATATTTTCTACCCCACTTACTAATCCAACTATGGAATCTATCTTTCAAAGTGGGATATGAATGAGAGGTTATTTCACAATCAGGAATAGGCAGCACATTTCCCCTAAACTGCAGTATAATGGGCAAAAATTCCCCAACATTTCCACCATGCATCAACCGCTTAACTGGCATATATTTCTTTCTGTATCTGACTGTACTCAACATTTACTTGCATTAGATCAAGTGTGCACTAAGGGAACATTGTTAAGGTACTTATTTACTGAACAATTACTCCATTAACGCCAACATTATCCTTGATACATCACCTTCTTTTATCCCTACATAAATTACTCTACTGTTAAAATGCTGAACGTTCATGAAAACTTATTTGCTATTACATTCTCCTATCGCTCCCAGTGTTAGCCTTAAACTACTTCATGATCTTTGTTCAGAATGATTATTATTATTATTACTACGTTTTAACATCAAATATCCGTCTATGTACGCATACAATTACCTATACCACAATATTATAGTCACACCACCTTTTCTCTTTCTTTCTCAGGAATTATGAAATCGTTAGCTGATAGTGCTATTGCTCTTCCTTCATTTTAGATTAAAAAAAAAAAAAAAAAAAAAAAAAAAAAAAAGTGTTCTACCATGCATGTGAATTAGAGTGATTGTTAATTTCAGAGCATGTGATTGTTAGTATTGATAATCTATTCTAATAGCAATGCTCTATCGCCTCGGACTCAATTGCCATTAACTACAGACATCTTTGTTCCTTCACCTTCTCTTACCGCAATAATCATTCATCAAAATATGAGCATATATTTAGATACTACACCATAGTGCCAACACAAAACAATAGGTAACAATTAATAGTTCATTTTCCTTTATTCAAAAGATTATCTTGCAGCTGCCTTAAAGCAGCCATTATATTTGTATTCTTTACTGTATGAATTTGGCAATTTTTAATTTTAGTCTAAGTAATACCTATATAAAATTCCATGAAAAAAATTATTTTGAAGCTTCAACGTCACCAATTTACGCTTTCACAATAAGGGAATGCCACGTTTATTTTCACTTATACATAGCACACAATTTGGACTGTTTGCTTTAAAAGTTTCATTACATTAGTGGCTTAAGATTTTTCAACAATTATTCCAAAATTAAGCTGACATTATTGTTATGTGTACAGTTAAATACCATGCATTAACCCAGAAATTAGTACATAAATGTTGCACTTTTTGGGATATATTCATTGATGTTACTACAGTAGGTATTCATATCCATAAATTCTAATCAAACCACAATGGAACTTTTTTTAAATTGTACGTTTATTCTGCAAGAATATAACTCTTGCAGTGCTAACCTTAGTTTAGCAACATTGGCGATCATTCATTAAAAAGGAAAATATAAGTAATTTAATTGTGTTCAACGCAGGTCTTATTTTGGTTCATGCACAAAGTTCATTCAAACACATTACTTAAGTGTTAATGCAATCAACCTGTATCATAGGAAAAACAAATTTTCATAATAGCAATTATTACAACATTTCTTTTCACCATTTATTTGCACGTCACTATTTGCTTTTAAAGAATTAAACCAGTTCTATACTGCCATTGCTTTTATACTTAAATGCCTTTTTAACCTGAAACAACTACGTATGGGAACACTTATTTTTATATTGGTTATTTCCAATAGATTCGGTTACATTTATTCAAAATTAGGGTAGGACTCCCTATTTTGAGCAAAAATATTGATAACCTACCTAATTAAGTTACATAGTGGTTAAGAAAATGGTATTATATGTGGACAACTGTCAATCAGAAATTTTAACACCAATATGGTTATCATATATCATTGCGTCTGCACCTAAGAAACCAAATCTTTCTCAACCAGTTCACAATCTAATTCATCAGATTTCTTGGTGGCCAACATGCTTAACTTTCCAGAAGGACAGATATGCCGATAACTTCTTAACTTATTCTACCATATGGAGCTCATCTTACATTATGTAGCACATCCAGTTCAATTTTGAATGTTAATCATTAATTAGGTTTCAATAGAAAACTACCATTCTACCATACTGTCAATTGTATCCTCCAGTTCTGAATGGATTAATAATTGGGACACGTGCCTTACATTTCATTCAATGAGCCATAGGCTTCAACCTCTGATTTCATATTATGCTGCAACCTAATTTGATACTTTCAAACACAATAGTGCACACTGTAATATATTCCAGGTAACGCTTTCAGATTAGGTCAACAAAAAATGTTTTGCTACTTGTAATTCATGCATGTTTTTAGGCATCATTTACTTCTCAAATTCGTTTTACTCACCATTTTTATATTATTTTCAAAAATGCAACATTCATTTAATGCCAAATCTCTATTAATGTTCAAACATTGCCAACCCCACTTCATGACACATGAAGATAACAAAACATGTGCCATCATAAATATTACTATCTTCCTATATTGAATTGTATGTGTAAAATGTGCCAGGCATATCAAATCAAATGTGTTTAAAATGTGACACCTTCAATAAAATAGAAAAATTGCAAGTCCTAAAGAAACTTCCATTCAACTTAAATAGTCACATTGCACATTATAAAATAATCAATCCCATAAACTTTTCCACCAGAAATGTTTGATCATTTTTCCACAAACAATGCTCAATCTTTCTCTTTCTAAATATGTCTTTCATACAACGTAAAACTGTAATATCCAGATTTTGAAATGGGCTTTTCCACCACAAATTCAAGACATTTTATGCATAAGTTTTTTGCAGATTGACTGTCCTGTTATAGGGTCTGTTAAAGAGTGAAGGTTTGCATATTCCAAATTAATAACAAAGAATTTTATTACCGACCATCATGATCTTAATTGTTAACAGTTCAGTAAAGTACTTTTTCCCTACCTGCGAAGGAAAATAGAAAAACTAACGGCCAACTTATTTTTTTCCCATTTTAATATCTATCTTGGCAAACTTATCCTTCCAGCTTAAGACAAAATCCTAATGCTTAATGCTCCGGGAAAACAGGTTTCGTAATATTTTTTTTTATATATAATGCTTGAAATGCCATCATCTTAATATCGGTTTCAATTTTATCTTTTCATCTAAAAAAAAGACTGGAAATGGAGCATAAACCACCTGATTACACCTTCCAGAAAGGGAATAACCTCCTTAATGTACCATATACAGAATCAGTACTTCAACTATCTGAACAACATTCTCACTCACAATTGTGCCTTAAACACCACCCTTTTATCACATTAGCTATCTCTTTAAATTCCAAAATGGGCAGAGCACAATGCTGCCAAGAATTTCCATGTTAGGCATAAGTTTTCCTGCTTTGAACAAATAATTATGTTGCATCTCTGGAAAGTATTTGAAAAGCTGCAAAAATCATTTTCTCACTATACCTTATTTGACATTAGGAATATAACCCTTTTAACTCCTTGCGATAAAATTACGTTATAATCATAAATTATTTTTAAAGCATAAATACATTTTTTCATAAAATTGGGGGTTTTAAAGGAAAGGTTATTCAAATTCATCTTACTCAATCTCATCATTCGCAGAAGCTATGGAGAGGGGCCTTAATCAATTTGTCTCTAGCCTTCCCATATTTTCTACCCCACTTACTAATCCAACTATGGAATCTATCTTTCAAAGTGGGATATGAATGAGAGGTTATTTCACAATCAGGAATAGGCAGCACATTTCCCCTAAACTGCAGTATAATGGGCAAAAATTCCCCAACATTTCCACCATGCATCAACCGCTTAACTGGCATATATTTCTTTCTGTATCTGACTGTACTCAACATTTACTTGCATTAGATCAAGTGTGCACTAAGGGAACATTGTTAAGGTAGTTATTTACTGAACAATTACTCCATTAACGCCAACATTATCCTTGATACATCACCTTCTTTTATCCCTACATAAATTACTCTAATGTTAAAATGCTGAACGTTCATGAAAACTTATTTGCTATTACATTCTCCTATCGCTCCCAGTGTTAGCCTTAAACTACTTCATGATCTTTGTTCAGAATGATTATTATTATTATTACGTTTTAACATCAAATATCCGTCTATGTACGCATACAATTACCTATACCACAATATTATAGTCACACCACCTTTTCTCTTTCTTTCTCAGGAATTATGAAATCGTTAGCTGATAGTGCAATTTCTCTTCCTTCATTTTAGATTTTAAAAAAAAAAAAAAAAAAAAAAAAAAAAGTGTTCTACCATGCATGTGAATTAGAGTGATTGTTAATTTCAGAGCATGTGATTGTTAGTATTGATAATCTATTCTAATAGCAATGCTCTATCGCCTCGGACTCAATTGCCATTAACTACAGACATCTTTGTTCCTTCACCTTCTCTTACCGCAATAATCATTCATCAAAATATGAGCATATATTTAGATACTATACCATAGTGCCAACACAAAACAATAGGTAACAATTAATAGTTCATTTTCCTTTATTCAAAAGATTATCTTGCAGCTGCCTTAAAGCAGCCATTATATTTGTATTCTTTACTGTATGAATTTGGCAATTTTTAATTTTAGTCTAAGTAATACCTATATAAAATTCCATGAAAAAAATTATTTTGAAGCTTCAACGTCACCAATTTACGCTTTCACAATAAGGGAATGCCACGTTCATTTTCACTTATACATAGCACACAATTTGGACTGTTTGCTTTAAAAGTTTCATTACATTAGTGGCTTAAGATTTTTCAACAATTATTCCAAAATTAAGCTGACATTATTGTTATGTGTACAGTTAAATACCATGCATTAACCCAGAAATTAGTACATAAATGTTGCACTTTTTGGGATATATTCATTGATGTTACTACAGTAGGTATTCATATCCATAAATTCTAATCAAACCACAATGGAACTTTTTTAAATTGTACGTTTATTCTGCAAGAATATAACTCTTGCAGTGCTAACCTTAGTTTAGCAACATTGGCGATCATTCATTAAAAAGGAAAATATAAGTAATTTAATTGTGTTCAACGCAGGTCTTATTTTGGTTCATGCACAAAGTTCATTCAAACACATTACTTAAGTGTTAATGCAATCAACCTGTATCATAGGAAAAACAAATTTTTATAATAGCAATTATTACAACATTTCTTTTCACCATTTATTTGCACGTCACTATTTGCTTTTAAAGAATTAAACCAGTTCTATACTGCCATTGCTTTTATACTTAAATGCCTTTTTAACCTGAAACAACTACGTATGGGAACACTTATTTTTATATTGGTTATTTCCAATAGATTCAGTTACATTTATTCAAAATTAGGGTAGGACTCCCTATTTTGAGCAAAAATATTGATAACCTACCTAATTAAGTTACATAGTGGTTAAGAAAATGGTATTATATGTGGACAACTGTCAATCAGAAATTTTAACACCAATATGGTTATCATATATCATTGCGTCTGTACCTAAGAAACCAAATCTTTCTCAACCAGTTCACAATCTAATTCATCAGATTTCTTGGTGGCCAACATGCTTAACTTTCCAGAAGGACAGATATGCCGATAACTTCTTAACTTATTCTACCATATGGAGCTCATCTTACATTATGTAGCACATCCAGTTCAATTTTGAATGTTAATCATTAATTACGTTTCAATAGAAAACTACCATTCTACCATACTGTCAATTGTATCCTCCAGTTCTGAATGGATTAATAATTGGGACACGTGTCTTACATTTCATTCAATGAGCCATAGGCTTCAACCTCTGATTTCATATTATGCTGCAACCTAATTTGATACTTTCAAACACAATAGTGCACACTGTAATATATTCCAGGTAACGCTTTCAGATTAGGTCAACAAAAAATGTTTTGCTACTTGTAATTCATGCATGTTTTTAGGCATCATTTACTTCTCAAATTCGTTTTACTCACCATTTTTATATTATTTTCAAAAATGCAACATTCATTTAATGCCAAATCTCTATTAATGTTCAAACATTGCCAACCCCACTTCATGACACATGAAGATAACAAAACATGTGCCATCATAAATATTACTATCTTCCTATATTGAATTGTATGTGTAAAATGTGCCAGGCATATCAAATCAAATGTGTTTAAAATGTGACACCTTCAATAAAATAGAAAAATTGCAAGTCCTAAAGAAACTTCCATTCAACTTAAATAGTCACATTGCACATTATAAAATAATCAATCCCATAAACTTTTCCACCAGAAATGTTTGATCATTTTTCCACAAACAATGCTCAATCTTTCTCTTTCTAAATATGTCTTTCATACAACGTAAAACTGTAATATCCAGATTTTGAAATGGGCTTTTCCACCACAAATTCAAGACATTTTATGCATAAGTTTTTTGCAGATTGACTGTCCTGTTATAGGGTCTGTTAAAGAGTGAAGGTTTGCATATTCCAAATTAATAACAAAGAATTTTATTACCGACCATCATGATCTTAATTGTTAACAGTTCAGTAAAGTACTTTTTCCCTACCTGCGAAGGAAAATAGAAAAACTAACGGCCAACTTATTTTTTTCCCATTTTAATATCTATCTTGGCAAACTTATCCTTCCAGCTTAAGACAAAATCCTAATGCTTAATGCTCCGGGAAAACAGGTTTCGTAATATTTTTTTTTATATATAATGCTTGAAATGCCATCATCTTAATATCGGTTTCAATTTTATCTTTTCATCTAAAAAAAAGACTGGAAATGGAGCATAAACCACCTGATTACACCTTCCAGAAAGGGAATAACCTCCTTAATGTACCATATATAGAATCAGTACTTCAACTATCTGAACAACATTCTCACTCACAATTGTGCCTTAAACACCACCCTTTTATCACATTAGCTATCTCTTTAAATTCCAAAATGGGCAGAGCACAATGCTGCCAAGAATTTCCATGTTAGGCATAAGTTTTCCTGCTTTGAACAAATAATTATGTTGCATCTCTGGAAAGTATTTGAAAAGCTGCAAAAATCATTTTCTCACTATACCTTATTTGACATTAGGAATATAACCCTTTTAACTCCTTGCGATAAAATTACGTTATAATCATAAATTATTTTTAAAGCATAAATACATTTTTTCATAAAATTGGGGGTTTTAAAGGAAAGGTTATTCAAATTCATCTTACTCAATCTCATCATTCGCAGAAGCTATGGAGAGGGGCCTTAATCAATTTGTCTCTAGCCTTCCCATATTTTCTACCCCACTTACTAATCCAACTATGGAATCTATCTTTCAAAGTGGGATATGAATGAGAGGTTATTTCACAATCAGGAATAGGCAGCACATTTCCCCTAAACTGCAGTATAATGGGCAAAAATTCCCCAACATTTCCACCATGCATCAACCGCTTAACTGGCATATATTTCTTTCTGTATCTGACTGTACTCAACATTTACTTGCATTAGATCAAGTGTGCACTAAGGGAACATTGTTAAGGTAGTTATTTACTGAACAATTACTCCATTAACGCCAACATTATCCTTGATACATCACCTTCTTTTATCCCTACATAAATTACTCTAATGTTAAAATGCTGAACGCTCATGAAAACTTATTTGCTATTACATTCTCCTATCGCTCCCAGTGTTAGCCTTAAACTACTTCATGATCTTTGTTCAGAATGATTATTATTATTATTACGTTTTAACATCAAATATCCGTCTATGTACGCATACAATTACCTATACCACAATATTATAGTCACACCACCTTTTCTCTTTCTTTCTCAGGAATTATGAAATCGTTAGCTGATAGTGCAATTTCTCTTCCTTCATTTTAGATTTAAAAAAAAAAAAAAAAAAAAAAAAAAAAAGTGTTCTACCATGCATGTGAATTAGAGTGATTGTTAATTTCAGAGCATGTGATTGTTAGTATTGATAATCTATTCTAATAGCAATGCTCTATCGCCTCGGACTCAATTGCCATTAACTACAGACATCTTTGTTCCTTCACCTTCTCTTACCGCAATAATCATTCATCAAAATATGAGCATATATTTAGATACTATACCATAGTGCCAACACAAAACAATAGGTAACAATTAATAGTTCATTTTCCTTTATTCAAAAGATTATCTTGCAGCTGCCTTAAAGCAGCCATTATATTTGTATTCTTTACTGTATGAATTTGGCAATTTTTAATTTTAGTCTAAGTAATACCTATATAAAATTCCATGAAAAAAATTATTTTGAAGCTTCAACGTCACCAATTTACGCTTTCACAATAAGGGAATGCCACGTTCATTTTCACTTATACATAGCACACAATTTGGACTGTTTGCTTTAAAAGTTTCATTACATTAGTGGCTTAAGATTTTTCAACAATTATTCCAAAATTAAGCTGACATTATTGTTATGTGTACAGTTAAATACCATGCATTAACCCAGAAATTAGTACATAAATGTTGCACTTTTTGGGATATATTCATTGATGTTACTACAGTAGGTATTCATATCCATAAATTCTAATCAAACCACAATGGAACTTTTTTAAATTGTACGTTTATTCTGCAAGAATATAACTCTTGCAGTGCTAACCTTAGTTTAGCAACATTGGCGATCATTCATTAAAAAGGAAAATATAAGTAATTTAATTGTGTTCAACGCAGGTCTTATTTTGGTTCATGCACAAAGTTCATTCAAACACATTACTTAAGTGTTAATGCAATCAACCTGTATCATAGGAAAAACAAATTTTTATAATAGCAATTATTACAACATTTCTTTTCACCATTTATTTGCACGTCACTATTTGCTTTTAAAGAATTAAACCAGTTCTATACTGCCATTGCTTTTATACTTAAATGCCTTTTTAACCTGAAACAACTACGTATGGGAACACTTATTTTTATATTGGTTATTTCCAATAGATTCAGTTACATTTATTCAAAATTAGGGTAGGACTCCCTATTTTGAGCAAAAATATTGATAACCTACCTAATTAAGTTACATAGTGGTTAAGAAAATGGTATTATATGTGGACAACTGTCAATCAGAAATTTTAACACCAATATGGTTATCATATATCATTGCGTCTGTACCTAAGAAACCAAATCTTTCTCAACCAGTTCACAATCTAATTCATCAGATTTCTTGGTGGCCAACATGCTTAACTTTCCAGAAGGACAGATATGCCGATAACTTCTTAACTTATTCTACCATATGGAGCTCATCTTACATTATGTAGCACATCCAGTTCAATTTTGAATGTTAATCATTAATTACGTTTCAATAGAAAACTACCATTCTACCATACTGTCAATTGTATCCTCCAGTTCTGAATGGATTAATAATTGGGACACGTGTCTTACATTTCATTCAATGAGCCATAGGCTTCAACCTCTGATTTCATATTATGCTGCAACCTAATTTGATACTTTCAAACACAATAGTGCACACTGTAATATATTCCAGGTAACGCTTTCAGATTAGGTCAACAAAAAATGTTTTGCTACTTGTAATTCATGCATGTTTTTAGGCATCATTTACTTCTCAAATTCGTTTTACTCACCATTTTTATATTATTTTCAAAAATGCAACATTCATTTAATGCCAAATCTCTATTAATGTTCAAACATTGCCAACCCGACTTCATGACACATGAAGATAACAAAACATGTGCCATCATAAATATTACTATCTTCCTATATTGAATTGTATGTGTAAAATGTGCCAGGCATATCAAATCAAATGTGTTTAAAATGTGACACCTTCATTAAAATAGAAAAATTGCAAGCCCTAAAGAAACTTCCATTCAACTTAAATAGTCACATTGCATATTATAAAATAATCAATCCCATAAACTTTTCCACCAGAAATGTTTGATCATTTTTCCACAAACAATGCTCAATCTTTCTCTTTCTAAATATGTCTTTCATACAACGTAAAACTGTAATATCCAGATTTTGAAATGGGCTTTTCCACCACAAATTCAAGACATTTTATGCGTAAGTTTTTTGCAGATTGACTGTCCTGTTATAGGGTCTGTTAAAGAGTGAAGGTTTGCATATTCCAAATTAATAACAAAGAATTTTATTACCGACCATCATGATCTTAATTGTTAACAGTTCAGTAAAGTACTTTTTCCCTACCTGCGAAGGAAGATAGAAAAACTAACGGCCAACTTATTTTTTTCCCATTTTAATATCTATCTTGGCAAACTTATCCTTCCAGCTTAAGACAAAATCCTAATCCTCCGGGAAAACAGGTTTCATGATTTAATTTGGTAAATTATGCTTGAAATGCCATCATCTTAATATCCGTTTCAATTATATCTTTTCATCTACAAAAAGACTGGAAATGATGCATAAACCACCTCATTACTGCTTCCAGAAAGGGAATAACCTGCTTAATGTACCATATACAGAATCAGTACTTCAACTGAATGAACAACATTCTCACTCACAATTGTGCCTTAAATACCACCATTTTATCACATTAGCTATGTCTTTAAATTCCAAAATGGACAGAGCATAATGCTGCCAAGAATTTCCATGTTAGGCATAAGTTTTCCTGCTTTGAACAAATAATTAAATTCCATCTCTGGGAAGTATTTGAAAAGCTGCAAGTATTCATTTTCTCACTATACCTTATTTGACATCAGGAATATAACCTTTTTAACTCCTTGCGATAAAATTACATTATAATCATAAATTATTTTTAAAGCATCAATACATTTTTTCATAAAATTGTGCGTTTTAAAGGAAAGGTTATTCAAATTCATCTTAATCTCTCTCATCATTCGCAGAAGCTATGGAGAGGGGCCTTAATCAATTTGTCCTTAGCCTTCACATATTTTCTACCCTACTTACTTTTCCACCTATGGAATTAACCATTCAAAGTAGGATCTGAAAGAGAGGCTATTTCACAATCAGCAATATGTAGCACATTGCTGTTAATTTGTAGTAAAATGGGCAAAAATACCCCAACATTTCCACCATGCATCAACCGCTTAACTGGCATATATTTCTTTTTGTAAATACAAATGTATCTGACTGTATTCAACATTTACTTTCATTAGATCAAGTGTGCATTAAGGGAACATTGTTAAGGTAGTTATTTACTGAACATTACCACATTAACGCCAACATTATCCTTGATACATCACTTTCTTTTATTCCTACATAAATTACTCTAGTGTTAAAATGCTGAACGTTCATGAAAACTGATTTGCTTTTACATTCTCCTATCGCTCCATGTGTTAGCCTTAATCTACTTCATGATCTTTGTTCAGAATTATTTATATTATTATTATTATTATTATTATTATGTTTCACCATCAAATTTCTGTCTATGTACAAATACAATTACTTATACCACAATTATGTAGTCACACTACCTTTTCTCTTTCTTTCTCAGGAATTATGAAATTGTTCGCTTATTCCAGTTTAGATTTAAAAAAAAAAGTGTTCTAACATGCATGTGAATTAGAGTGATTGTTAATTTCAGAGCATGTGATTGTTAGTATCGCTAATCTATTTTAATAGCAATGCTCTATCACCTCGGACTCATTTGCTATTAACAACTGAGTGTAGTTCACCAACATTACATATGCTAAATTGCAAATAATGTATGTGTCAAATTTCTTACATTCTTAAGTAAAAACTTAATTTTTTACCAATTTGGGATTTGGGCAAAACCGTAATCAAACACTCCAAATCACACGTTATATATAATTTCATTATCCAGATATGTCATTGGGTACAGTTGCGCTTTCCTTTCCATAAATTGGACATATTCGAAAACTTGGTATCTGATTCTAGAACTTTCCTTTACATGAACTAATTTTCCCTTTTGGTTAGGTATTATTTATTACCTTTTTGATGGAGATTGTGCTAAAACATTTGTTTTTGTAAGGGAACTACAGACATCTTTGTTCCTTCAACTTCTCTTACCGAAATAATCATTCGTCAAAATATGAGCAAATATTTAGATTCTACACCATAGTGCCAGCACAAAACAATAAGTAAGAATTAATAGTTAATGCTCCTTTATCCAAAAGATTATCTTGCGGCTACCTTAACTCTTTATGTTGCCATTGTATTTGTATATTTTACTATAGGTATTTGACAATTATTAATTTTAGTCTAAGTAATATGTCTATAAAATTCCATGAAAAAAATTATTTAGTAGCTTCAAACATCACCACTTTGGGCTTTCACAATAAGAGAATGCCACGTTTATTTTCATTTATACGTAGCATACAATTTGGGCTGTTTGCTTTAATAGTTTCATTACCTTAGTAGCTTAAGATTTTTCAACAATTATTCCAACATTAACCTGACATTATTTACCATGCATGTTCCTAGAAATTAATGCATAAAATTTGGATTATTTTATTAAAAAGTTTTTATGTTAAACGTCAAATGAGTTTAATATATTGACATGAATTTAGAAGTGTTACTTTTATTCAACAATATTGTGAGTCAGTTATATCTAGGTCTTGAAATGAATATGAAACTTATCTGGAATAACCATATTAATAATATTCTCTATAGTGTCAGATGGTCTCTTTTAACAATGAGATGCACAAATGCATTCACCTGGGGCCTCAAACCATTCATTAGCTATTGTCTATATGTTGCAATAAGTATGTAACTATTGCAACATATAGACAACTTAGATATCCTATGGTAACATTGTTTGGCGGTGGACAACCTTAAATACTACTGTAACAGGTAAGTTAACCAAGCTACAGAGATTAACAGGTCTATTTGTTACAGGGCTTCAGAAGTACTCCAACCATTGCATTGGAGACTGTTGGGCCATGGATATCTATAAGAAGCGGCTAGGTTTAGGGCATATCACTTAGTGCATACAGGGAACTGGAGAAGTAGCTATATAGTAACTGGACATACCTTGATAATCAATTTCTTGGATAATATAGATTTGAAGATCAGGTTTGATCTAATGAATACTGAATTCTGTAATTTTCCTCCATTTAGGAGTTACTCTCGGATTTCCATAAGATGAATGGGAGGAACCATGCACATTAAGAGTGTAATCAGTTCATATGGATACATATGAATCTTGTAAATGGATATGATCAGGTGCAGGCATATATGGCTATCTCCAAGGACCATCTTTAGCAGAAGTCTTGATAAACATTGCACAGTTTTTCAGCAGTAGTATCTACTATCTTGAACTGTGCTTATAAAAAACTTAAAACTTATAAAAAAGCTTATCACCAAAAATGAATTCTTATCCTCTCAGAGGGTCAAATCATCTTAAAAGCAATTTATTCCTACCACGTGAACTAAAAATTGGTATGGGAGCGTCAAAATGCCCTGTCTGCCCTGATATCTTGCAACAGGCTTGAACTGCAGTGGGTGCCGGGGTATTAGGGCATTTATGGAAATGAGAAAGCAGATCAGTTGGCAAAAAGAGGTGCTGATACACCCTTTTTGGGCCCTGAGCCTGCAATTGGAATTGGTAAACTTGCTATCAAGACTGCAGCTAAAATATGAATTGGAGATAAGCATCAACTAAGGTGGCAAACCTATCCTGGACAATCACAAGCTAGGAAATTAGTCCTAGGTCCTTACAATGCTCTTTTCACATCCATTCTGAAATTGGATAGAGGAAGAATAAGAAAGTAACTGTATTAATTACTGAACATTATCATTTCAGGAAATGTCTACAAAAAGTGGAACTCTATAAAGATGAATCCATTTACAAAATATGTAAACAATGAGGAATGCATGATGAGTGTTCAATCCTGGAAAGAGACTTACTCTCTCTATAACTAGGGAAGACCTGGGAATAGATGCTAACATTAGAACCAAAATACTGTAATTTGTCCAAGGAACAGATATTTCGGGAAAAAATGAAGGTGTGTCTCCCAATGGGGTAGCACAATAAACCTTATAGGCTGACATGCTGGAGGTTGTTTAAACTCCATAACCCCTACCCCTCCCAACATCTATCTATCTACATATTGACATTTTTCACATTAGCTATTTCTTAAAATCCCAAAGAGAGCTTAACATTTGCAAGACTTTTGCACATTATAAGTTTTCCAACTGTGAGCAAATACTAAAGTTCCATCTCTGAATATATGTGAAAAATTGAGTACTGCACATTACCATTGTTAGACTATATTCAAATTAACTTGCTCTACCTCTTGTCTTCATTACTAGAAGCCTTTGAGAGTGACCTTAACACTTTATCCTTAGCATTCAGATAATTACTTTTTCACCTATGGAGTTACCTTTTGAAGTAAGATCTGAATGAGAGGTTATTCACCACAAAGAAATTTGTCTCATGACAATAAAATTTAGTTATATAGAACATTGTGCCAACTTATGTTATTCAATAACTTCATCACTTAAATCAGAAACACCCAACATTTACCACCATTCATCAACTGATTAACAGGAAAATTTTTCTTACTCTTAATGCAAATGTGTTTCACTGTATTGAATATTTAGTTGTTTTGGATCAAGTACCCTTTAAGGGAGCATTGTTAACCTAATTATTCCCTGCACATCAACCCATTAACTGCAATAGTCAACTCTTTGATATATTATTCTTGATAGGTCCTTTATACCTACTCAGTTTTACTCTTTAGTAAAAAGTTGAATGTGTGCATATATATATATATATTCTTATAGCTGCAGCTAATAGATCTAGAATGCTCTTTGTTCAGAATGCTTATTCTTGATATGTTTTACTAAAGTAAATAACTATATATACACTCACACAATTACTCATACCTCAGCTACATAGCCACACATTTTCTCACCTTTTTTCTGAATTATGAAATGGTTCTCTGATTATATAAGTTCTCATTCTTAATGTTATATAAAAATATGTTCTGCTATGCATGTGAACCCAAATGACTGCTACTATTGTTGTACTAATGCTTTATTTAGGGATGCATATGGAATTAACAAGTGAGTGTAGTTTGCTAACATTTGATATGCAAAATTACAAAAAATAAATCTATCAGAAATATATTCAAAAACAAACACAACTCAATTTTTCACCATAGTTGGATTTGAGGCAAATACTAGTTAAATACCCCAAATCACATATTATTTATAATTTTATGATATAGACATGTCATTGGCTACAGTCGCACTTTCCTTTCCAGAAATTAGGCATATTATAGAACTTTATATCTGAATCTAAAACACACTTAAATATGAGCACATTTTCCTTTGTCTCTGTACTGCTACCCGTTTGCTAGGGAGTGGCTACAAAATTATTGCTTTAAGGAAACTACAGACACCTTTGCTTTTTCACCTTCTTTTATCACTTTAATCATTTCGTCAAAATAACAGCAAATATTTAGATTCTACATCTTAGTGCCAGCACAAAAAATGAATAAGAATCATGCAGGTATTTGCAACTATAGTTCTATTTTGTGTTGTCATTAAAGTTTTAAACACTGTTCATATGTCACCTAAAAAGCAATGTTTTATTATTTTTATATGTATTATTACTGAATGCTGAGTAAATAACAAAAGAAGGAGTGAATATATGTAGATTCTGGCCAAGGCTATTATTTCCTCAGCCCCAATAGCCGAAACAACAAACAAACAAACAATCAATTATAAACAAAATAATATGAGCAGTATGAACTTCATTCCTATTTCTAAGTTCTTGGCAATCTCATCAGCTTGAAAAGGGGAATAATCTCCTGTATATACTTTTTTTTTTGTTTATTTGAATAGCACTAAATATACAAATATCATTTCAATAGCCTGGCTCTAACCCAGGTCCTCTATATTAAAAAATGTATTCCTCAATGCAACTTCTAATGCAACCACTGTTTATCTATAAGGATTGCACAACCTTTAAAAATATATCTATATGCTTACTTAGTTACTATTTAGTTGAATAGTACCACTACCAATGAATATTGCATGTAAAATAATATATAGTTTTTCATATTTTAAAATTAACACATCATGCTATTTGTAATGTTAATATTAAGCTTGAATATTAACTTCAAAATATGTCATTGCCTTAAGCATATGCTTAAGGGAAACAAAACTTTTACCTCGATTATTTATACTGCAATATTATTTTGGTCTACTAAAGAGTAATGGTTGCATTCCTAAATATTAGTGTATCTGAATTTGATGAAGGAAAATGTTGCAGTTAAACATTAATTCTCAACAGCGAAGCATTAACAGTTTTACTGCTTCCTTCTCTAAATAATGGAGAAAACAGTAAAAATGCCATCTTGCATAGTACTTTCAAAATATTAAACAGATATTATCACTTTCAGCCAAACACTGCATATTAAAACTCAACAAATCATTTGTAGTGCCTTATTGCAGTAACCAATTTATTTCTCTCTTGTATTTGAAACAATTATCTTAATTTCTGAACTCTGCTACACTCTTCTTTTGCAGCAGCAGTGGGCACAGAGATTAAACCACTTAGTGCTCAGAAAATGCATAATGTGCTTATATTTCCACATGCATGAACTATTTGAAAGCTGAATAATTTTTTGTAAACAACTATTTATCTTCTTTCTGCAAATCCTACCTAATAGTATTGGCAATTCAATCTGGCTAAATTATGAAAAAATATATGAATTAATTTATTTCACCAAACAACCTTACAATTAATTCACATAAACCAACATATTTCAGACTTTAGCAGTACCAAACCTAAGGTTCTCCCATATCTTAATCACCTGATTATATGTAATGTAAAGATCTCCTTAAATAATTTATCATTTTCACAACTGTGTGCCCTCAATCTCCTTCTTTATACTTCTTCTCCATTTATGCCTTATTTTAAAAAAATATATGAAAAATTAGAATGCCTAATTAGACAAATAGAAGGGCCTTGCAACAGTTATTGCAACAGCAATTATAGAACAGTAAAGGCAACTTAGAGCAAAATGCTTTCAAAGCCAGTATGCTTGGCACTTTGGAGGGATGGAAGAAGCCAAATAAGGAATGGAGGGAAAGTTCATGTTATATGTATCCCACTCAATTGTGATCCAAGTTATTCTCGCATCATGCCATGTTCAAGCCAAGTACATTGTCATTCTCCATGAAAGATAGTTTATCAAATTTAAGGCCATCAACAGCAACAAGTTTCAATCCTTCATGATATGAACAATATTTAATCATACAATAGAATTAAATAATAAAAATATTTACTTTGCAAAAATACTAACTCAAATTAAACATTTAACCTGTAGTGCCACTACTTCTCTTGTCATGCTAACAAGTATGATACAAAATGAAGGTCAGAAAAGTTACTAGAACAACTGAAAAACAACATGTTTATGAAGCACATCTCATATACTATTCAACAACCGTTGTGCTATTATAAATGTTGATAATATTTCATAATTTTGTAGCTGTTTGGCCTACATGATATTTTTTCTGGTAGGATATGCTTTGTAATTTTTCAATGGCTGTGAATTTGTGAAAGAGGTTTATATCTGGCAGCCAAGACAATGTGTCCAAACAATTGGATGATTTTCAAAATATAAGCTTATCCTCTTCTACAATTATGAGATGGATAAAGGACCTAGCTGATGATGTTGAAAATCTACTAGTAGCATTACATATAATATTGTAGCATAATTACTGGCAATAGATGACAGCAAGAACACTTTCCAAATTGCTATTTTTATCGTGGGTGTGAGCAGTGATCTTGAGATGAGGAAAGAGCTGTTAGATAAAGTGTCAATGAAGCACACTACCACCAGTTTTGATATATTTGCTAATCTGAAGTGACAGTGACGGTTTTGTTTTTCAATGGGGGAAACCTGTATCTCTTGTAACACACAGGACAGCTACAATGCATGGGAAAATATGCAGCGGTGGGATATCTCCAAAACAAATTAAAAGAAATAAAAGTTGCACATGATATTCTGGCTTTGCACCATATTACACACCAAGAATAAACACAATTTACTAAGTCAGTTTGTGAGTAAAGATACGGCAGCTTTTCCTAATTTAACTACAGAGATTTATCTAGTTTCAAATTATTCAGATTTAAGAGAGGTTTTAATGATACTATAAGAGAAATTTTTTGAATAGTTTCCAAGATATGAGGTATTAGAAAAAGATTTACAGGTATTTGTTACAGCCTTTAAAGTGAATGTGAAAAATATTAGACAAGCATTGCAGCTAGAGCTGATTAAATTACAGTGAGATAATGAAGTGAAAGATAAGTTACAAAATGCAAACATGTTTATTTTCCACAAGAGAGATTCTTTAGATTGCACAAATTTAATGCTAATATTTTAAGTATAATCTCACCTGAGTTGAAATATTTAGAACACTCTTTATGGTTTCACTTATTGAAGAATTACTCAGGAAATAAGTGAAACCATAAAGAGTGTTCAAATATTTCGACTTAGAAGAGATTAAAATGCGTGTTTCACTGTGTTGATTCCAAATTGAATTAATATTGAAATGTTAAGTATGTTTGAATCCACATATTTGTGCAAACAACTATTTAATCAATAAATCTAGATACAAAAGTAGATTCACTGATCAACTTACTGGATGTTCTACATCTATCACATATATTTATTTTTAAGGTATTAAGGATAAGCCACTCTTTAAATTTCATCTTGGTACCTAACATATTTACTTAAAATATTACTTAGAACCAAAATATCTTTCAGACTAATAGAATGAAAATGCATAATTCTCTTTCTTGTAGTACTAAATTAACTATATAGTAAACCTACCAAAAATTTATTCTATTCAGTCATTTACTCAGTCATCTTTGAATGTCCTTTAACATTTCATGATCCAAATTTAATAATCCACACCATTTCCAATTTATGGTTAAACACTTTGGGGTTAAATTGAGGTGGCATTTACAACCAACAATCCATATATGTTGCGCACATGTCTCAAATTCCAGTATTCTTTCTTTACATTCTTATACACTTATTTGAAAATAATCTTTCACAGACCAGCTATAACTGTTTTCAAAGCCACAATTGGTTAAATTATTTCACTTTAAAGATTGGAGGGCTAATCACTGCTATGATAACTTAACAGAATTTAAGTCAACTAACTTCTTCCATAGACCTATGTGCATTGAATAATACCTGAATCATATTTGTAACTTATTATCCATCTTGTTCAATATTTATTTTAATATTTTACTGCATTATGTCCAAACAGTATTACAGCAATACATCTTTTTTATATTCTGATTTTTATTAACCTTTTGTTCCCTCTTGCTCTGCATTATTTTATCTTTGTTTTCCTCTTTCTTTCTGTATTTTTCCCTCTTGAAGGTCATATAACCACTTCTAGCATTAAGACTAATATTTTTTACCTTTTTCTCATTACTAGCAACTGTTTTGACTCGGGTAATAGATGTTTGTTTCAGGAGAGAAAATATTTTTAGCCTATTGGTTATGCTGGCGAGTTCCTCATAAATTATCATTCTATAAGGTTATATACCATTTTTCTTTGTCACCTACAAAAGCAAAGTAATGTTATTTTAACCTGCTGAGCTACAACTTTAAGTAGCACCAAAACATGAACACTGCATTAAATTTCAAATTTTGTACCACAATTTCTAGTCACACCACTAGAGATGAAACTGTCAATATAAGAATAAAAGAAAGTCATATTAAAAAAAAAATGTATGCCTCAAGTAACTGCTGTTTAACTTCAATGATTGCACAGCCTTTATAAAAATACCTATTCATCAACTTAGTCACTCTTTAAAATAGCTCAAGCACCAATAATCATTACATATAAAGAGATATTTAGTTATTCAATTTGCAACTTAATACTTCATATTATTGGCAGCATTGATATTAATCTTTTTCATGGGTTTTTCTATATTTAAATATATATCACTGTCTCAGCATCATATGTATATCTTTTTGGCAGAAAAAAGCCTTTAGCTTGAATAAAAAGTACTGTTTAGCTAACTGGACCTACTAAAGAATAATGGCATATTTCCTTCTCATTAGTACATCTAAATTTTATTGACGTAACTTATGATAATTGTAATACACAAGAACAGGAGGTTGTATGGTTAGTTGTTTCTTTTTCCTAAATATGTTGGAAAAAAGCAGAGCTGACTGCTCACTTAGCTCTTTT
The DNA here is from genome assembly GCA_030762175.1 of Metallyticus violacea. NCBI lineage: Eukaryota > Metazoa > Arthropoda > Insecta > Mantodea > Metallyticidae > Metallyticus > Metallyticus violacea. The sequence continues at coordinate 52,907,398 of CM060832.1, read as the reverse complement.
GCCATTTCAACATAAATTATCACTGGAATATCAGCAAGAATCTAACCTTTTATCTTCCCAAGTTAATACTTCATGCCCAAAATAAACAAGACATTCTTGCTGCAGCATTGTAGTTTATTTAGTTTTTCATCTATTATTCGAAAATTAATTATAATTCCTCGCTCTTGTTTATAGAGTGGTGGAGATTTGGGAACTTAAATCACATGACCCTTATATTGTAAAAAAATGCTAAATTCTTACTTTTCCACAAAAGGAAATGTGTTTTATTTCCTATTAGAATTTATGCAGTATATTCACACTAACTCCTCTTACTTATACAACATTAGAACACGTTTTGGACACAATTACCCTAATCAACTGTTGATCCACTGCTCATAATCAATGTGGTCACTGGATCTTAAGGTGCTTCTGGCGGTCTCTAATGGTTCAAATAGGAACTTGCAGAGTTCATTAGTGGGCGGAATATCAAAATTAATTTAACTCCATTGGGTTCTTTCAGCAGCTTAAGCCCCTGGCTTCATTTTATAATTTGGGTGCAAAAGTGAGCTGCCATTGCTGATTTATCAATTTGTTTGAAATCAATTTTTCTTAAGTGTTCCTTTCTCTTTATTCTTCCAATGTATTTTTTTAATACTGTCTGCATATTTGATTTTGTAGATTCCTGTTCTATTGGTACGGCATCTTTTACTATGGTTTTGATTTATTTACGGATGCTCTTTAATATCACAGGTCATTAGCATCCCATTCAATTCAGGACATGAAATGGCAGACAAATTTTGCTCACAGTTCTCTTCTTTCAGGCTTGAGGTTCTTTTTCATGCCATAAATGTAGGAACACGAGACCCACAGCTTTACTTCCCTTTGGAAGGAAGCCATACTTGGGATTTTTATGCCTGAAAAATCCATCAACCCTGGTTGGGTTTGAACCAGCAATCTTGGGCTTAGATGCAAGTATGGTTACCACTACACCCCCAGGACCAACATTTTACTATGGAAACTGGTAAATTTTTTTATATATCTATTCTTTAAGACTAACTTTATGCCAAGTTCTTAAATATCCTATTGAATTTGTTGTGGTAAGTTGGATGACATTTTAAACTTCTGATCTTATGTATCTTGCCTTGATATTTTTAGTGTGGAAACCCATTAATCAGCCGAGTTCAGTTTGTCTTCCTTCCTAATTTTTAAATCTAGGAATGGGATCCACTTGTTTTTTTTTTTTTTTTTTTTCCCCTCTTCCTGGTAAATTAAGGAGCTCATGAATAAATATGCTAGAAACAGAGAAGGGGATTTTACATTGCTAGATATGAGAAACTTGTTTGTAAAATATTGGTTAATACTGAAGAAAATTTTGCTGAATGCATGTTAAAAGTTTTAGTAAGTCTTTTATCTCTTCTGTTTATAAATTTAAGGAGGTTAACTATTTCCTCAACATTTGTGCAAGATTTTATATTACGATACTGGGGGTTAAGACTAACATAAAAAGGCACCATTACATTCCTTGTTATAATTTATATATGAAGTTTTCCAACTAAATCAAATGAATTATTGATGTCAAAGCTTTGAAATATTTTAAATGAGGTGCATTTGTCATTAAAAACTTGTGCTATTTTGTATGTGCATGAATTTATATTGTTAATTAAATATTGGTCTCGTGCTGTTATCATTTTTATGTATTTAGGAAGCGCATAAAGTCACTACTGGCTTGCTTTGTGTGATACTCCATTTTTAGTGGTAACAGGATTCTTTTCCATTGGTTTGTAGTCTTCCAATTTTAACAAAATTTCTACTCTGTGCAATCGTTTTTGTATAAAATTACTATATTATTTCCTTTGTCGGCATTTATATTATATATATATATATATATATATATATATATATATATATATATGACACCAGTTTAATGTAAAACTGTAATTTTTTTTGTCTTTCCAATTTTTTGAGTTATCAAAAATTTTGCTACATTCTATTTTAACTAACAATTTTCTCCTTTGTTTAAGTGAAAAGTACAAATGGTAAGTCAACAGCTTATGATGGGAGTGATTACCATTGAAACGTGTCCTTATATTGTATAAGTGGAGTTAGTGTGAACATATTTCAAAATTCTAATAGACTATATTACCACTTCATTGTCTATAGCTTCACAAGTACAATTTAAATAACTGCTTTATGTATCTGAAAGGTAGATAACATTTTAAACAAATATTTACTTTCTTTCTGCTTACACTATCAACTTATATTTTTTTAATTCTATTTAGCTAACTATTCAGATCTGTAACAGGGGATGCACAACTATTATACAAAGAAAAGTGCCTTATGACCAAATGTGTAAGTTATATAAAATATGTACCTTAGTAACTTCTCTACTTTGTTAGCAGTATCCAACATTAATCACTATACACAATAAGTATAAAGAGAATTTCTTTGAATTATTTACAATATTAAACTTTAACTGTATGAATTTGATAGTCCTATAAGTATAAAGAGAATTTCTTTGAATTATTTACAATATTAAACTTTAACTGTATGAATTTGATACTCCTGAAAACAATGTAATTTTGGGTCACTTCCCCAAAAATGATCGCCACATTAAGAGCTATTTCCTAAATACCTGTTATTATATTTAACATTCTACTAAGTCCAACATTAACTTTCAGTTAACGTGTAATCCTATAAGTTTCCAATAAATATTGTCTGATGGGACAATTCTAACTTCATGTTTAGAATGGCTATCCTTTATGTTATTGAATATATAGGTAAACACAAGAAAATATTTGTAATGTTGCTATTTCTAATATAACAAAAATTTAATTACATAAAGCTTTCTCTCTGGATTAGCTGGAATGTGGAAGAATTATCAAATTTTTCTCTAACTTGTGGTTTATGATTTTTACAATAAATTTACAATTGGAGAAAGCAATATAATCTATAAAGAAAGTAACTTTTATTGGCATCTCGTATAATGAAATATGCTAATAATTGTTTATTTCTGTATTAAATTATGCATATTTTAAGTGTACAGCCATTGAGTTCCTGTTTTATTTTTCCTCCCCATTTTACACAGAATTTATAACTCATAATTTTGCAAATGCATACTATAAACAATTATATTTTATAATTAAAATGTCATGTGCTGAATTGCAATGATGAATTTATTGCACTAGCAGATTCATTGTAGAATGTGACACACTTAAGATGTACAAAATAGAATATATGCCCATTTCCATTATGTATTTAATTTTAATTAATTAACTGTTGAATGTTACAAGTTTATGACCTCTTAAATTATTGAATGATCATTTTGATTTGCAGATTATCAGTTGATTGTTCCTATATTTCCAATAAAAAATATTCAATTTAGAAAATTATTTCACCTTTAGCACCATGAATATTTCTGCTTTAATCTCATGGATTTCCTAATGCATAAATTTTTCGCAATTGCAATTTTTGGCTGTATTGCATAACAATGACAAAAACTCCTCACCTGCTGATTTACCACTTCAAGTTTCTCGAGGGGCTGGAATAAATTACAGCACAGCAGAATAGTGTGTAGTTCTTATGTGGCAACTTTATATAACTTTCTGTATATTTAATCACTGTTATGATCTTTAGTTGGTGTTATAGTTTCATCTTAAGCCATTATGGATTCACTTACGTGTGCTTGGTTTTCAATGGCTTTCTGAATAATTTGCTCATATATTAAAAATTATCTTTCCTCTGTAATATGTCATTTCTCTATAGCATATAAATCATTTACCAAAATAGGTAAATACAAATAAAAAATCTAGAAGTTTGTTCACTTTCTAAAAATAATTTGGTTTAAGATAGATGACCAGAAGTTAACAACTTTTATCTTTTCATCCTAGTATTTAACATCACCAGTTATTAATACATTTACTATACATAAATCTCCTTGGCTATAGTTAGGAATATCTTAAAAATTTATACCACATGCCTTACACCGTTATATCTTAATCTGAATTATACTTTAATGGGGAAAAAATGTTCATTCCATCTCTATACAACTTTTTATGTGGAATTTTATTAAAAATTGCTGATGCAAGAACAGTAATGACTTTGGTTGTTAACCTAAAATTGTCAAAAACAAATTTATGTCAGAATGAGAGCAAATATTTAGATCCAACTCCAGTGTATCTACATCAATAAAAAAGGAACAGTTTAAAGATTACACACTGAACACTATATCATAAAATTTGTCAATCTTATATATACGATATGCAAACAGTTTATTATATATTGATCTCTTATATACATGTTATTATAAAATTTATAGACCATATGTAAGAAAACTTTTGTTTTATAATTTTATTGTTATATTTATATAAACATTCTCTCCATTTCCAGTCCAGATAATTGTGTTAATTTCCTCTTTTAAACTGGTTCTTACATACAAGAGATAAGACGATAGAGATCATTTATATAAATAAGAAACAAAAGTGGCTCAAGTATAGCCCCTGTGGGACACGATGTAAAACAGGTCTAAATTAAGAATATTTACCATTGTGATAAACTGTCTGTTGTCTTCCTTTTAAATAAAACTCTGAAAATTTAATGTTACTATCATATAACCATAACCTTTCACCTTCTCAAGGAAAATGTGGTAGTCACATGCCTTAGCCCAGTCATAAATCTTGAATGATCATTACATAAAAAGTAACAATTAATTCTTTCTTTTTTCAATCTAATACCCCATACTAAATGCATATCAATAGCCAGCTTGAATAATGGGCTTCCCTAACTTCTAATATAATAGTTGTTAAGCATTTTTAGGGGATTGCCTTTTTCATTAGGCAATAAGCCTACTTGTTTTCCATTAATTTTATATTTGAAGGAATCCACTCTAATACAATTTTTCTGTTGTCTGCTAAGTATTGTTAAAAGTTTACTTCTTTCTGAATTACTGCACTACTAAAGTTGTGGATTCTGGTGATTAAATGAAGGAATGATACCTTCATGTCTTTAATTTCTCCCTCAAAGGCTGCTTTACCTTTGGCTATTGGTATATAGTGTGCAAACTCCTTGCAGTAAACTATAGCATTTCTTTGATATCTAGTTTATAACTGTTAGCACACATTGGCTAAAAATAGCATCATCTGGTGATTTGAACATTGAATAGCATTTGATGATCTGAAAGGTAAGGCTGAGCATCTGAAGGCAATCCCAAGTGTACCTCATCAGAAACAGTTTTTAGTGGATAAAATTATTCACAGCCATGGCCATATACCCCTGCATCTTCCTCCTTACCATCCAGATTTCAATCCAATTGGGCTGATTTGAGAGGCATTAATGGTCAGGTGGCACAGCAATCAATGGTAGTTCAATAGGAGTGTGAACAATGTAGGAAACTATTTCAAGAATATACCATATAAAAGTGGAAAAACTGTTGTGAACAAGTAAAAATAAAATAACAGCTATAACTATAATTGAACCTTTAGCCATTTTCCATTAAAATGCCACAAAATCCCATTTTGAACACCAGTAATTACCACATTTGCAACAGGTCTAATACCTCCATCACCTCACAGTACTTTTCTGCCGATATACTATTCCCTGTTCCTGGACGATTTAAAAAAACGTATTTTCTTAATATTTTCAATCTTGTATCTAATTGGATGTCACATAATTCTTGCTCAGTTTAGCTATCCCTCATTTTAACAAATTAAAAATTATGAAATATTAATATTCAGTCTCCATGCTGGGATTTCTTAAATGCAAATATATAGGCACATTTCTTGGAGAAAAATCTTTAAATGCATTATAAATACTGAATTGTTATTTCAGTCTTCATAAAATTAATGCATCTGAATTGTGCGAAGAAAACTGGTGCTTGCAATTCTCAAAAGAGAGGAAAAGGTTAAAGCTCAATACTCTCTTAGTTTATTTGCCATAATAAAAAATATATCATAGAGATATCAACAGTAATCTAGCTATAATTAAATTATTATAGATCGAGTCATACTACACACTCTTGTGGCCTCATTTACTTGTTTATATCTAAAACATGTTTGTTTGACCCATAGATAGAGAGATAGTTAGAAATAAATATGAAAAAGTATTAAAAGCATGAAGGGGGGACGAACAAATGGGCAGAGAAAAAAAAATGGGAGGAAAAAAATGAAAAACAAATACAATAAAATAAAAAGATTTAATTTATACAAAGGCTGATAAAGGGAACAGAATAGTGATGGTAGATAAAGAAGAATATATGAGGATGCAAGATTGCTAAAAAGTAAAAAATTTGTATATGTCTCTGACCCATTAATTGACTTATTAAATCAATCAATGATGCTCTAAAAACATGCAGTTATCCCAAAAGTAGCAAATACAAAATAAAACAGAATAACCCAAACACAGCAAAAATGTATGATTTACCAAAAATTCACAAGATTGGTAATGACAGGTGAACCATCTTTAACAACATAAACACACCATTGTACTATTTAGCAAAAAATGGTTGGCCAATAGATTCAAACAACTACCAAAATTTCGAAGCCAAAGTATAAACAATTCATTTCAGTTAATATAAAAAATTAAGGATATTAAATTACTGACAGCTTAGTAACTGTCAACATAAAATCTGTGTTCAAGTATACCTAAGAAAAAAATCTATAAACAAGAATCAGGACTTAATCAACCCATTTATCTCCATTTCTGTCAACCTCTTCATGAGCAGACATGAAACATACTTAACACAGCTTTCCCATGCATATTTAAATCTGTTACAGATGTGATGATAGTAGATATGTTATCATTCTTGGACACTAAAATAATAAAATATTAAGGCAATCTAGAATTTGGAATCTAAAGAAAAAACATGCATGCAATTATATCAAAGCTGACAGATTTAACCCTAAAACATATAAACATGCAGTAACCAACAGCTTAACATGCAGACTTGTTATCCCACCCATTTACAACAAAGAATACTCCAATTAATGCAATAAAATAGAACAGCAGATTGAAAATATTTATCAGAGAACCGGTTCATAAAAAGTACATAAGTTCTTCATGAGCAGACATGAAACATACTTAACACAGCTTTCCCATGCATATTTAAATCTGTTACAGATGTGATGATAGTAGATATGTTATCATTCTTGGACACTAAAATAATAAAATATTAAGGCAATCTAGAATTTGGAATCTAAAGAAAAAACATGCATGCAATTATATCAAAGCTGACAGATTTAACCCTAAAACGTATAAACATGCAGTAACCAACAGCTTAACATGCAGACTTGTTATCCCACCCATTTACAACAAAGAATACTCCAATTAATGCAATAAAATAGAACAGCAGATTGAAAATATTTATCAGAGAACCGGTTCATAAAAAGTACATAAGTTCTTCATGAGCAAACATGAAACATACTTAACACAGCTTTCCCATGCATATTTAAATCTGTTACAGATGTGATGATAGTAGATATGTTATCATTCTTGGACACTAAAATAATAAAATATTAAGGCAATCTAGAATTTGGAATCTAAAGAAAAAACATGCATGCAATTATATCAAAGCTGACAGATTTAACCCTAAAACGTATAAACATGCAGTAACCAACAGCTTAACATGCAGACTTGTTATCCCACCCATTTACAACAAAGAATACTCCAATTAATGCAATAAAATAGAACAGCAGATTGAAAATATTTATCAGAGAACCGGTTCATAAAAAGTACATAAGTTCTTCATGAGCAGACATGAAACATACTTAACACAGCTTTCCCATGCATATTTAAATCTGTTACAGATGTGATGATAGTAGATATGTTATCATTCTTGGACACTAAAATAATAAAATATTAAGGCAATCTAGAATTTGGAATCTAAAGAAAAAACATGCATGCAATTATATCAAAGCTGACAGATTTAACCCTAAAACGTATAAACATGCAGTAACCAACAGCTTAACATGCAGACTTGTTATCCCACCCATTTACAACAAAGAATACTCCAATTAATGCAATAAAATAGAACAGCAGATTGAAAATTTATTTATCAGAGAACTGGTTCATAAAAAGTACATAAGTTCAAGAGACAAAAACTTGTTTAACATTAACCTTATGGAATACCATTTGGTTAACACTAAATTCGATATTTCTAAATGGGAAGGCAACCTTGTCACAGAGGTTCTATTTGTACAGCTTGAAAATTCCTTTTTCTCTAAATATTCCAGTAATTGGTTGAATATCGGGACTCAAATGAGCTGATTCTTTTTGTGCAGGATTGTTTACTACATTGTTACCAGTAGGTGTCAAGTAGAAGATAGTATCAAATATCATTAAGAGAGATTAATGCCAAGAATGCCTTTATGGTGATTTTTATCATCTTATAATATAGCGGCTCCCCCTTCTTTAAATTTCTGAATACACATTTAAAGTAAAACAAAATGAATCTTAATTAAATCTCAAAAGTAAATTTCAACACCCTTGAAACACTAACAACTTATTAGTCCACCAGATTACCTTGCAGAATTTACTAATTTAAAAATTGGAAGGAGGTGGATGTCATGATCACAAAGTCTTTTATCCGTTTTCAAGGTCTTGTTGAGTTTAATTCTCTGTTTATTAAAAAACTGAATGCGCGCACTCTCTTTAAATAGCTTGTTGTGAAATAAGCTAAATACAGCTTAACTGTATATGTAACTATTTTATTAGCATTAATCCTTTGTAATAAAAACAAATGTAGAAATACCCAAAATTTGCCTTATTTATGCTTGGATAATTCACTTGGGTCTGTTTTAAAGAAGAGATGCACGACAGTTCAAACATGAGCACACTATAAAAGTGATGCTACTGGTGGTGAATGTAAACTACTTTTGTTTGTCTGATGAGAGACTACTGTAGTTTTGTGAAATGAGCTGGAAAATTAACAACTGAAGGAAATTAGTTGATTTTCAGCAAAATAATAATATATGAATGCTTTCCCCCCCCCTCTTGAGTATAATAAGTTAAAAGGAATAGCATATTGGCCTAAATTGAATGCTTTCAGCTCAGCTTACTAGTCCATTGGTCTTGGAAAACATACATTATAAATAACATATCAATCTTATAACACTTTTTTAATTAGAAATGATCTGTGATAGTCATAATTCTGTCTAATTATGACTAAGTACCATCTCTGGAATGCAAAAATCATAATAACAACAAGTTGTACTAAAATAACAGAAAACAAATGAAGGAAATCTTCAGCACCAGCCAGCTTAATTTAACTGGTATACTCGTGATTCCATTTGCTAAATAATGTTTCTAGTCCTTTGAAACTTGTAAAGTGCATGGAAGTGTTGGTATTACAATGAACCGAGTACAATTTCTTTTTGTCCAACCTGATAAGACAACACTAATAGTTGAGACATTATTAAAAGTTCATCATTATAGTCCTATTTACAGATTTTGGCCACCCATAGGAATTAGCATTACAAACTTGTGACTATGCTTCATATTACTAATGATAACCTTTGGTATTGTGGGCACAATTCGGAACATTTTGTAAGATACCTTATGGACCACATAATGTTATGGATTCATGAATATGGGAGATCTGCAATTCAAATCCTGCCAGAACTGTCCTCCCTGATAGTATTTTTGCAGTTTTTCCTTATATTTCATCAATGGCAAATGCTGAAGAGGTACCCTAAAACATTCGATCTGCCACCTTTCCTTCATAAACCATTTCTTTCCCAATTTATCACTTCATCTCATATTATCAATGCACACTGCCCATGACATCTATGTAGTAAAATGGGAATTTAACACTAAGGTATAATCAATGTTTCTTTCCCAAAAGCTTCCTTTGCAAGTAGCTCATTTTTTCACATGTCTAGTTACCACTTTGTGTTCTCCAGGATTATTAAACAATGTGCCAAAAGAGTTTTAATCTTGTAAATTCACAGTTGACATGTAGGAGCAATTGCTCCTCTGTTGAATCAATAACTGTAATTGTAATAACTAATTTCTTTCTGTAAAGGTTCAGGGAATTAGCAGAAACTCAAATATTTGCATCAAACAAATCTTTGTATACCACATTTTTCACATAAGTTGGTTCACTAGGTATCTTCATAAAAATTATAACTCTTATATTAATCACAAAATATATGCAGCTTACTAAATGAGATGTGACAGAAATCTTTGTATCTGAATGCAAGAAAGAATGTCGGTGGCAGCTTGAAATTCCGAAAACTGGTGAAGTGCTACATATGACAATAGATACTAATGAAGATATTTTAATCTTATTTCTTCTAATTAAGTCAATTCTCCTATCCTTCAAATCTACAAATATATCAAAATTGACATCTAAAATGTTCCTATAGCTCATAAAGCTCTTTATGGATGAAAACATTGGCTAGGGAAACACATGCTTTTGGAAATTAGGTCTTTCAAGTATATTTTTATCCAATTTAAACAAGAAAAAACTTCTTTCTATGGACACACTAATGGATACAGAGATACTGAGGTGAAAATAACTTATAAACTTCCTGGAACATCTCTTGGTAATGCTCCTTCACAGAATTTCCAAAATCTTTACAAAAGTGACAAGAATGTAATCTATATCAGCATAAAATATTTTAAGTTCACTTTACAGTTTCCTAAATATGGGTAGTTGCATTCAGTCAAGTTCTGCAGAGCATGTGAAGCAAATTTGTAGTCTACTAGAATTATTAATGCTAGCCTGTTCTAATTTTCAATTCTAGTAATGATTTGTGACACATTATTACTAATTATTCCATAAAACATTACTTGAACTTCAAAAATACTTTCACGAGATAATTGGATATCCTTTAAGGTTAGAATTACTTTCCACTTTTGCATCACCTAATATATTAGTACAATAATGCATTTTTTACTGTTCAATTCACAAATTGGTTAAATTTTAGTGGCACAGTCATTTATATCCAAACCAGCACCTTGAAACTAAATTCAGTCATTAATGTCATACAAGAAACCTCTGCATTCATGGCTGGATAAACTTGTCATATTCAGGTGTCTACCATTTACTAAATTCTGTATCAGTCCATTCCATTTTGTACTACTATGTTAACAACATAGGTTTGATTTACACAGCTGTAGGAACTCTCCTCCTGACTATCAAATTGAGCACATGATTACATTTGTCTGAATTGGGAAAGAAAAATAGAATTAATGCTGCTAAAAATACTACATTGTGAAATAATTTTACAACTTTGTAACAAAACTAAATTCAAACAATGTCCTAAGAAAGAAATGAAAGCTTATCTCGTCTTTCTTCTGATGGCCATTACAAATGTTCAGGCATCACACTTGCACCATTGTAACATTGTATTATCAATTTATAATAACTGAACAGTCCTAGTATGTTGTCCAATAGAAAAAGCACTGCGTATGTAGTTTGATTGGAACTAATATCATAAAAGCCTAAATAATGCTCGACTAATTTTCCATCCACATGAATTTCAGGGCATTAGCAGTTCAGACCAATATCAGTTATGTCATCAACTTAGATGAGAAAAAAATGAGTTTCATTCAAGTCTTTCTGTATTTTGTTCATATATATAGGTTGAAATACATTCAATTAGTTCATCCTAAAGTGCTTTGGAGTAGCCAATGAACTTCAATTATTTTATTATAAAGCTTTTTAATTCCATCAGAATTTATGGAAGTGAAGTTGTTCTTTGAAATTATCACATTATTCGATGACTCTTTATCATGTCCTCATGATGCTAAATCTTGTCTTCCTAAAAATAGAGCAACTTTAATAAATTATTACATGAAGTTCCTATTTAACTGGGCATTCTCATTAAATATTCTGATTCTTAATGTAGATTGCAAATACATTAAAGTTTCTTTAATTGTATTACACACTTTAAATGTTACTCTGAATTTCCTGTTTATGAAAAACTTGAGTCGAGTTTATTAAGTCTCTAAATCCTATATTATTCCAAACATTTTTCTTCACTTCTAACAAAAGACAATCCAAAACAAAAGTTTTTTCACAAGAATGTTATAAATATCCATATATATATTCTTTATACAAATTAATTTTATAATGCAACTCATAAGACAGTTCCAACTTTTTTGCTTTTTAACAGACAATAATAAATGTGCAGTGGAATTATTTTATATTAACATGCACCGTTTAATTTGTCATGCTACCAAGAGAATGTCTTTAATAAATTGCACTCCATGTTGCTTTCTGCATTCATTCAAAACTACTTAATAAACAAATTAAAATGAATCAATGAAATAAAAATAATCAATGCCAAATAACTATAAGAAAAAATTAGCATGTTCTTCTCACTTAAGCAAATGCTCAACAGAAAAGATACTTCAAGGGTATGTGTAAGAGCAGGCAAAGAAATGTTGCAAAGAGATTTGGCATGCAACATACCCATAAACTCTTAATGCTGAAAGAGACAGTAATATGTTGCCATCTCAAAAGACAGTGCATTTGTTTGGATCAGGGAAATATACGCTTATTTTTCTTGGAAGATGAAAAAGTGGCAAGACAGGTAGAAAGAGAACAAGTGAGAGGATGGAAGGAGAAAGTGAGTACGAATGGGTGAATTACATGCTGCTTTATGCATTTTCAGATATTGCAGAATGTATTTGAGCACAAGATAAAAATACTCAATTTAATTTGAATTTCATTTAAAAATTTAGATGAGTTGCTAGTGGTCAACGTTAACTTAAAAGGCTTCCCAGAAAATTGTCAACTCACTTGTTCACCTCCAAATAAAAATACACAAATTTTTCATTTACTGCATAGCCTTTTATCATATTTACAAATTTCAGCTCTTATAATATTTGAAAGTATAGTATTCTGAAACAGGGAAGTTGTTAATCCTGTCATTACATTCTCAATTTGTTCTCAGTGCGCATTACCCCATGAATGAGCTATGCACTCCATTATCAAGTGGAGATAATATGCACAACTAATTCCAAAAGCACAAAAGGAGAATCGAATATATTTAGTGAAAATTAGTTTTCAAAGGTTGTAAGACTACATTTAAAAAAAACTGAACAGCACAAACAATAGGGGAAAAACTCAAGAGTATTTAGTGGGTAGCGAAGGATAAAAGAGGATGCTAGTGTACAGAGTATGTTGTTAATTAGAGTGACATGCTGATCCCTGCTGGAGGCGCAATAAAGGAAAGCAAATATTTATAATTCATTAATTTAAACTTTCATACAGAAATAATTTATATTTTTTCTCCCCTTAATAATGAGCATTTTATTAATAAAACAATATTGCCCCTCTCATTAACTAACCACTGAAAACTGCAAGCAAGTAAATGTTCAGTGAGGTACAACAATAAATTACTCCAGCATTTTAACATTCTTATAATTCAGAATAAAATGACATGTTTTCCCAATCAAACTCACTCCATACTGTTTGAATATTAATATCATAAAATGTTAAAGATTGGTAATTAAATTTTCCAAAATTATTTACATAATACTAATTGCTTTACTGAAGAGACTTTATTATCTTTCTTGAACATATCTAATCAACCTTGCTGCTACATACTTGAAAAGAAAAGTTAAATTGCTCACATTTTTTTTCCACAATGAAACACTTGCAAAAAAATAAGTTAGTGGGTTCTAAACCTAATCAGTTTAGGGGAAATCAGCTCTTGCACACATTAAGGTCATACAAAACCTTCAGTACTACATGTATATGCAATTCCCAAATTTGGCAATAGGATATTGGAAGGGAACAATGAAACGTTGTGTTAATTATATTATAATACTTCTCTAACGTTCTATTAAAATTGCACATTTCATTGGAACTTAATTCCAGTTCATATAAAGCAATATATAAATTTGTAGATTAATCAATTCTTTCTCCAGATTTATTTTTCTTCCCAAAATCATAAATTTTCTCTCTATAATTTCCTTCGAGAAACAATCAAGGGAAGGGCATTCACCAACCCGTCCTTCAAATTAAATTTTAAACTAACTTGCACTATCCAAAGTAGCAGAATATAAGAATTAATGAATTTTATTTGGGGTTTTTCTTGAAGAAATCCTATTATGATCTTTCATATATTTTTTCAAAATGCAAGCTAATCTTAGGAAGATTAAAAATAAAATTATTTAAAATCATGTTAAGATATTAAAACCCTCACATTCCGCTCTTAAAACCGGGACATGTTTCGTGAGACCTTGCTCACATTATCAACCATAGAATGACTGATGGTTCAAACTATGTTGGAGGTTTGAGTGTTAAGTGACTTAACACAATCTAAGTCGCCACAGATTAAAAGTAAAAAGTTTATGATCATTTCATTGTGCGATTCCTACATTCATCATTAAATGTAAGTTCAGGTTTAGTTTTCATGACACTGAAATCGGTCACCCTGGATCTCTAATTGGAGATGACCAAATAGAATATTATTGTAACAGCACATTTATCTTTTGATACATCTACTTTGTTATGACTGATAACAGCAGTTTACAATTATTTCCTTTCCACTAACAACACACATTTCTTGAACATTCCTTCATTTGGTCTTTCATCCACAAAATATGAGAATCTTAATAATGTTGTCAACTTTCAGAACTTTTTGTTTCTGCTAGTGTTTTAAATATACATCTTAGGCCAATATATTAGTCTGCCATACCTTACAATTTTATTACCCTTGCTAGCATTACGATAAACATATTTATTTTCTCTTGCACTAATTATTTATGCATTGGTCAGATTGATCTAAAATTTCTACCTATGTAATAAATTTACTAATTTTTATGCACTTTAGTCTCATTATTAGATTAAGTTCTGCAACCATGAAACTTGCTTTTACTATGCTCGTTTGTAATTTGGAATCTTTGAATCATGGACATTTTATGGGCAAAAACCTTATTAACACTTAATTAGTATATTCATGAATATTTTATCTAAAACTAGCAGTAAAAATTACTTACATGGCTGTTTATGTTAAAAGAATTTTTTTTGTTTCTTACCTACACTTATTATAATTGAGGTTTACTTATTTTTTGTTTCCTCAACTAGACATACGTGACTACAAATTCACTACTTAACTGCAAAAACATGCTTTTAAAATATAAAAGGATTCAGCAGTATAAAAAGAAAAACTGTTTTACTGACAATGCTTTTTGTACGACTTAGGTTACCTACTTCAGAATTTTCATTTGTATGTATTTTTAAAGTTATTATTTGCTTATACATTTAATTGTACTGTCCTCTGCATTTAGGCTATACACTCTTGGATTATATCACAAAGCTGAAAAATTAAGCTTCAAATTGAACTGGCTGGATTCACTTTTTCCCCCCCTTCCTTTCAGCAGTTTGAAACATGCTTATGTTTTTCAAAGTTCAACATTCTGTTTTATATTATTGTAATTGTTTTATATGTAGTAGTATTATTGTTTTTTATGCTTTTTATTATTGTTGCAATTAATTTTTTTCTCTCCTACACCAAGGCAACTTATTTTGGGTTCATTCATTTAAATGGGTTTGCTTTTCTATAAGCTTTGACTACATATTTAATAAATAATTACAAAATAAGCTCACTTGTTCACATAATAAAATAGCATTCTGTCCATTCTCTCCAGGAACAATGCTTAGAATTCTCCTTCACATTTTACAGTGATATAATCGTGATTAATCATAATTACTCCATTAAAAGCTCATGTATTAAGCACCTAATTGCTTTATAGGAAGAAATGAGTTTCTGCTATGGAGGAAGCAAACAGTCAAATGAAATAAACTCAAATCATTACTTTCAGTTAATTGTACATTTCTGCTTTACATAGAATTGCTTCCTCTCTACAGTCTTCCATGTCTAACCATTAAATCAAAATAAGATTTAAAAAAAAAAAATTGTTTCTTACAAAGTTGCACTTAAATTTTGGATTTGTCGTGCTAAGGTAAATGGTCAATGTTAGCTAATTTTATATTCAGATCTTGATCACCTATTAGCATAACAACAAATTAGCTTCCAGACAATGAACATTGCATTAGCTAACCATGATTTGCTATTAGTTTAGCAGATCCATTATATTGTACAAACATAACTGAATTTTAGTGCAAGCTTCATTATGCTCTTGGAATGCCAAAGTTCTCCAATCCAATGCCAATCATTCAAAACCATTGGATATTTTCTCTAATCACAGCGAAGCAACTGACAGGATTCACATTCTACTTCTGAATGATTAATTACAGCAGTGTCAAAGTATAAAAACATTTACAACCAAAGGAGTAAAAGCTGAAACTATTTTCATGTGCTTGTTATTACTAGACAAAGCTCCTGTTAAGCAACTGAACTGGCAAATGTGCAGTATTTCACTGCACTGCACTATGATATGGAGTACAACTCTATTTTTTGGCATTTAATGCCCTGCATTCCATCCACTTCCCAGCTTTTATTCATATATATTTTAGAAGTTGTGACATTTGTTAGAAAACACCTGGTATACTTTCAGACTAATGCTTCCTTAAAAAATACACTTTCACAATATATTTCATGTGTCATCAGTGTCCACCACCTATAGTGAGTGCCTCAGTAGTAACGCGCATAAATCACTACTTAAAAAATTACAATAAATAATTGCAACATTGTCTTATCCAATTGGACAGGCAAATATCTTTATATGCAATTATGGAAATTACGTTTCAACTCCAGGACAACTGCAATTAGCATTTTAAGTTAAGCCTTTGCAACGATTCATTTTTTTAGAGCTGTAATTAACTCATAAATATCAATTATTGCAAATGAGTCTAGTTCTCTAAACCTAACAAAGAGGTTGATCATTATAAATAAGTTCATATAAAGTAAATCAGCTTCATTTCATTAAAATACTCCAAACTGCCACAATGCATATTTTACTTTTACAGTATGAATGTGGATGGTCTTAGCAATAATTTAGGCCTATGTTAAATTACCTGTTATTTTTCCTAGTTTACCATACCAATTTTAATTAGTCCTTAAAACAATGCTTAATAACCATATGACTCAAAAACTTCTTACTTAAAATTTAGTATATTATTTTCTCCTGGCTCCAAGTGAGGAGCTGGAGAAGATGAAGAGAATTTCAGAACTGAAGTGACTCAGCACTTTAAATCAATTTCCTCAAGGAAGCATTTGAAATGAAAAGATTTGTACTACAGTGAGACTAATTCACAATATCAGTCTCAAGAAATAAAGAAGACACACTTATTTTTATCCTACAAAGTAACTGAAATCATGGAGATTTACAGGTAGCTACCCAGCATTTATAAGCAGCAATGCTTTCATACGTACATTCTCTTTAAAACCTTTAATTTAAGGTGTGCCCTTTAACTAAGCACATCTCTGAAGGGAAGTTTTGCTGTTTATGTGCAGCAGAAAATGTAACATTTTCCTTCCTTTACAAAAGTTACATGTATGCAAAATATTTCAAACGAAAATATGTTCATAAACCCCAGCCTTTTCAACATAGTATAAAAGTACACAATTAAGGACAAAATCTATGTGCAACGTTCTTTTGCACTACCTTTACATAAGTTTGTACAAATTACATTATAGATACAGAATACAAGCAAGCACATACTTGCTCATTTGAGTTGTAGATGACTGGAGGCAATTAAGAGTTACGCAAGCTTTATATAAATTATTTATTTTACCATTTTGGTGGAAGAACTGTGCTAATATATTTTGAATTTCAGCTTTTTGATTACTTTGTAATCTGCGATAAAATGTGCATTCTTTCATTTTGAAGCCAAATGCTTTACTTTATATTTAATCCACCAAATGAGATGGTTGTCTGGTCACAGAGTTGAAAGGAATTAACTCCTTCAAATCACAATTTAAAAGCTTTGCATTAATTATCCTGTAGTGATAGCATTTTTACCCCCCCCCCCAGATAATTGACAGTTTACTGTTACAATAATGTTATAACTACCAGCATTATAGTTATATATATATATATATATATATATATATATATATATTGCATTTATTCTTCAAAGTGCCAGAGAAAAGACAGATGATTTATGAGCAAGGAAGAAGGTTACAACATAATAAAAGGACTGACATACAAACTAAGATCTAAAAGCAATTCCAAGAAATCAGTGGAACTCCCTGCAGATATGTTTTTTCCCCCCTTAATTTTTAAGTATTATAATTCTTTTTGTTGTCACATACTACCTATAAGCTCCCTTATAAAGCAAAATAAATGCAAACTATTTTATCATACTTTCAGTTGCATATGAAATGACTATGCATCACAGAAGAAGAAAAATTAGATACTTTGCAGTTTCACAATTTTAGCTCTAAAACTGACCAAGATATTCATTTATATGCATTGATGGAACTTCAGATAGTTTAACGCCACAAACCCAGTGCAAGTATACAGATTATGAGAAGCAAAAGTTGATCTGCAATTTATAATATATGTGTTCTATTAATTAGGTATGGGGAGTGGATACAAGTTTGTCAAAATACAATTCTCATCTTACATGGAGCGACAAAATTAGGCTTGCCGAATCGTAGTTATAACCAAAAAGAAAACTCTTCAGAAAACAGGACACAGTAAAATATCTCGTGCTGTTTTTCAAAGTGTTTATGATGAGGGAGCAGATCAATAAAATTCTGATTAAAACTACACATAATTGTGGCAAAGAAGAAATTAGTTGGATGCACAGAATGCATTAACAAAGAATAGCCTATTGCTGATTTATGATATATATTTTACATGAATTACTTTCACAACAATTTTTCACATAGAATGGGGAAGATCCAAAGTTAACATATGTAGCATTTATGAAGTACTTACAATTAAACCAGTGTCCCGACAATAGTTTTCTTATATTATATAGTCTAAGATATATTAAAAAAAAAAGAAAAAAGAGAGAGAGAGCAGCATTAATGTTTGCGTTCTAATTTAATTAAAAAAAAGTTATAAGTTAATAGTCCAAGATTTAAGAAGTCAGTCTGTTTGTTCTGCTCATCAGCCTGACAGAGTTGATGCTACTATTAACCCGTTTGCTGCTGTGTGCCGATCTAGTTTGCTTCATGCGACCAGAGGCCTGCCTCATTTGTACTGCCATAAAATGCTGCACCTTATAAAGGGAAAATGCACCACTTGAAAATTTGCTTCTATAAATTCAAAAAGAGCATATAGTGTCACAAATCTTTCTATTTATAAGGAGTGCATGTTGTACAAAATTGATTATTAGTAACACAATCATATAACTTTAAACTACTCTTATTTCAACCAATATTAAATATTTTCAAAAGATAAATATGGTTTTATCAACTTTAAAATTATGATATACAATGAATTTAAATGTTTATGATGATAGGGGTGTTCATTTAAAAATGGCATAGAACAATTATGCAAACTGGCCTGATGCAACTATATATTTCAAAAATTAAACATGTGCAAATATGGAAAGAGAAGTGAACTAGTTAAATGTACTCGCTGACACAAGCAGAAGTGAAGACATATCAGATGAAATATTATATTTAATATACTGTGTGATGTCTCAAAACACTATTAACACACTCCGATTTACATAAATATGTATGCACTGACATTTAGCACTAACATTAATACTTAGTCTACTACTGATAATGTAATATAAATAAAACAAATTAATGAGTTAAGTCTACTATAATACTATTGAAGTAATCTTGCCTGTCAGGGCAGACTGGATCCATAAGGGCCAGGACTCGCTCAAGATTTGGGGCCTGGTATAGTTGACTCCCTGATGGAGGAAACATTTGGAAAGTCTGGAAACCTTAATAGTTCTCTCCTCTCTTGACAAACATGCTAGAGTTTTCCAAAAAGATGTGCATGCCATATTTACCTATATTTCAGAACATCTTCCTGGTTACAGAGTTAAAATTACTCAATGCGCTGACAGAATTCAATGCAAGCTTTGAAAGCACTCCATATTGAAGTTGGTGTCGCCATGCCAAATCTGTTACCCACTCAGGTATAAAGGAGAATGAATGAAGAGATAACCTTGCAAAATAGTATACAGTGTGCATTTTTATATGATATGCATCTTTTTCAAGTATCTTTTCGATCGATGAGTCAGATTACTGCTACATTCACAGCCAACAAATGGTACTGTGGGACAGTCAGACCAGCACCAGGCAAGCTTGAGGGTGTATTGCTGGATCTAGTCCCTGGTATAAGGAGACTAGTTAGTTCATTGCAACAGGTTGTTTGTTACTGCCGTTAACACCTTTCACAAATATCTGTAAATCACTGGAATCTCCCATGACATAAGTTGCCACAGATTTGGAGAATCTTGAAAACTCTTCACATATATCATACGGTTGTGTAGCTTTTGCAAGATCTAGGAATAGGTAGAGTTTGAAATTGTATACTAATTTTCTGGACACAGGGAGATAATTGAAGACATGTTAATGACATACATAACTGGAGTTGTATAAGTCTTTGAAACTGCATTTCTTATATCCTACATTTATGTAATCAATCTAATGCAGTGTTACTTAAGAAAAACTGAGTTGGTTTGCACATGTTGAATACATTAATGTAGGATATATTACCACTCCATTGTCTACAGTTGATAAGTACACTTTACTCGCTTGACATTTCCCATATTCTTAATTGTACTTCTTTTTGCCTATTCTGGGTGCCAAGAGTGTTCAGCATGGAAAACGTTTTCATCAGGAAATTGCTGTCATGTGAAAAAGATAGAGAAAAATGGTCAACAAGCATGTTAGCTATTGTTTGCAACCAAATAAAGATGTTAACCATTCTTCTAACAACAGTTCGTCTACAGGCTGAAGATGGGAGGGATCATTCCCAAAACACATGTCCAGTTTTTATGCAAGTGAATGGAGTTAGTGTGAACAAATTTTAGTACTGTTTACGTTAAACATTTTTATAAACTGAAATCTTTTTGAAATTTAAATAAATGTTGGTTATGACTAGGGTAATTTATTATTTTTTGAATCTCTTCATGTATTTTATACATGCCTCTTGTGAGGATGGGTTTCATACATATTTAAATTAACATATTTTGGATGTTTTAATAACAAACTTGATTTCCTGCAAAAACTGTACATGATCGGAATTAAAGATTTCAGATTTGAATTCAATATATGTTAGTTATGTAAAATCACCAACTTTAGATTAAAGTGGGAGGAAAAAAAAAAAAAAAATAAAATAAAATTTTGATTAACTAAATTATTTCCTATGATATAATTACAGCATTTTGCTAGGTCAATAATATTCAAATTGCATCTTAGTAATTTAAGCTCTTGTTAATATAAAATCCTGCTTGCCAGAGGGAGGTTTTCAGTTTTGCTGGCAAGGTTCAAGCAGAATAAGGCAAGGATCTGCAGTCTATAGTTTGGCCCATAATGACTCCATAACCCCCACCCCCAATTTCAGAGGGAATATACATAAATGCAAATTCTATACTAAATCACAATGGGAAATTTTTGGGGGGCTCGCTTTCTATGAAAAACATTTCACCACCCACATTTTGGTAATGATATTTGCCATCAACTTAAAAATTGTTAACTAACAGAAAACCATCATTACTCTTAACTCAGTGTTTTCTCTCCGCCCCACCTCCCCCCATTAGCAAATGCACAGAAACAAACTTTCTTTTCAGTAAGAACACTAGTGGGCTTTCTGTTTAATTCATTTACATTTTAAACTGGCAATCCTAACTTTTTATTTATATATATAAAAAGCAGCAGCATTGTTGCTGGTTGATCTATGATTAATCCCACTGAAAGTAACGAAGGCTTCCCTATTAGTTATTTTTTTCAAAATAATCTGCAAGAATATATAATCTTAGTATTTTTGATTAAGTCTAGAATATAATCATTTAAATTGCACTTTCTAAATTAAACAGCACTTTCTTGCTGGTTGATCTATGATTAATCCCACTGAAAGTAACGAAGGCTTCCGTATTAAATTAATTTTTTTCACAATAATCTGCAAGAATTAAACCATACAAATATTGTTTCAAACTTAAATATATTTTTGTTAAGTATAGAATATGATCATTTAAAATTGCGCTTTCTAAATAAACAGCACTTTCAAATTACACAAAGTATACAAGCATGGTTGCTAGTTCATGTGTGATTGTCATATTTGAAGTAATAAAAGGCATCCTTATTTTATGCTTATCTTTGACAAGAAAATCTGTAAGAATTACGCATATACAATACATATTTTGACATTAAGTCCTTGGAATGTTATTACTTAAAATTCAAATTTATGACTGCTTCCTGGGCATCAACTTTCCTCATCTATTTATCAATAACGTAATGCAGAACTCTGGCAGCATTTATTTTTGGGAAGTTTGCCTTCATTTCCAGTCAATTTGATATTATTTATGCTATAATGTAGTATTGCTAGTGGCAATCCAATTTTAAAAAATAAAAGTTTCATGCTTTGTAGCTCTTGCACGGGTCAAGCAAGAGATATTTTATATGGCACAAGAGAAATTTCACTGTTAAAACTACAGTGTTCCTTATACATTTAATGATATATGGCGAGTCCAGTACTGCATTGTCATCAAGTCATAATTCTTAAGTCAGTTTAGGACATAAATAACACCATTTCCTCTGACAATAGCCAACTTTAAAACTTCTCAACCTCAACTTTCAAAAGAGTGGTATGTATTTTACAGATTCAAAATATTTCCGTTACCAATACTAACCTTACCCTAACTTCTTTCAAATAATGCAAAGGAACTTCACAGAACTTTTATGTTGGTATAATCTTTCATGTAGTTTAATAGCATTTTTGGAATTTACCCAACTTTCTATTGGAAATAGGAAACTGCCGTTGCCATAGACAGGAACTATTCTCAGAACCAAGCCAGGAAAGGGGCCCTCCAATGCCAAAGAATAGTTTTATTAGGAAGTAATCATGTTGGGAGGCATCGGAGTTAAAACTCCATGCAAAATTGGGGGTTGAGGGATAAATATAGTTACTAGAATTTCAATATCAATGCTAGTCTTGGCCGCTTAGTGGGGAATGTTAAGGATACGTCAAAGGATCTCAATTAAGGAGATCATGTAGTAATTGTGGGGCGATTATGAATATTATGAAAAAAGGTCTCAATTACTCAAGAGAGATGGACATTAACTTCCTTTTGGATAAACCAGGTTGGGGCAGTTAATTGCAGGCTTGATCAGTTTTTAGTGCAGTGGAAACTCATCACATTAAAATTATTGACATGCCATCCATTGAAGGATATGGTTACACTACTCATATAAAGGCAAGGTTATGTCTATACTTTCCATTACAGACAATAATCTTTTGTACAATCATGGGTGGTTCTAGTAATATTTCTGCAATAGTTACCAGGATTTTCCTTTTTTGGGCTAAAGGACATTAAATATCATTGAAACATATCAACCGAACATGATTCAAAGCCAACATTTAAACAAATTCACTATTTCATTAAAACATGATTCAACCTATACACAGCTCACACACATTATTTCATCGAACAATTTCGAAGTCTACAAATCAGCAAAATAATTAATTTCAAATATAAAACCCAAACTTTATACCTAATGGCTAACAGAACATCACATGAATAAACGGGAAATATTACATCTTTGAATGTTTGGCTTTAAAAGGACAGCTTATTTCTGTAGACAAAAATTAAGGCCAACTTAGGAATAAGATGGGAGTTTGATATAACTGAACCCTGTGTAGTATTGTCTGGAACAAACTTTGGAGCGTTGTTCATATTAATATAAAAAATTAAGAACCAATTAAATTAGCATTATAATGAACTCCTACAGGAAATTTTATGCACAGTTAATTTTCCAACTAGAAACAAACAATATTCCAAAACAGCTATTAATGTTTTTATAGGTATAAAAGACTCGGATCATGGAGTTGCAAAAAATTGAGTTTGCAATTGCAGAATAGTGAATAATAAAACCAGCTTATGGAACTAACTTGTTAATATACATGATTAACGTAAACAACAAGTTCAACTCCTTAATTACTTCAAAAAATTTTCACCTCGTGTACAGAAATTTAAAATTGCTGGCTAACACAAGATATCAAAATAGAGAACTTCTGCATAGGGGAGAGGAAAAAAAGTTGCTATGAAACAAATAAAATCCTTGCACAACCTTAATCTTAAATTTTAAGAGCTTGCTTTCTTTTAATCAGCACACCCACCATACCATTTTGAATATTCCAAAAATAACATTAAAATTTATGCCAAACAAATGATCTTATAAATCCTCAATCATGTCACGAGTAATATTCATGCTAATTTCCGATTCAATGAATCCAATTGCCCAATAAAATTCTGGTTTCCCTTACACACCCCCCTCTCCCCCTCCCCAAGCAAGCTTTAAACACTAAATGCAAAAGTTGAAATAGGTTCCACACATTTTCCTAGTCCCTGTTACAGCAAGTTTATCACTTCATCTTAATATCGAACTATTAAAAATGGATTTGCCTTTATATAATTCTATTAACCCTTGTTCATCTTTATACATAATCTGAAAGTTTCCATCAAAGATTATTTAATATCCTTTCATGTTTAAAAATTTCTGCTAATCATTACAAAAATAAATGAACTAATTTGAAATTCAGTGAACAGTAACATGCTGTTCACTCATTTTGGAGAGGCATTCCACTAAATTGCAAGAACCAGTATATTAAATTACCATCCAGCATTTTCTGGCTTAACATTTTTTTTCAGATTAGACATTGAATAAAAATTATTTATATACTAACTTCCACCTATATCTACTTATTGGTTACAAGGGAGTCCCATGCTCGTTACACACGACTTATATTTGAAAGTGACAAACCTTAAAATGGGTGTTAATGGTTCCTACATTGCAACTGCATTTCCAAGGCATACAACAAAACTGATACACACATTTGCCATTCTGATCTCAGACCAAAGTTCTCAGATACAAACCCAATTCAAAAATATTTTTTCAGATTTTAAATGAGTGAAGCCACAAGAGTATATAGTTAGGCTGTCGTATAATAATTTAATTATAGAATTTTATTTATCGAGCAAGTTCCAATTCACACAAAGTAAATCAATTCAAAATGTTTGTGAAATCTGAAATATTGCAACATTTTTAACCAAATTAAATAATTGTTTAGCACCTACCTTGATTGGCACCCCTCTTTTTCACTGAATGGCTGCAGTTTCAATTAAATTATTCACACTTTGCATTTTGCACCTAAATACACATTCATTTCCAGTTAATAGACCGCATTTGCCAATGACAATTCCAAGAAAATCTGCTCTAGCATTACTTTTACTTTTGAGTATCTAATGGATTTTAATATTTAACATAACAATAGAATCTTAGAACTGTTAGAACAGGCCTCATGCTGATTTTGTACATAACAAGCTGCTTCCAAAGAGGTAATAGCATTAATCCATTTCGTACCATTAGCACTAAATAGTGTATAAAGTTCCAATTTTGATCAAACCTTTTTAAACTTTTTTTTTGTGCGTGTATGTGTGTGTGTGAGAGAAAGAGATAAGTTTTCAACTGTTAATTTCATTATGGGAATCTCTTGAACATCACAAGTTTCACCCTACAAACTACTTTTGGTCAGTTGGCACTTGCAGTCAATATATAATGTAAGTTCTTTACCTTGAACTTGCAAATTCAGCATTTTGTGTCTTGCTGTTTCATTAAATGCCTTTAATTCTTACAGATAATTCCTATATGAAGTTAACCAGTATTGGCATACTGTCGCTCATATTTACCCTAGGAAACTACATTCCTTGCCCATACAAAATATAAGCACACAACTGCCATTAGGATGTCAGCACTGTTCATAACTTTCCCCATCTTGGAACAAGTTTCTAGCTGTCAAAATTCTCTAATATGTAGTAATGTTGGACATGGCATCATTTGGGGAAATGGCATAATACACAAAATGCTTCATTCGCTTGAAGTGCTTGATTAAACTGTGTTCTTGAAATAAATCTTTTCACTTAAGGGATATAGGGGTAAGAATTTCACATTCGATACCAATTTCCTTGGTGATTTTTAAAATATTTATTAGATATTTCAGTTATTAAAAATTAATTACATTGATCTGTATCTCCCTTACTAAGACCCAACACTTCACTACAATGTCTTAAAAATCAATTACACTCATGAGCAATACCTGCATAAAAGTGAATGTATCTACTACATATATGAAAATATAGTTAAAATCTTTAAAGAGCAACCAACTTTAATCTGACAAAGCGTAAAAATTTGTTTCACTGCACTGAATTGTTGTAGGTGCAAATCACATTGGTTACAGGATCTCGCACTGCAAAAAATCTTTCACAACTTTGGTAGCGTACTGCCTGCTGTAATCAGATGTTCTCATTAGGGACTCCTTGAACAATAACCGGTGTGCTAGACGTCCTTTATTAGTAACTAATTAACAGAACATATTAATTAACATTCCTGCTTACTCGTACAAATCATGTTCTAATTACTATTTATACAGACTAAAAAGTGCTTCTTGCTATAATATGACCAATTTTCACTTAGTTATCCTAATTATTTGCACCTGAAGCAAATAATTGAAAGACAAAGCACTTCTTGTTCCATGGAATTCAACAATTTTTGTTCCATAGGAATATCTATAATTGTATTTGTCAGGTTTTCAATTTTCTCTTCCTACCCTTAATTTAATAGCATACTTCTCATAGCACTGTTAATTGTTGATAAACTAAAAGCTACAACTTTAGGAATGTTTATTTTTAAAAATGTATTGCATTACTTAACTATAACCTACACAGCAGTTTCTAAAATAATACAAACTTCCTTATAGGTGCACCACCCAGTCAAAATTTACTAACTTATGCATACAGATATTCAATTAGTTCCGAGTTTGAGGTCAAAAGTATCCAGGGATAAACTTAGTAGATAAATGTAGCAAGTTTCCACATTATTTGCATAATGGTCTTTCCATTTTTCTCCTCAGGAAAACTATATTCAGTGGTTCAGAGCAATTTTTTCAGTTTCCAACACCAATTATGTTACCATAAAGTATTGTCCCACAATATGTATTATTTTTCACCACAGGGGTGCATCTGCAATGCAGCTTCAGCTTTTTCTGTTTTGCACTGCTTCCGACTTGCCAATCCAACTGTGATGTACCAACATGCTGGCATGTACTTTTTACAAACAGAAGAGTCGAGGCCACAGTAAGCCAGAGTAACCATTGGTTACTCCAGTTTGTAGGATTTACCCAAGTATGAACAACTTAATAGAATACTAACACAAAAGTTTTTTCAATTTTCCCCCCTCCTTTCTCAGTTACAATTAGGATGCATGCAGAGGCCTTCAGGCTATAGCAAACTGCAGAAATACACTCGGCCCTCCATTATCTAAATTTATCCAAGTTTAGGTTCACAGCATTTGTGTTTATGAAAAGATTACATGTATTTTTAGGTTGTTTTATTTGCTGTGCTTATTAACCACTAATGAACAGGAGTGGAGGCTGTCATAACATAGTAGTTCAAAGTATCTGGTTTTTAGGATTTACTCTAGTTAGTGTGTGTGTGTGTGTGTGTGTGTGTGTGTGTGTGTGTGTAAGAATTGATTACTAAATTTTGTCAATTGCATTCATTATATTCAATGCTTAAAATCCATTTTGAGCATGGGAGGAGACATCAAGACCGATTAAGTAACTATAAGATCCAATGTGTATAAGAACTCGATATACAGCATTTTTCTTGTTGGCATTGTTCACAATTAGCATCATAGTACAAACTCGTGAATGCAACAATCATTAGTCTTCTGTCATATTCCAACATGGCTGTGTGCAATTTTTGGTATGTTAATAATGCAATGGTGTTAAGTGCTGGTAGCTTGTCATATACCACTTACTAATCTACCATTCAACCTAGGTTTTATATAACTCTGAAAACTGGTTACTTTAATTTAGTAATATGTGCACATCTTATTTCAAGTAAATTTTCACATGTTTGTATTAAATTTCCCCTATTTACTATAATTCCTCACATTCTGTCACTGATGGAACCATGACAAACAATATGCAGCAATATAGTCCTTCGTTGGATTTCAGCTATGTAAGTTTATGCATTTTGGGGGCAAGAGTGTTGTATTGGCTTTTACCCAAAATTATCTAATAGTTTCAAATCACTATTATTCTAGGTCAATTTAACAATTCCTCAGGTGTTCCTATATGGAAGTTCACCCTAAATGCTGTGCATATTTAGTTCTCTAAATTATCAGTGTTAACTTTATATACCTTACATTCAGATTCACCCTAAATGCTGTGCATATTTAGTTCTCTAAATTATCAGTGTTAACTTTATATACCTTACATTCAGATTGTCAAAACAACTATATCAGTGTTGGAATTAACCTCTTCCTCTTAGTTTAATACGTTAAAAAGCTTAATTAGCATTTTGTTGAAACAAACCACTTTGACAGCATTATTTCAACGCAATGGGATTACCAGCATTTTGATAACACTCTCAAAAGGAAAATCGTTAATTGCTAAAACTAGCAAATTTTGGAGGTTTCATCCAGTTAACCACTTTACTCTATACTATAACATACAATTAAATCTTGCACTTACGCAGTACTACTCAATTTATCCTGCTCCTTCACGTAAGGAATACCACGAAAACCCCCTGACCAGTGACGACAGCATACTTATCCACATACTGTGTAGATGGGAGGGACTGCTGCAATGAAACCCATAGGAACCTCGCACTTCTTTCAATATACTCTGGCAATACAAGAATCCGTTAACTGCAATAAAAATTCAGGTGGTACATAGCACTATGCATGTGGTACAATATCGGCCTTAGTGGCCTGTAGCTTCCATTTCGACTCATGTTAACTCACAATCTCAATTACATCTTTAAAAACCTGTTTGGCTTTCAGCAATTTCAATATTTAAAAAAATTAAAGGACTGATTATTTATACATGAAAGCTTTAATAGTTACCATCTCCAATTAGATTATATATCATAGAAAAGGGTGGGACTGTCAATTATTCATGCATGGAAATTTCAATAGTTAACTCAGATTATTTTTACTTCCACAAGTAAAAAAAAAAAAGTGGGGGAAATTAATTCATACATGGAAGCTTCAATAATTAGCCCCTCCTATTTTTCCAATTCCGCAATTTTAAAGAAACATTACATGGAAGTTTCAATAATTAGCGCCTCCGATTTTTCCAACTCAACAATTTTAAAGAAATATTCCATTTTATCATTACATGGAAGTTTCAATGGCTAGCGCCTCCGATTTTGTTCCTGCAATGCTAAAATAGTAACCATTTTGCCTCACAACTGTAATTAGAACATCCGTCTTACCTGCCTTAAATAATTCAGTCTCAGCCAACTCCAATGACTTCCCATTCAACAATATCAAACGGTCTTCTGTCCATCGCAGCTCTTGGGTACTTTGATTTTGCTTATACTCGGACGAAGTTGTACGCTGCACAAGAGATCTTGCAAACGTCACACTTCATTTTATAGCAAGCATCCCCCCTCCCAAAGCTCACTGACGCAACATGGCGGCAGCTTACTACGCAGAACTTTCCAGAACAGTACTGACAAGGATGTCCAAAGTATATCAGCAGCTTTAAACATCCTAAAAAGTTCTAACACAGCCAAAGATGATCGTTTAAGTGCAGTCTAATAGATAAACAAAAACTACTTAGAAGATGCTTAGAACAGAAACGCAGACGAAAACTCGTTCATTGCATTATCATAATGTTTACATAATTGACTCAAATTGATTTGAATACCTACGCTTTCCGTATATTCTAGAATTCTATCTAGGCACGATCCCCTTAAAGATCCGTTCTATTCTCAGTTTTTAGTAGGATCGAATTTGACTATTGAATCTACATTTACATGCATATTTTCAGTTCGAAAAGTGTATTCAAATCGATTCAAGTCAGACGTGCTAAATGTTGATGTTTAAACAAATTTCTCGACTTACAATGTAGTTGAAACGCTTTTCGTACAAATAATAATTTTTCATTAGTGAAAGTGTTTTAATTTTGCAAATGTTCAAAATGCAGTCTTTGATATATAATCCCCTTCATAAATTTATTTCCCTTCCATTGCGTCATTTTCAATTGTGGGTCTGCAATACCTTCAAAGCGTAGTTAATATTTTTATTTCAAAGGAAAATGTTTAATAACAGCATTTTATTCTTTAAATAGAATAAACACATGTTATAAAATTATAGCATATGCTTCAAATAGCGCAATCGATAGAACACCTGCCTACTGTTGTGGGTTCGATTCTTGGCTGGAAGCAAGAAACATTTATAGATTAAGAAGACTCCTTGTCATGTTCGGAAAAGTATATGAATGAGCCCATTTAAGCATTGTCATTGGTTAAATTGCTGAATATATGCTTCCACTCATATAAATATGTATAACATGCATAATAAAATGTGCAAATGTATTACAGCTGTATAACATCTATAAGTGCAGTACTGCCACGGGTGGCCGAAGTCGTTAAGGTGCTGACTTGAGAGCGGGAGGTTTGGGGTGCGAATCCCGCCAGGTCCGTCCTTTCTGACTGAGGTTTTTTCTAGGTTTTCCTCAATCCTCATAATAGGCAAATTCCGGGAAGGTGCCCTAAACTTAGGCCTGGAAGGTTTCCTTCCTTAAAAACATCCTTTCCTATTATATCATTTCATTTCATGTATCATCAGTGCCCACTGCCTGTGGTGCCTCAGTAGTAAAAACGGGCGTTAAACACTATTAAAAATAAATAAATAAGTGCCGCAAAAGTAGTAAAAACGGGCGTTAAACACCATTAAAAATAAATAAATAAATAAGTGCCGCAAAGTTAACTAACTAAACTAAACTAAACAGACACACGAAAAACTGAGTTAGATAGGCCAGGAAATTTTCGTGTCTAAATTTTATAGAAGCAAGCCTTTCGGAAGTAGGAAATGATAATATTGAATTTTAGTTTCGATCTATTAACTTTTTGTTTATTTTTGAATAAGAATCTTCTACTAGGAAATATTGCATCTTCTTGGGAATTTTCCGAACTGACTATTCAACATTGGTCTTTAAAGTTGGAACGATGATTCCGAAATATTGTTTATATGTACGGAATTATCAAGGCGAATCACAAACGATTATCCACTCTTGGTAACTAAAATAAATGCATTACATACACACAGAATGAAAATGAAAAATCCTTTGGCTTGCATAAGAAATGGCCATTTTTATTCAGTTTATGTAAATTGCAAGAGTGGGATGCATAATTTTACACGAAAAATTGAAGATGGAAGCCATGCCGGAACGTGAAATGAACTGCTCCACTCCATTAGATTGAAACTTTCACTTATCAGTTGTTAATTATAAATAGGAATGTTCTGCTTTAACGGTTAAACAAAAATATACAAAGGCCTTTAAGATGCAAGCCCATGGATACCTAGCAACATATTCTGAATTTCTAAGTTTTTATGCCACCTATTTATAACTTTCGATTTGCACACGAACACTGTAGTATAGTTTGGCCACCCCTGCCTGCAGCTCACACAACTTCTTTCCTTCCTATTGATGTAGTAGAAGCTTCCAGAACGTATTGTAATGGAAAATTCCGCTGTAGCCAACGCATTGCGCTTGCGCCAGAAGAAGCGTTACCAAAACGAAATCAATAAGAGAGGAAGAGCAGAGATCAGAGACAATGAAAGGAGGGCAGGGCCATATATTTAGTCTCATGTACTTTCATAGGCATATTTTAAATGCTTAACCATCATAGAATGCTGGAATGATATCAAATTTAAACCCAAATTAAATGTATATGAAATTGATGCCATATTAATGTATTACATTCGCTGGGTTCTAATTAGTAATATTGTATTAAGAGTGCATGTAATAAAACTAAAATCCCTAAATTAAGCAAGCGGCTGTTGTTTACATTCTGGGTTTACATTTCATCAAGTAATTTAAATACGAAATTAAAGTTTGAGTGATCCATTAACCCTGCTCCAGTTGACCGAAATATTACTTAAAATAAACCCAGCCTAGCCATTCACGTTTTCTGTTTTGATATTCAGTTACGGCAAGAGAGAGAGAGATCCAATCACTTTACTTAAATGTGTTTAAAAATGATGTCAACTGATTCTTTGAACTACTAAAATAAAGTGAATATAACAATATTAGCAGTCTCTTATTCTCAGCAAATATTTAACTCCCATCTAGAACTCCTTTTTGAACCGATTTGCTGTGAACACTCATTAAGCACAATCCATTTAAGCGTTATTCTGTCATCGTCGATCTCAATCACATTTCAACACGTTAAACCCCTTCGTTTTACTAACACTGACTTGGGCTCAGTAGCACTGCTGCAACTGTAATAGTATTTTTACAATAAAAGTATGAAATTATAACATTTTATTTCAAAATAAATACATATAATCTTTTTAATAAACATTTGATAAATTGTTTTATTTATGGACGCTCTTTAACATCTCAGGTCATCAGCATTCCATTCAATTCAGGGCGTGAAACTGCCGACAATTTTTTTTTTTAATAAACAGTAATCATTTCAACTTTGAATTAATAATTCAATGAATACCTTATTAAACTTAAATTTCACACACTGTGAATAAGACTTAGACAGACGCTATGCATTAGTTCCGCTTTGAACACCATATTCTTTTTTAAAATTTGTCTGAATCACGAATAGTTAAAACTAAATAATTAGTTTATTGGAAAAATAAACAAAAATGTCACTAATGTTGTTTAACAGGTTAACAGGACTGAAGTTAGCGTTCTTTTCTTTATCTCTCTCTCTCTCTCTCTCTCTCTCTCATTATTAGCTTACATCAACCTTGGCAAAATGTTTTCGTACACTCTAAACAAACCGCCCTTGACATCTTTAGCAAAAACAATGCTTTCCTCTTTCTTTCTGGGCAAAGTCACAAGTCATCCTCTCTTCCTACTTTTCTTCTCCTGCACGTGGTTCATGCGTAGGAGCATCAAGAAGTCCAAAGATAATAAATAGATAATCAATTTAATGTTTCTGGGATTTGTCAATATCTTTACTAAATATGGTATTACCAACTGAGTTTGTATATTTCTATATTCTATACTTAAACCTTGTAACATTGCACATCAAGCTCAGCCATTGGATTTTTAGGGAGTAAAAATCGTACGCTTTCTTTGGATGGGAAGTAAAGTCATATATTTTCAACACATAAAAGAACCTCAATCTTGAAAAAAGAGGGCACAGCAAAATGTATAGAACGTTTCGCGCATAAATTGAATGTGATGCTAATGAGTAGAGCGTCCCTAAATAATAATAATAATAATAATAATAATAATAATAATAATAATAATAATAATAATAATAATAATAATAATAATAATAATAATAATAATAATAATAATAATCACTCTAGCGGCCGCAACTTTTGTTTTTCCTCAACAGAACTCAGGATATTTCATTAAAATAAAGGAATAAAAATAGTTTTTGAAAATCAGGGCAATCGGGCCACTAGGAGTGGGAATATACCTGGAAACCGAGTGGGAGTTAAAGCGAAGTTTTAAAATCGCTCTAGCGGCCGCAGTTTCATCATTTTTATTAAGGGAATTTGATATATGTCAATGAAATAAAATATCAAAAATAATTTATGTAAATCAGTGATTATTAAGAGTGGGGGGGGGGGGGGATTGCCTGCAACCCAACATTTGAAAATCGCTTTAGTGGCACCAATATTTGCTTTTTCGCAAATCTAACGACCGCAATTTTACTTACAAGTAAACTCAGTATATGACATTGAAATAAAATAAGAAAAATATTTTCTGAAAATCCATGAAATTAAATTGCCAGGAATGGCGGTTTATGCGAAACCCAACATTTAAAAATCACTCTAGCGGCACCGATATTTGTTTTCTTGCAACGGAACTCCGTATACACCAGTTAAATAAAACAAGAAAAATATTTTCTGAAAACCAGAAAATGTTGGGCCATTAGGTTAATTTACCTGAAACCCAAAATTTAAAAATTGTTATAGCGGCACAAAAAAATCCATGTATACCATTTGAATAAAACAATAATTATAGTTTTTTTTTTTTTTTTTTTTTTTTGAAAATTAAGGAAATCGAGCCATTGGGAGCGGGAGTGTAAACCTAAATTTAAAGAATGGGGGTTCAAGTGAAATTTCACAATTTTTTGTTTTTCTCAATGAAACTCGGCCATTGAAATAAAACAGAAATAATAGTTTCTGAAAATTAGCGAAATCAAATTATTAAGAAACCCAACTTTTAAAAATTATTCTAGTGGCACCATATTTGTTTTTCCGCAACAAAATCGGTATATACCATTCAAACAAAAACAAGACAAATATTTCCTGAAAATCAAGAACATTAGACCATAGGGATTGGGAGTTTACCTGAAACCAAAAATTGAAAAATCATTTAGTTTACGCAGCTCCTGCATGGCGTACTTTTTACGGTTGTGGCTTTTTAGCACTTCACCAGTAAGCTCTAGCGGCACGATTTTTTTTTTTTTTTTTTTTTGCTAAGGTGAACCGTACTAAAATAATTTCATTGTGTGAACATCGTTTCTTCACAACAAAATGGGATATAAACCACTTAAATAAAATAATCACTTTTATCCCCCTTTGCCTTGGAGATTTAAATAATTTTTTTTTTCTTTGAAAACTACTGATTTTTAATAATTAAATGTCACATATATGACCTTTGGCCTTTCATTTTTAGAGATTTCCATTCAGGAGCATACATAGATGTTAAGACAGTTAGAACCCCCCAACTCCCCGGATTTTCCACTGTTTCAAGGTGACTTTTTGTGTGTGTTTGTTTGTTAAAATTGCCCATTCATGCTTTCTTATCACTAGTTAATTCAAACATGCAAAATCGAGCTCCCACTTAAAAATTCTAACTGCGTCACTGCTGCCATGGATGAAATGGATTTCTTCATTTTAAGGGTTCCGTTTAAAATAATATAGGTACGCTACTCCACTTTCAGGACTTGTTCATCATTCTATAATTTGCCCTAATGATGAAATGTTTTTAGCGTAAACTTTAATTTAGACATTGAAATTCGATTTACTTTCATTGGAATATTAATTGATTACCACAGAACACAAATCACTTCTACATTAAGTGTCATAACATGCATTTAAATTCTTTTATTGTACTTGCCACATTAAGTTACATCCTGAATCAGTATACAGTTCTTCTTCTTGGTCTTTTTAAAGCTGCGTCAAAGATGGCATATCTTTTTACCTTTTTTTATTTAATTAACAACATTCTATCAACATTTCTTTTAGCAGGCGCGATGGGAACAGAAAACATCGTATAATTGACGAGTCTTTATTTGGAGCATTAAATTAACCTGCGAATGTAGTGAAACAAATACTCTGATTAGTACATTTTCGCATTCCCTGTCAACAATCATAATTAATGTCACAAGACAATAAGATTTTGTAACAATTTTTAATTTTATTTCTGACAAATATTAATCGCACATTTATTAAATAAAGGAACTCCGATAAAAGGAAACATTGAAAATTTACTTTTTTAAAGATGCAACATGCCTATCCCTTTATTGACGTGGAACATATCTATGACAAGGGTTTAATATATGATTCTTTTAAATATTCTTCAATAATGGTAGATTTTGGCTATCCACTGTCGCATCTTGGTCGATGTTTGAGTAGGTTATTATTATTATTATTATTATTATTATTATTATTATTATTATTATTATTATTATTATTATTATTATTTATGGACGCTCTTTAACATTTCAGGTCATCAGTGTCCCATTCAATTCAGGACGTGAAACTGCCGACAACTTTTTCTCCTAAGCCTTTTCTTTCAGGCATGAGATTCTTTTTCGTGCCGTAAATGTACGTTACGGGACCCACGGCTTTACTTCCCTTTCGAAGGAAGCCATATTTAGGAATTTTACGCCCAAAAAAACCCATCGATCCTGGTCGGGTGAGTCCGTTAAGTAGACGGTTATCGTTATTGATCACATGTATTGACTTTGCTGGTGGACAAGGTTCGAATTTGTGTACCCGAAACTATGAAATTTCGCCTCAAATAACTGTTAAGCTCGTTTGTGTTACCATAATTAATTTCATTCGTCTCAAATGCCTTTAATATGCGACTTTGAAAACTTGTTAACACACACACAAAAGAAAATGACATGGATAGATCTTGATCTGTAACCTTGACTAATGCTGGATTCTGACAGTTCGTCACGTTCCACACGTGGTTCTCGTTTAACCAGTGTTCACCTCATGAATGACGTCACATGTACTTGTGTGCTACATGTCATGTACAGAAGAGGGATGTAATTGTAAATAGAAATAATTTAATTGTAGCCAAGGTCGAATTTTAAGCATTGCAAGTCAAAACAATGTCAGACTTAATAGGAAAGAGAGTTACTGCTCCTGACTTTAATCCTGAGAAATGTGAGTGGTGGCAATTTTTAATTCAGAACAAATTGAAAGTGAAAATGAGCCTCTTAAATACAAAATTCTTATTTTGAATTGTAATATATTTAGGTAATGTTATTGCACATAGCCGTTTCTGTAATAAAAGGCTAATGTTAATGTAATTTAGGCTAATAGAAAATAACCTATGCATTATAACCTAACTTTGCAGCTCCATGAAAATTATTTTACTGCATTGACTTAAACTCTATGTTCTTATTGCTATAGAAAAATAACAAAGTATTTATGTTAGTTCACCTAAATTTTGTTAACTGTCTGGATTAAGATTTTCTGTATAAATGATGCTAAGGAAAGGGGTGACTGCAGTTATGCAGCTGTAAAACTATTTGAATTTTTCTTATAATCCCTAATTTAATTCCGGTTATTCATAATTTTTCATTTTTCCGTTTGCATTTTTATTTTCTCGTCATTTTAGCTTAGTTAAATGGAAATAGAAAACTAAATATGATAGTTAAAAAATGTACAGAGGAGGAAAAAAAGATCCATGTTTATTCAGAACAGATTTACATATTTACAATAAATGAAGCATTGAATATAACTTTTAATTACACAGAAAACATAGCTGTTGATAAATTTGTGAAATGCCTGTAGATGATTTGAATATCTATGTATGCAAAGTTTTACCATAACCCAAATACCACAGAATTCATATTCTGTCATGTTTATGTTAGTTAGTTAGTTAGTTAGTTAGTTCCTGGAGCATTGAGTCAGTTTGTGGAGCAGTTACAGAGACCTACGAGCATAGAACTTGTCATATACAATTACCACTTTCAATCTATATTTATAAAATTTTGTCTGCATCTACATAAATAATTACAATAAAAATAACAAAGAACACCTAGAACAACTCAACCAAACAACAAAAACAGACAAGTCACTTAGTCATACAAATTTTATTGTATACATGTTTACATGTATGTTGATATGTTGTGCAGTGTAATATAGTCACTCATAGCTTTACAGAATAATAGGCCTTTTTACATAGGTATTTTTGAAGAGTAGATTCAAAGTAATTGTCATTGTTTATTAAGACTTTTAGGCTAGAGGGAAGAGCATTGTATACTAAAATGTGCTCATAATTAATGTTTTTTTGATGGCATGAAAGTACTGAAGTTGAGCGATGTAGATTTGCTTTTTGGCTAGTATTCTTATCATATATATTTTGATTTTGAACAAATTTTTGTTTATTTCTTATATAAAAGTT
This sequence comes from Metallyticus violacea, assembly GCA_030762175.1. NCBI lineage: Eukaryota > Metazoa > Arthropoda > Insecta > Mantodea > Metallyticidae > Metallyticus > Metallyticus violacea. The sequence goes on along the minus strand of CM060832.1, from coordinate 52,869,730 downwards.
CATGATGGATAAAATATATTCACAAGGAAGAGTTAAAATTTCAAATTTCCTAAAGAGGTTTCTGCATGAATGTCTGCTATGTGTACCAGATATTATTCATATGACTTTTTTCTTTAACAGGAAAACACATTCACTTTTAACTGAATTTTTCCAAAATATTAGACTGTACTTCTTTATTGAGTTGAAATAAGTATAATAAACTAGTTTTAAAGTCTTAATTGATCCCAAACATTACTAATGTACGTATTGCATAGCATGCACTGCTAAGTTTAAGTACAATAAGATCAATGTGATCTGTCCAATGCAGACAGTTATCAATTATTAAACCAAGGAATTTAATATATTTGGTTTGTGAAAGTACACTGTTATAATATCCTATCTGTAATTGGGGATCTGGAGATCTGTGAATAATGAATTTCATAACATTTTTTTTATCTAGATTTAGATACAATTTGTTTGCTTTGAACCATACACACAATGAACTCAGAGCCAGATTTAATTTAATGGCACAATCATTAAGGCTCTTTCTATTTATCAATATGCTTGCGTCATCTGCAAATAAAACAGCATTTCCTACATCTTGGATAGATAAGGAGAGATCATTTTTATATATATCAGAAAAGGAAGAGGGCCCAGAACAGGTCCTTGAGCCACTTTATGGTTAATCATTCTCCCCTCTGGCTGGAGGGGGGAATGATTAACTATTCCGCGATTCTTTTGAAGTGTCTCCACCATTTTACTGAGGTTTACACCATTAATATCTCTATGTTTTATATATCTGTAATATTCTTTGAGTTTTATTGTAGAATTTTTTTTCACTATTACTTGAGCATCATGGTCAGAGAGACCATTGATCAATGAAGACACAAAATATAATGGTAGTTTGACTGAATTTACAAATATATTATCTGTTGCTGTGCTAGAGTTTTTTTTATCAATCCTGGTGGAAAAGTTAATTGTATACACCATATTATATGCAGTTAGAAGGGAATTCAGTCGATTCATTCATACAATTGGCATTAAGTAATCAATATTTATGTCCTCACATATAATTATTTTATGCTTAGGTTTAAATAAAAAGTTTGATGTATCTTCAAGTTTCATCAAGAAAGTTTCAAAATTTCCTAATGGGAGTGATAAATAGCTGTTATAATTCTTTTTGTATTTTGGCTATCCAATTGGATTGTGCATACTTCAATGCCCTGTTCTGAATTAAATTTTGATATATCTAATGTTTTATATGGTACATCCTGCCTGACATAAATGCAAACTCCTCAGTTATTTAGTTTTTTCCTTGAAACTCCTACTCTGAGACAATAACCATATAATGACAATTGTGATAATTCCTGTCGTTTCAAATGATGTTCAGATAGGCAGATAATATGTGGTTTTATAATGTCACAAATTAAGCTGTTTAATAATTCCATGTGTTTTGCTTTTCAATCCTCTAATGTTTTGATGAAATATATAGAGATTTTTTATTGTTTGCTGAATACTCTTCAATTTTACTTCCATTTTCTGTGCAATCATGATAATTGATACACTTTCATTTGATGTAATATTAACTATTATTAAGTTTGACTTAATGAATTTCTGAATGATTAGAATGATTAACCATTCAAAGTTTTCTGGCATTTGCTTATCGAGATTGAGGAAGAAGCCATTAAAATTCCCATCAAGCAATTGGACCATTCTAGATCTGCACACTGCTTTTGCAGCTGATTGCAGAAGAAAGAAACAAGGTAAAAATGTTGTTTGTAAATGAACAAAAATAGATGTAACCAGAATAGGGCAAATTGCAAAAGTCCTTAGAAGCTGTTCTTCAGTGGTAAAAGTATAGTTATCATTAATATATTATATTACACATGTTTTAACATAGCTGTATATAATTTTATGTTAAAATATTATAATATTGACTAAAGATTTTGAGGACATTTCAGAATTTGAAAATAGTAACTTTTGGCCTGAAGACTAATTAGAAAGAAGGATAGTAAAGTATAAGCAAAAAACCAATTAAGTTCATGATTTTAACCATTCAAGTTTAAATTATAAAATAAAGCCATTAGGAAATGTAACACAATGAGAAAATATTAAAAAGCAGCAATAAGAGCAATGTCAAACATCTATTAATCACAATTGTGTAGGGAAAAGTTAAGATATGGAATGCATGTATTTTTTTCAACAAATTGCATATGCTGAAGGGGAAGTGGAAATGTCAAATCATGTAAGTGCCGAAACTCACTAACGGTAAACTAGAAGCAAATTTTATAACTCTTATAGGCCACTGGCACATCTAATTTTCCCAGAAGGTCGGGCTTCCAAACCCTTTAGAGCAGATGCTTTGACATTGAATTTAATTGTTTATTTTGCATTTTGTGTTTATTAATTGTTATTATTGTCCTTTGCTTATTGTTTAGTTTTTTAGAATGCACTGAAGAGAACACTAAGAACAGTAGGTGTGAAGAATAAATGACATTTATGATGCAATTGCTTACTGTGCTGATGCACTAAACATTTGAGCTATCCTGTCCTGTCTTAACACAATCCCTCTTCAGTCTGATTATGTATACCCTGGAGGCCTAGATGGTAGAGTTTAGATTAGTTAGCATGGTAGCTCAAATTTTATGTGTTTAAAACTATTATAATTAAACACTAATTTTACAGATATCTATCATTCCAAAATTAATATAAATTACTTTTTATAAATGACATATAATGAGAAGATTTACTAATGCTTTAATCTTTTTTTATACTATATATAAATTTTTACTTTGGGAAAATGAGATCTTATTATGAAACTATTATCTTTTTACATGTATCTTTAGCCTATTTTGCAGTGCAACATTTTCATTAAACTTCAAACTTATAATTTCTCCACGTTACCTGCTCTTCTTTAATAGCTGCAAATGCAGCTATTAAATGTTAATATCACATATATCAAGTCTCCTTGCTAATGAGTAGAGACCACAGAATTTGCATTAAAAAGTTATAGAAATATTATATTTAGTATTTTATTGCTAATTAGTAGTAAAATTATCCCAATAATTTAATATAAATTAGAAAGGAATTTTTACATATAAAATAACACTATATTATATATTGGTTATTAAAATAATAATTAGAAAGGGTAGCTTTACTTTGCATATTAAAATTAAACACAACTTGTATAACACTGAAAAAAAGAAACATTAATTATTTGTATTATGTAAAATCTGTTTATATTGGTGAAATGAAAACTAATAGAAGTCACAATAATATTTTCTTTCATTCTGCATCTATGATCACTAATAATTAAATTACACTTTGAGAAAAACCTTTCTATACCAATAGATGCACAAGGAACCCATACAAATTTCAAAACAACAAATGTAAATTCAGGGTAATTCAACATGAGAGCTTGTATCATTAGAAGTATTTGGATGATTGTTTCAAACTTATTTCTTTCAAAATACGAAATGCTACATTGCAGTAATTTTTAATAATCTTTAATTAAATTTTTTTGATCCCTTTTTGTGAGTGCTTGAACATTTTCAGCATTTATCTATACAGTATTTGCTAGGTTGAATAGTTCATTTAAATTTACAAACAATGATTATAAATCATATAACTCATATTTTTCAATTTTCTCAATCACTAGTTTATTGATATACTAAACAATTCTTGTGTTTTGTCCAAACCGAAATGGTTAAATAATTTGCCTACTGCTTCCTCTACATTACCAGAAATTACTATATTCATTCTACACTTCAGGTCATTTACTTCCATTACAAGAATGTGACTGTAGGGATACTACTGCCTTCTAAGTCTAAAGCTATATTTGCAATAAATTCACAAGTTTCATGAGCGAAAGCAGCCAGCACATTTACTAAGCTACATAATCTTACATATTCTACCTTTTTCAACCAATTTGCTACCAATGCACTTTTGAAAGTTGATTGAGTGAAAAATGTTCTCACAACGTCGAAATATTTGTATAAGTACTGTATAGATTTAAGCCAATATCCCCATCTAGTTAGAGCTGATTTGGGTACAAAGGAATTGATTTTTCACATGGTTTTCATCTAGATATAAGTGATCGAAGTGTTTTATTTTATTGAACAAGTTAAAGCAATTTTTGGTTTGGGATACTTTTGAATTAAACTTACTTAAATTTTTTTGTAACATATTACCAAAAATACTATTTTTTCGTAAAATATTATCAAAAGTACTAAATTTGTGAATGAATAAGTCACAGTCTAAATGATAGATTTGTTTATGAAACAAAGTGTCTAGGATTTTAACTAGAATAGCAAATACACAATAGAAAAGTAAAGAAGTATCGATTGAGTGCACTAGTGGCAAATTATGGAGTACCTCAAGGTTATATATTAGGTCCTATCCTTTTCTAGCTATTCATTAACAACTTCATTATAGCTAATGATTCTTCAAGTTCCTTGTATTTGCTGATAGCACAAATGCCCTGTTAAGGGCAGCAAACAAGGAAAACTACTTAAAATCAATTTGCCAAGAAACAGACCAAATTGCTATTTTGTAGAAAGCAATCCCATAATAAATGTCAATAAGATAGTTGCAATGGACATTCATACAAAAGAAAATAAAGAATGTATAGCTCCACAAATAAAATTCCTAAACCAGACAATTGGGAAAGTAGAATCCACCAAATTTCTTGGCCTATGGGTTCAAAGCAATTTTAAATGGAATACATATGTAAATCACATAAACAAAAAAACTCGGTACGGCATGCTATATAAGGTACTAGCAGGATGTACAAGGGCAGAGACTGTTAGAATGGCTAACTTTGCATATCTTCACTTGTTTTTGAGTTATGGCATAATATTCTGGTGGGAATCAAGTGCAAATAAGGTATGCTTCATAATGTAAAAGAAAATAATGAGCCATGATAGGAGCAAGTCCAAGAACAACTTGTAAACCACTTTTTAAAACAATAGGCACTCTTCCTCTTCCTTGTATCTACATATTTTAAATAATAATGTTTATCCATCAATAATACAGGTTCATCCTTCATAAAGAATGAAGCAGTCCATCAATACAATACAAGACAAAACTCAAATCTCCATGTTTATAAGCATAATACTTCCTTATACAAAGGAGCATATTGCACTCTGGCATAAAGGTATATAACCTTTCAAACTACTTAAAGAAAGTACAAGTTAAACATTTCAAATTATCCCTAATGGAAATTAACCACTACTTCTACTCCATTCAAGATTTCCTTGTAAATAGTGATAAATAACTATTTCATAAATGTACTATTTCCTAGTAGTGTGAGAATGACCATGTACTTCATCTATGTACTTACCATGATATTATTGTATACACTTAATTGTATTATGTTTTTTACTTTTGATATTCTTGTGTATAATTCAGTAGTTTATTAAGATGTGTCCAACATCAATCGTACTAGTATGTAGTAAGCGATCAACTGGATCAATAAACTAATACTGCTGCTGCCTGTTGAATCTGTTTTTCACAAATTATGATTAAATCTTGCTTGCCATATAAAATTTCTTTATTTTTGCAAGTCTCTTTCCTGCATTAAGGAACATACTGTCCGAGTTGATTATTAAAGAGAGGTCATCTGAAATTATAAATAATTTTATTAATATACAGTAATTTTAAAAATACTGAAAATTAGCTTTAAATGTCAAATTAATATGATTTTGCATATTGATTTGCAGAATGGTTTAGCATGAACAGTTATTTCGGTCCTGGTGGTGTAGTGATTACCATACTTGCCTGCAGTTTCGAATCCGGCCAGGACCAATGGATTTTTTCGGGTGTAAAAATCCTAAGTATGGCTCCTTCGGAAGGGAAGTAAAGCAGTGGGTCCCATGTCGTATATTTACGGCACGATGAAGAGCCTCAAGCCTGAAAGAGAGGCCTCTGAGCAAAATTTGTCGGCCGTTTCATGCCCTGAGTTCAATGGGATGCTGATGACCTGAGATGTTAATGAGCATCCGTAAATAAATCAAAAAAAAAATAAAACCCAGTTATTTTGATTGAATTGTTCGCTTTATAAAAATGCATGTAAAATAAAAATAGTATTAATATTAATAGTGTAATATGCATGCAATAATAATTATAATTATAATGTGTTAGGTTGATTGATTGCTAGTGGCCATTAGAGATGCTAATATAATTTCCCCATCCCCCCTAAAAATATTAAAACAAATATTCACCTAGCACATATTTCAAAATCCAAGTTCTAATGTTGGGTCATCTACTTTTTAAAAAGGAATATTTTCTTAAGAAAATTTTCTCTTGGCCTTACTCAAGAACATTTTAGTGGTATCCCTTACAAACTCAATTTTTCCTATTTGGCTTTCTGCTGATGATTGAACGAACCTGCAATTGATATTTGTCTTTTAGGAATTATGCTTTTTCTTTATGGTGCACCTGCCTCATTTTTGAAACAGTGCTTAGACACTGTCTTATTCCTCCCATTAAAACCATCATATTATAAAATTTACACATTAAAATGTAAGTCTTGGGCACATAATTCTTTAGCTCTGGAATGAACTGTTAACTATTAATGTTCAACCCATTTTTACAATTGAATTTGGAAAAAGTTCCTAATATAGCAACACCCTTGGTCTTACTATAACACCAGAAAATAAAATCAGCTTTTCAGATGAACAGTACCTATTTTTCCCTTTGAATACTTTATCTGCCATGTTAATGATCAGGTTTGGCATTAGGGATTGTGTTTTTACATTTCTAGCTTTCAGCTTGTAGGAAGAGTGGATATTATGTTTTCAAGGTAAAAGTGTTTAAATGGTACATCAAATGTTAAAATGATTAAAAAAGGAAAGATATTAAAATTTTTAATAAATTTTTGATTTTTTCACTGACATACTTTATTTCACTCTAAAGCACATCTATCAAAAAAATTGCAATAAAAATATTACTATTTTGGCTATTGTTACAAACATAAAAGAAAAACCACTTTCCTTTTAATCAACAATTTTTTGCTTTTATCAGCAATGCAAAATTCTTTGGTCTTTACTTATGAGTTTTTAACTCAAATATTTAAAATAATGGCAAGAATAATAATATTTTTATATTTTCCATGAGGGAATTAAATTAGGTCCAGAATTGAAAAGTTATTGTGCTTTACTCATTGCTTTTCTTTGCTAGGTAAAAAAGTACAGCTTGGAGCTATAAAATTGCTTTTGAATTTTTGACAAAAGAGTTATTGCAACAAAGTATTACAAGGATTTCTTTCTATCAATTTTGTTTTTATACATACTTCATTATATTATCTTTAAAATAAATTATGCTCCTGTGTAAAGTGTTTCTCTCTTTTTACAGTTGTTAAAGAATTATCTCAGAGATGTGTTGGTGGTCAGGAATTGCAACAGCAGAGACAGAAGATTCAGGCTTTAGCAGATGAAACAAATATTCTGTTGAAGAAAAATGTTTATCAGAATTATATGCAGTTTATTGAAACAGCAAAAGAGATATCCCGTATCCTTTGCTAATATATCAGGAGTATATAAAATATACTCAGGCAGTTACAGTGCAATTAAGAAAGGTATGGACATAATTGCAAAGAATTGTTTGCTGTTTGCAGTTTGCATAAGTGCAGTGTACAAATAAAAATATGAAAATCCAATTCGGCAAAACTGTCCTTAAATTGTTTCGGTGGATTTTCAGTAACTCATGCTGTATAATTTTTGCAGAGAAGGAAAAGTGGTAAATAATGATAATTATGTATTTATGGAATTGAGCTCATTACCAATTTAAGAATCAGTTTTTAAGTGCAGAGAGGATTGGTAGTAAAAATAATATAATCATTAATGTTTGACGACCCAAATTATATATCAGATCATCCAATTATTTTAATGATTGATGTGGCTGTGGGGACTGCATTGACTCATTAGCCATTGCTCAAGGGCAGCTGGGCTAGATAAGTTGTGGTTGGTGGGTGGGGTTTTCTGAACTGGCATACTGTCCCCTGAGTCTCACATCATTTAGTATCACTTGAACAGTGAAAGAAACATGTGCCTAATCCAGAATAAAGTTAGCAAAATGGCAAATATTAGGCCTAATTATTCATTCCAAGAGTGTTTATATATGATATGTATATTTATATTGAGTCTGCTTTTGCTGTCAGGAGATTGTTTTAAGAAAAATTCCCAGGTGACCAATTTCCAAGTAGTAATGTGATTCATAAATTCGTTAATTAAATTTGCTAAATGGGGAGTGCTGAAGGTAAGCAAAAAAGAGCATGTACAATTCACAGGAAGAACACTTTTTGGGCACTACCTGAAAAATTCCCTTAAAATTTTAGCCATTCTCCTCAACAAATGGGAATTTCTTATGATTCTGTACAAGGCTACAAAATTACTTAGCTAAAGCAAATTAAAAAGGGAGATGGGTAATTTCATAAGCAGATATCAGAAATGGATGGAAAATGCAGACAGCAGTACCAGCATTTTCTTGTGACATAGGTAAGTAGATAACTTTCTAGGTGCATTAAAATTTTTTAGATTGTCACTGTAGGGTTTCTTCTACCAATTTGTGTTGTCTGCTCACTTTTCCAATTCTACATTGTCAATGGTTTATTGGTTAATGCAATCTCCCCATCACATCATTTATCAGATGATTTGGTCACCCCATATATCAGGAAAATCTTAGTGGTGGTGGGTTCAGAACATTGATGGTTGTCTTATTTTACAACCTTAGTTGAAGACCAGTGTTAAGGTATTTGGAATTGCTGTGTCTTATTTGATACCTATAAAGAGACACATATTATCATTAGAATTAAAACACAATAGTCCTTTCAAATCTTTTGTAAATAAATTAGGTATAATATAAAAAAAGGTTATATGATTATTAGAGCCCTGCATTTGGTCACTTTGGGTGTTTGTCAATCGTAGAACCTTCACTTTGAATGGACACATGATGAGTCAAAATAGTTCAAACTATAGCAAAGCCACATCCCCACTACTATACCTGCAGGCTTTTTTATATAGTAGAACACTGAGTTTAGACACTACCTTCCTGTGCCCATTTGTACAATATTTCCATGCAATACTCCATGCACAGCTATACTGTTGTGAATTGGTTGGGCTTGTTGGTGTCCGAATGTAGTACTCTGATAATTACAGGAACAATTATGAAACATTGAAATTACTTGTCTTGGAAACAGTGAACACCAGATACCCTGAAACAGATGCAACTGAACTGATGACTTCAAAATCAGGACTGCATTGACTCAAGTGCAGAAATATATAGCTGTCTATTTTTATTTTATACTCCAGTTGAACAGCACATGACAGCATGCAACAGAGAAATAGAAACCATCCATATAATGCTGTATCAGCTTATTGTACAGTTAAAGTGTCTTCAGTATTGCAGTTAATCTTTCTGACTCAAAAACTGCAATCCAAGCAATTGGCTCAAATGACCCACCCACACCAAGAAGTTCTAGATTGATGACAAACATTAAATTGCTTAAGAAACAAAATAAAAAAAATAGCTTTGCAATGAATCTCAGGACACTACAATTTATGGTAATGAACAGGCAAACTATTTAGTCACAGAAAATGCTATCAGTGAATTTCAAAAAAGAAACATTGTATCTAAGGAAGCTGTTTCTTGAAGAAAAAGAAGCCAGAACATCTGGAAAAGAGTGGACAAGTCATGAGCATTCCAGATGATTGAGAAGGGCAACAATAGCTCAATTTAGACTTCATACTAGTCTTGATTTCCTCAAAAAGCACCTGCATCATTTTTTAATTCTATCAGCTCCAATCTATATTGAAGAACAAATGGACAGACATTACTTCCAGCATTATTCTGCTCCCCATGAGTCCACAGAGACAGTTAGGCATTGGGAAACATTTTTGATTATTTAGGTTAATGATTCTAAATCAGTATACTGTTAATTAAATTACACAATAAATAAATTATATAAGAAGTCATATAACTTTCCTGAATAGCCCTTAATGGTAGAGATGGCTATCTTTAAGTTCATACTGCGGATGTTGTAAAAATAATGACTGTGCCAAGCAGTAATCCTTCTAATATATCAGGTTAGCAAAGATCTGGGCAGAGTGTATGATTGTGTTTCATGCAATGCACACAATTAATTTCCTCAGAAAGTGCTTGTGTGGTAACTTGAAAGTAAAATCACTAGCTAATAACTAGAATTTTCCCATACTATATTATAAATTTGATTTTCCTTTTTAATATTAAGATTTGGGGTCATAAACTTATTGCTTTTTGGTTAATCCAATTGGGCATGGTTGCTTTCAAATTGATGTAAGATTTTATCCCAGCTGTATTTCAGTACACTAAAATAGCAAATGTTGTGGCAGGTTGTTATATGCATTTACGTAATGAAGGTAAATTATATTTCACTAATGTAAAACATTTTCTTTCCAGTTCTACTTTTAACATATTTTCAATGCAAAATTTCTGTATTTATGTGCAATCCTTTCTTTTAAATTAGAGGGGGAAAGAATAACTAATACCTTGAAGTATTCAACATATTCACACTAACTCCACTGTTGAATACATTAGTGTAGGATATATTACCACTCCATTGTCTACAGGTTCGTAAGTACAATTTATTTAATAATATCTTGAAGTTTAATTATTAATTTTAATTTAATTTATACATGATGACAATGCTTACTGTGTTAATTAATTTGCATTTACAGAAAGTTAAAAGTTATAAAAATATTTAAACAATAAATGAAGTACCAAAATACTAATACTATGTTAATTTTATATTTATTGATACTTATTGAAATGCTAAGACAAAATAAATATAAGAGGTCTTCACCTATTGGACCCTGACCATTCTTAGCTGTAACCCCATGGGATACAAATGTGTGTGACAATAGTTTCTTTACTTTTTGAAATAAAACACAGTTATTCTTGAAATTCTATTTGGAACTTGTATAGTAAACCTAATCATATAATTAAGACCACTGTATGATTGAGTCATACTATACACTTTTAATAGTTTCACTTGTTTAAATTTAATACAGTTTCACAGATTGCTGTCTGCATCATCATCAACAACAAGAATCATCCCCAAGCATAATGAATTATCCAGCAATCATTTATGGTTACTGATGATGCAGACAATAGTCTGTGAAACTTATACTAAATTTAAACAAGTGGAGCCAATAAGACATTGCAGTTAGACTCTAACATACAACATATAATGATCTTAATTACAGTTATTATTTCAGTTCCTGAAACAATACCAAATAATAGTAATAACATAATTAGAGTATTCCTTCTGTAACATCTATAACCCTTGCTAAACTCTGTCTTCAGTTCATCATTAGTCTCTTATCTACTGTCTTTTAAGCTCCTTCCCTGTTCTAATTTTTGAGTTCATAAATTGCTAATTAATAAATAAAGTTTACATCATCAGCATTATTATTATTATTATTATTATTAAAGTACTAAGTACATACATGTATGGTCTGGCTTAATTGGCCAGAACCATAGCTAACTCACTCTACAAATGGTCATAATATAACCTTGATATTCTTATCATCTAAAATTTATAAGTTACATGTCTTTCAATTGATTGTTTCTATTTCATCCTTACTTTCCATAAAAACTCTCCTAATTTAGTTATCTGCTAAAGATCTTAAAAATCTTTTTCAATACAATTTCTTTATTTCTCCTTAACCATTTCTTACTTATTAAATTTTCCCTTTAATCATTTGTGGCTTTACATTGGAAGTTTATGTGAATTTCGTTTTCCTTCTCCCCACAGGTGGGATACAATTCTGGAATAACATCTTGCCCCATTCCCCTTAATTTACAAACACCAGGCTATCCTTTCTCTTTCATTTTTCTTACAAATTAAAATATACTCCATTTCTGGAACATCTTTTAGTTCCTTATAGTAAACTTTTCTCTCTAATCTGGGCAAATAAAATTTGTCTATCCATATATTCCATTCTTGATCTGACCTCCAACAACCTCTTCTAAAGTATCTAATTATCCCATAAATCACCTAACCCATTAACTGTTCTCTGATTTTCTTCAGCCAGGAATTTTTCATAATACCCACCCAGATTTTCTTCTTCATATTTCAGGCATATTTTCACAATGTCAGTATCAGGCAGCTAATGAACCCAAAATAAATATTTCTCCATCATTAACCTTCTCACACTTACATTGCTAACTCTATCAAAGTTCCTGTATTTGCAGAATTATTCAGAATTCCCAAAATTAGTTTACAGAAGATTTTTAATATTAAATCCATATTACTCCATCCCTCCTCTGTCTTCCAAATTTCCCCTCTATAAATCCATTGTGATTCTACCAAGGAGGAATAAAACCTTTCAAACCACTTAATACTCATTACTGGCATTAAATATAGACATTTTCTTATCGATGTCATGGCCATTCTCCCCTTTGCCATTGTAGTCCTTCTCTATTTCTCCCAGCCTCCATTATTACTCAGCTTTATGCCCAGACTGTTATGTGAATATTACACTATAAGGCTTTATTCAAAAGAGAAAAAATATATTATATGAATTCTTGCAAGGACTGCGAACGAAGTTGGTATTCTATTTTCATTAAACTTGTATGATTAATAATGATTTAACTTAACCATTCAGATTTGGAGAGTGAAATGTACCAGCTCTCACACACACTTACAGAGCAAAGATCACTCTTATCACAGTTGGCTACTGCTTCACTCTTAGGAGACAAAATTCCTAGTGCCCTGGATAATGAAGGAACTCCAGACACATCTGGAAAAGAAGAAAAAGAAGAAGAAGAACATCGACACAAACTTGCAGCTATCCTGGAAAAAGTTGAAGGTTGTGTGGTAAGAGTTTATTTCTTTAATTTCAACAACTGAATACATTAAAACTATGTTTCTCAACTGATTTGTTGCAACACACTGCTGTGTCATGATACCCCATGAAATGTATTGTGAAATTTTATAAGTGTAATTTAATGCCATTCTGAAATACCAAACTTCTGCTGCTTATATGCAGGTGCTGTTTGATTTGAATACAGATGTGCAAGCCTTCACTTATTAAGCTAATTTGATCATTTGTAACAAAATAAATTTTTTAACATAGACTGTTTACATGTTAAGGAAGACATTAGAGTTAGCATTTAATCTTTACACCCTACTTCATAGTAAAATAAAGGTACAACATCTAAATTAGCACTTCTCTTCATCTGACTGACAATATTTGTAAATGTCAGAATACTAGTCAAGATATTGAAAGATGTATAAGCAAAGTATCCTTGACATGTAGAACATATTTTTTTTGGATGCTTTATTTGATTTTATTTTTTAATAAATTACTATTAAATAATCATAATCTGAACTAGCCAACATTACTTACTAAGCATTATGGTTTTCTTTTATTTATGCATTAAGACACTGCTTGAAAGTCCAGGGCGCACAGTGCAACATGAAGGAGATCTTGTGGAATTGGATCCTGTGGAAAATAATGCTTTGCAGAGAGTTCATGCTTATCTATTTAGTGATGGATACATGATAGCCTCATGGATTCCTAATAGGTGTGTATTACATTTTGGATATTACCATTTCTGTTATACTTTCTGTTATTTCTAAAGTCAAGCTACTCTGCAAATCAGTGGAATGCAATTGTTTATATAAATACTATAAAAATGTGAGGCTACTTATTGTTGCTGTATTTTAACAGTGTAAGTAATGGGTATACAAAAAATGCAAGGGAAATCTCATTATGGTAATGGTAAACATAAAATGAACTCTTAATTAAGGATATAGTACACTTATAATTAGCAACTTTTAATGCATTAATAAATAAATGATGTATTGAAAGAAAACTACTAATGATAAATTGCTCTTTATATATTAGAAGTGCTTATTTATAGTAAACCCCTGGGTATCTGCCTCTTGATTAGCTGATAATCAGATTATTCAGTCTTCATACTCATTAATCTTTTTTTGTAATAATAATGAAATTTCCACTAGAATTTGATCTGTGAACTTAAATATTATGGGTCTAATAAGGGACTTTGTTCAAGACTGCATAATGATAAACTCAGAAAACATATAAACGAACCCTTTTTTTAACACCTACATCTTTAACTGAAAGCCAGTTTTTCACTTGTTGGAATTTTGCACCATGTCTTTGGATATAGAAATAAAAGTGAAAATTATGAAACAAGCATAAGTGTTTAATGAGTTATTTAATATTACTGTAACATTTTCATGTCTACTGGCTGATTCCAGTATTTCAAATCTTTGCACATCTTTTGCAAACAGTTTACCTTGCATATGAAGATACAATTATTGTGACACTGACATGATTAATAAATCTGCTTATTAAATAATGACTGTTCAATAAGCAGACTCCTCTCATGCAGTTTTTAGAACAAGAAGCTGACACTTATTCTCAGACATAATTTTTCTTCATAAAATTAGAATGGAAATCAGAAAAAATTTCTGGTTGTGAAGTTAAGAAATAAGTGATAGACTTATCAAAAGGTGAAAAAAATAAGATAAGAAAACTAATTATATGGATCATCCCTCTTTTTTGGTTAATGACTCCTTCCCTCCCCTTCATTAGGATAGATAATCAAGATTACACTGTACTTGCATTAGACAGAAATAAAAACATTGAATGTTCAGATAGATAGGTTCAATCTGATCATATTTTGTCAACACATCTATGTCCAAAAATGCTTTGTTTACATGCTAGGAACTCTGAAATGTGAAGGAGTTGCTTGTAGGCCAGCAACCTGCAGGAGTCCAGAAATAGAAGTCATTTGATGTCTTGTGATGTTATCCCTGACCATACCAAGAGTATTTCAGATGTACACATGAATGCAGGATATACCAAGATACCATGTATGGGGAAGTCAAAAGGAATACAAGAGAGGCTTATCAGTTTTATCACTGTTTTCCAAACAAATGCCATATAGCTCACAGCATGTTTTCAAGATTGGAGCAGCATTTGCTTGGAACAGTGGTTTGGGATCTAAAAATTACCCTGTAGATCTGCAGAGATGATGTACACCAGACTTTGAGAATGCAACACTTTGTTGCTTTGAAGAGTAGAGTGATAATAGTGCCCACATTTAATCTAGGTTAAACTTGGTAAGGCAAGTTGTGCATGATGAGCATCTTCATCTCTGTCACCACCAGAAGGGCCATGTGATATGCTGAATTACTTCACTCCTCATGTCTACTTTTGCCAATTTCTACTTGGATAAAATATGCAAGTACTTAATAATTTCATATGCTTTATTTTGTTATGTGATCAGTTTTTTACCATGGATGGCATTTTAGGCTCCAGAAACAGCAGCTCACAAATACACAATTCATATCTGATGCCATCAACTGTGCTATTGTTGTAAGTTACCATCTGTTTGATCTTTACCTATTACCTGTGTACAGCTTACTGGTAACATTTACCTAACATTTCTCCAACAGGTCTTTCTTGAACTGTTGGAAGTCCATTGTGAAATGTGGTTCTAGCATGATAATATCCTACCATACTTCTCTAATATCATCTGCGAGTATTTGGATGAAACCTTTGGCATTAAATGGATTAGATCTGGAGATCCAATACTTTGGCTCTCCTTGTTCTGCTGACTTAGCTCCTTTTCTTTCTCTGGAAATACAAACAAAGCTTTACGCATGAGACTCCAGTGAATACAGAACTAAATCTGGAGGCAAGAATTACAATGGCACCTGGATCCATATATGGCCAGGTAGTGCAGAATATGGAAAGAATTTTTGAACAACTTGTAAAATGTAAAATAGTGATAATATCCCCTAAAGTTTATGCATTCTCTTAGAAATTTTCTAACTTTTAAGTGTGAAAAGGAAGTGTTTCCAGACATTGAAATATTAAAAGATGATCAGATGAAATATCCATTTACTATTGGGCATTGTAACATCTGAAGTTGAGGTACAGGATTATTTAAAGTATGATTGTAAAACTAACAAAAATGATTTTTGAAAATAAATAAATAAATATTAAATCTCAAATTGAGTGCAGGCACTTAATACAAAACTAACAGAAATTATTTTTTGCAAGCAGAGAATTTAAAATATGTGAAAATCTGTTAAGCTTAGACATCTTGATGTAGGTATTAATCCTCAAATTATACAAAACTAATAGAAATTATTTTTTGCAGGCAGAGCATTTACAATATGAAAATCTGTTAAACCTAGTCATCTTGATTTGAATTCAATTTATTAATTAGCCAAAACTGACAAAGTGACACTAGAGTCTTCAGCACTCCAAGCAATAGCCCACCTTGAATCATCATCAATGAAAATAACAAGTCTCTTTAAAATTTCAGAAGAGAGTTATCTTCTTTCATATGTGACATTTAATTTAGCAAAATATCTGTTATAATTAATATTATTCATAAATAAAATGCATTTTCTAACATTTCAAACATTTATTATTGATTACACAAAAACTACATTTATACTTAACAATGAGTTGATTTCTGATATCCTGGATCTGGTACACACATCTCTTTTGTTTTTGATTTCTCATATATAATTATATAAATTACCAAAATTATTGGCCTTTACTTCTGCCTTACATCACTGCTGTTTTAAGCCCTCTATTATTATTTCTTTCAATATTTATTTTCATTCTCAACAATTTCTCTTTAGTCTCCCCCAAATATTTTCTGAGATTCCTTATATAGTTTTCTTCAGTCTAAAAAGTCTTTAGTGCTACCACTTGTGTCTGAAAATTATTCCATTTCTTATTTATACCTTATTCATCCAGTTCTTAACTTTCTAACATTCTATTACACAGTCTAGATTTCTGTCTGGATTCCCTAAATAATGGACACACATCTTTATATGTGTCTCTTAACCCTCTCAGTATCATTACTCATTCCCCTCCCTTTTGCCCATGTCAATTTTTTCCTGCCCTCATATATAGAGTGAAAGGGGATCTATGGCCTTTCTCCTGAGAATGCTTGTGTTAATTTGAGCATTTTTGCTTAAATAAATTTTGTCATTTATTCCTGAGATAATTGCTGTTTTATTTTGTATAATCTTACAATGCAGGAATTCACCTACTTCCTGTTAATGCTTAACTTAAGCACCTGCAAAACTCATATCATTAATTCCTTGGATACTACAGCTAACATAGCAATGTCTGAAAACAGTTTTTCACTCTCCATGAGATGAATGGTAAGTATTTATTTAGTATGCAAATTAAACAAACATGAAAGTTAGAAATCAAATTATTTATTGCAACTATTCACTAATACCGGTTGATTGGTTTCTAATACTTAGCATATAGAAATTCTTCCTTTTGTCTTCTTGAGTGTAATGAGAAATTTGAATTTGATAAATTTTGACAGTTCTGAAGATGTGTCATACCCATTATAGTGTTTTTTCTCTGCATAGTATACAAATATACATAGTACACAATTATGAGAAGGAAAGATATTTAATTTATGTAGATGTGCAGCCAAACAATCATGTCCTGTATTCTTTTCAATCATGGACATTCTGGAATTAATTTTTTTGTTCAACAAGATATTCCATTCTTTATTCACAATGTCATGAATTATTTTGTCATAATGTTTTGTTGAACAGTTTTTGCATTATTAATTTTGATGAATGACACAATAAATATTAATTGGTAGTTTGGCAAATTATTGTGCCTTTTTTGGTTAAGGAATCAGCTGTTTCATTATGAAAAATTCCACTATGTGAAGGAAGTACAGCTATTGTTTTGCGAAGAGATTGTAAGTGTTTGATGCTTTGGTGAATTTTGGTATTTCCTATTGTGCTAATATTAGTATTAATGACCTGTATAGCAGATTTAGAATTTGTTGAAAATGGCAGCTTTATTAAGACTTTAATGTGGTATAAAATTGTTTTAATGTAGAATTCATTGCCTCTAGTTCACCATCAAAATGGTTTGAGTTTGGATCATCAAATATATAAGAACAAAATAGTTAGTTATATATTTCTGCACAAATCAGTTGATTAAAGTTATTACCAATCTTAGAGCCATCAGTGTAAATATGTGTCTGCACTTTCTGGAAATCTTGCACGAATAGTTTCTAAGGCAAGTTGTTTGAATTGAATTGGGTTTTAAGCCTGCTTTATAATTTGTTCAATGAACTCTGTATTACAATGGTTTTTAATTCTATTGAAGGGATAAGGGAGAAGAATAAATTGTTACATATTGTATTTATCTAATGGTAAGTTGTATTGTTTTTGTATACCCTTAACTTTCTGTTTCTTTGTTGGATGTTTAAGGTTGTGGGAATATCTAAGTAAATTCTCCATTTGTCTGTATTAGTCTATATTTCTGCTTTTGAAATAGGTTGTTGATTTGATTTATTTATCTCAGGTCATTCAATTCAGGACATAAAATGACCAATCAATTTTGCTCAGAGGCCTGTACTTTCATGCTTGAGGTTCTTTTACAAGCCATAACTCTATGACATGGGACCCACTTTCCAAAGGAAGTCATCGATCCTGGCCAGGATTGAACCTGCGATCTTGGGTATAGGAGGCAAATATGGTTACTTTTCATGTATTTTAAGGCTACATTGATCTCTAGTTGAATATAATGATGTTTTGTAAATACTTGCAGAGTTGATATATGAGTAGATGGAATAGCACCTGAATGAATGAGTAGTGTTTAATGCCCATTTTTGCTACAGAGGCACCACAGGCGATGGACACTGATGATACTTGGGATGAAATGATATATTGGGAAAGGATTTATTTTTAAGGAAGGAATCGTTCCAGGCTTAAGTTTAGGGTACCCCAGCATTTGCCATTTATGAGGACTGAGGAAAACCTGAAAAAAAAACTCAGTCAGGCAGGACCATCCTGGTAGGATTCGAACCCCAGACCACCTGCTCATGAGTCTGCACCTTAACGACCTCAGCCATCTGTGGCGGTAATAGCATCTGAAATAATGCTTTATTTTGAACTCTCCAAATTTTATCTAAATTTGATTTATAAGCTGTAACATTATTTCACAGTGTTATTGGAGAATTGGTTTGATGTGGGTTTTATATGTAATGTTTTAAGACTTGTCTAGAACATCCTCATTTACTTTCAGCTGATCTTTTCAAGATGGTAAGTTTTCTTGCTTCTCACTTCACTGTTACTATAGATATATGATGTTTTCATCTAATACTTAATACAGAAATAAATAATAATGTAAGAAGCCAACCAAAAATTTGCAAATGGTTCAATGAGACCCTTACAGTGCATGCTATACCAAGACTACATATTCCAGGATCTTCTTCCTCTAATATTTCTTCTTCCTCTGTGACATTCCTCTGATTAACTCCTTTGTAACATACTTCCAGTATCCAAAAATTGCTGACAGAGTTTTATGAAATATGTGGATTTTTGTTCTCTCTGTGTAGAATCATGCTGCTTCAGCTGCATTTTTGATGCATTTCATAATAAAAGTAGCATCTCAAGATATTTTGCATAACAAAACTGTTTCATCTTATAGACTGACATCCTTTATTTCATATTAAGAGATAAACAAACAATTGAAATTAGCTATTAAAGTATATGCAGCACAATTGAGCTATTAATGACTCACATACACTACTAATGTAATTTTTGGATATGCAGTGTTGCCATGTTATGAGTATCATAATTCATACAAAAAATAAACTTTGAAAGCTTTATAATTAATAATCTATGACACTTAAGTATCACCAGTAGAGGTGCAGTTAATCTTACCATTATTCTTAAAAAAATAAGTGATTAAATAAAACCCTCCAAATTCTAATAAACTGTGTAAAATGTGTGTTTTAAAAAGCAATCATTTAGCTGAATTTTCTCAAAAACCACTCTGAAAAAATGTAAAATAGTACTAGACTTTTTTGTTTCATTGATCATGATTCATTTTGTAGAAGTCATAGGCCCTCTTCATTCCTGTATCTATATATTTTTATACTCATTTTTTTTATTGTATAGTTTTAAAGAACCTTTGTTTCTAAAACTGCTAAATATTTTTTGTTTCTCTGTAGTGTTACTTGTTAGCATCATTTTTTTTTCTAATGGTATTTAACTCCTGTTTATACTATTGAGGCACCACAGGCTGTGGACACTGATGACATGAAATGAAATGATATATTGGGAAAGGATTTTTTAAGGAAGGAAACTTTCCAGGCCTAAGTTTAAGGTACCTCCCCAGTATTTGCCAATTATGAGGACTGAGTAAAACCTGGAAAAAACCTCAGTCATGGAGGATGGTCTTGGTGGGAATTGAAGCCCAGACCTCCTGCTCACGAGTCCATGCCTGAACGACCTCAGCCATTCGTGGTGATGATAGGCTCACTTTCTTCCTAGTACCTTGGCTAATCAGGGTCCTGTCATTCCTTATATCTCCCATCCCTATTTCCTCTACAGTATTTTTGATCTGAACAACCCAACTTTCTTTCTGTTTTGCTTTCAGTTATGTCACTAAACAATCTTTTACAATATTATCTTGTAATGATCTAATTATATGCAAATATTTCCTTTCTTCCCACTTTTTCTAGTTTTCTAATACTGCTTCATTTCATATTGTTCTAGGTACTCCCAAAAATTAAACAAAATGTTATGTTAACTTCATTAATATTTTTCCAGTAACCTTTAGTCCCCCATATTTCTATGCCATATGCCATCTTTGATTTTAATATCACTTTATATACTCTTTCATACCAGATATTTGGAATTTTTCTTAAACATGTCTTTATACTGCCCAAAGCTAAAGCAGTTTTCTCCTGCTCTATCTTACTAGCATTACTGTTCAATTTTATTTCTAAATAAATTTCCTTAAAAGTTTGTTAGCTTTAATTTAAACTTCAGAACTTCTACTTAACTACCTACATTTGGGTAATTATAACATATTGTTCCATTTTTTTAAATATCAATTCAATTTGGAATTGAACACAATGAAATATCTATTAATAATCTCGTCCAAGTCAAATGTTTAGATCACTCTTTATGCTTTCATTTAAATGAGATTTACTCAGGACACATGTTTCATGGAACAATTGTCCACATCATCAGTTGCTAAACAACTGTTGGATCATTCATAGGAGCTGAGTAGGTAGGTATTTGGGTTCACTCTGGTGGTCTATAGTGATAAACTTAAATAAGGTGCTGTCTGCTTTGGTATGTCAAAATTCATAAGTTATGCTCACATTTTTTTTTATATAAATCCTTTCGCATATGTTTAGTTCTTTTGGTTGTTGAACAATTTTTATTAATTTGATGCCTTTTTCTATTTTATGGTTTTCATTTGAAAAATGTGCTACCACAGCCGATTTATGTATTTGATTATAACGGATGTTTCTGCAATGTTCCTTCAACCTAATGTCTACATTTCTCATTGTCTTCCGTATGTAAATTTTTTCACAATTAAGCTGGTAAATATCAGATTTTTTTTCTTTGGATCTGGAATCTGTTTTATTTAATTTCAATAAATTTTTTACACTGTATCGGTTTTGAGGTGCTAAGATGATGATGTACTGCTGTGGAAGATGCACTAAAACTGTTAAATCAGCAAGAGCCTTCAATTAAGTTGACTGTTGAAACTGAAAGAGATATAATATGTTACCATTTTTGGTTCTGAAGATAAAATGTAATAACTAGCTTGAATTTAACATCTATAGAAAGGACACATGTATAGACAACTATATCAAAGCCCATGGTTTCAATCGAAGATCACATAAGGAAGCAGCATTCAACAGCATGATATACAGACTAATAAATGTACCACTGAGCAAAAAAGTATACAAGAATGAATATCCACATAATAGAAGCAGCTAAATCCAATGGGTTAAACAAACAGATAATTAACCCCCCCAAAAAAAATTAAACAATTAACGACTTTGAGTGATATATCAGGGGAAAAACATGAAAAAGTTCACTTGCCACCCATCAGCCAATAAGAAATTTTCAAGTGATTTATCAGGGGAAAAACATGAAAAAGTTCACTTGCCACCCATCAGTCAATAAGAAATTTTCAAGCAGTACATCATCTTAGTACCTCAAAACCGATAGAGTGTAAAAATTTATTGAAATTAAACAAAACAAATTCCAGACCCAAATAGAAAAAAATCTGGTATTTACCAGATTAATTGTAAGGATTGTGAAAAAATTACATAGGGAAGACAAAGAGAAATATAGGCATTAGGTTGAAGGAACATTGGAGAAATATTGATTGCAAACAAATAGATGAATCAGCTGTGGCAGCACATTTTTCAAATGAATACCATAAAATAGAAAAAGACATCAAATTAATAAAAACTGTACAACAACCAAAAGAACTAAACATATGGGAAAGGATTTATATAAAAAAAACGTGAGCATAACTTATGAATTTTGACATATCAGAAGCAGACAGCACCTTTTTAAGTTTATCACTAGACCACCAGAGTGAACCCGAATACCTACCTACTACTCAGCTCCTACGAATGATCCAACAGTTGTTTAGCAGCTGATGATGTGGACAATAGTTCCATGAAACATATGTCGTTGGTAAATCTCATTTAAGTGAATTCTAAACATCACACTTGGAAGAGATTAACATTGTTCTATTTTGATTAACATAGGCATGATCCTCTCAATAGGATACCTTAAAATTAAATAATTTGTTTTCTTATTTGTAGTACTATAGTTATATATATGTCTTATTTTGCACGAGTTAAGTTAACATCATTGTATGATTTTAATTATATGATTGACTTCATTGTAATAGTTCCAATTAACATTTCTAGTTAAGGCCTTAAGTTATTTATACATTGAATAAAAAATTAAAATATTAAGAGCTTTGAATATAGTTTTACATGGATGCACTGTTTTGTCTTTTTAATGACTATTATTTTTGTTTATCTATGATATAAAGAATATTAATTTTCTTTTGTTTATTTTTCTCTAAATTACATACTATAGTGTTCATTTGAACTTATGAAAGCATGTATCAGTTGTTTATTAAAAGGTGTGAGAATAGAAAATAGATTATATTAGTGCTCTATGCCACAAATGAGTAGACCTTCATTGTTAGTCAAACAAATGAATTGGCATTAGATATCATCATCATGCCCACCACCACTACTACTTTGTTTACATTTTGTTTAATCATCTCTTGAACTCTTGTCTCCTGGCTATGCAGAATTAAATGACTTAAACCCAAATCATGAGCTACAAGAAGATAACATTTCATTTTGCCTTGTGAACAAAAACAAACATTGCATCCATTTTAATTATAACTGTGAATAAGTAATTATAT
Organism: Metallyticus violacea; assembly: GCA_030762175.1. Classification (NCBI taxonomy): domain Eukaryota; kingdom Metazoa; phylum Arthropoda; class Insecta; order Mantodea; family Metallyticidae; genus Metallyticus; species Metallyticus violacea. The sequence goes on along the minus strand of CM060832.1, from coordinate 52,846,466 downwards.
ATAATGGAAGAATCTTTAGTTTGTTCACAGAATATAATGGAATGTCCAAGTTGTCACTAAATATAGACTAGAAGAAAATGAATTGTATTGGTTGAATTTTGGTTTATGGATGTTTTGGTATTGTTTCTGCATATAACATAATAAGTGCTTTCTAAAAATTAATTCTGAAAACACTGTCTAATATTATATACAATTGCTGATTTTTATTTGCCTGACACAGACGAGGTCCAGTGCGTTATAAATTTGAGGCCATGTATGAGCTGGGAAGTCTAGCTGTGGTAAATGTGAGAGATTTGGGTAGTGTGAAAACAGCCTTCAAGCTTCTTGCATTTCCAGACACCAGAGTGTTTCAATGTGCCAGTAATCAAAGTAAGGTATATATCATTCATTCATTATTGTAGATTAAAAAAGTTTTGAATAATTACCTTAGCTCTATTTTTATCTTAACTCTTACCCAAAATGATAAGAAAAAAAAATGTAATAAGGAACTGATTTTAACTTTTTTGGTAAATACACCTATAAGCCCCATAAAACAGAGAGAATCTGAACAAAATATGTACTGAGTTATGTTATTTAATGGCAGAAAATATTTTAACAGCACACCTGAGGGTTTATATTGCATTTGCTTAAATTCATGGTTGGTTGGTTGCTAGTGGCTATTGGGGATGCTGACATTTATCATTTTTTCCCTAGATTCCAAATAAAGAGCTTCCAAAATATTTTTCATTTGTTTGTTGCTAACTAGTTGGCTGCATTTCAGTAGATGTTCTATATTTAAGATGGTATTCATGTCCTTACACAATGGGCAGTGGCTGTCCTTGATTAATTTCATCCTGAAGAGATGCTCTGACAGGCATTCATGCCCAACAATTAAGTGGAATACTCTGAAATGCAGTGGCTCATCACACAGCAAAATGTCACAAGTTGAAATATTATTACATAAACATAAAGTAGATATCTTTGTAATTCTTGAAGCTAATATTGACCTTGAAAATGAAAAAAGTTTTATAATTTTAAAAACTACAACATATATTGTCTACATAAACATTGACAAGTGGCAAGTAGCATACTAGTAGGAGTTAAAAACTCCCTTTTAAGTAAAAGAACTACACTGAAAACCATGAACTCCACATACTATGCTGAAATTACTTGATCTGTAGTATGGTTACAGAATGTAAAATATATAATTTTTGGTATATACATTCCCCCAAATAACCACCAACTAAATATTGACTATATAGAAGTTAAACAAAATACCCTAATAATAGGAGACCTGAATGAACATTCCAACAGTGGGGATGCAATTCCTCCAATGCAGTAGGAAAAACGTTTTAAGAATTTTTGGAGCAAATGCAGTCAATTTAATATATAAAAACAACGACCCCAAACTTTTATTCACTATACTGTCAACTGTCATAGGTAGTGGCCATAGAGTCATTATAATTGAAACCATCCAGCCACAAATGAGTAATTTAAAAGCTAGTCAACTGAAGAAATGGAACTTCCAAAAAGCAGACTGGATAACTTTTTGGAAACTCATTGTCAAAAAATTTGAAGATATTGACATGGAGAAAAGTCCTCTGAAACTAATCAACAAAGTTAACAAAAAACTGATTAATGCTACAAAAATAACAATACCCAGAGAAAGGATATTTGGTACAAACCTTTTTGAAATCAGAGATTAATTGCATTAAAAAGAGACTGAGATAATATCAGAAATATAGAAGAAGCAACAAAAGATCCTAACTTAGTGAGAGATTGGAGGAAAAAAAAACTGCATTTTTAAACAGGGAAATAAAAAATACTAAGAATGAGTCATTTAATAAATTCCTGAGTTCCCATGACTATAGAAGTACTAATACAAAAATGCATAAATATATTAATACACTAAAAATGTCCCAGAAACAAAACAAGAATATCTTATTATTAACAATAAAGTGTTCAGTCATGATAAGAGACAGAGCTAACAGATTTGCCACTCACTACAAACTTGCACATAAATTGAATAGAGGCAATGGGAAATCAAACAAAATATTAAAAAGGTATAAGCCTGAAGTACTTGTAGGCCAACAATATCTATTTTATGACAACTTTACAATTCAAGAACTCAACTAATCAATATTAATTATCTTTTAAGAACAAAAAGAGCCCTGAACCAGACAAAATTCATAGTGAATACATCAAGAATTTAGGATGCAGAGCCAAGAAGGTACTACTGAACATATTCAACAAGATCTGGAACAATAAAGATAGCATTCCTGCTATACGGAAAAAAGCCATAATCATACCAATTAAGAAGAAAGGCAAACCAGCAGGCCAGTTAGACAGTTATAGGCATATATCCTTAACCTCAGTACTTGCTAAAACAATGGAAAAAATGGCACAAGATTAGCTTACTAGCTGGAATCTCAAAATCTCATTTCAGACCATTAAACAGGTTTCAGAAAGCCTTATTCAACAATCAGATTCTACATTTGACACAGGATATTCAAAATGCCTTCAACAAAAAAGAAACAGTGCTTACTCTCTTTTTTGACTTAAAAATACCTTTGACAAAGTATGGCGAGAGAAGCTTATTTATAAAAATGAGTAATATATGGATGAGAAGAAACATATTGAGATGGTTCATGGACCTGTTATCACAAAGGTACATAGCTGTAAAATAGAATAATGTCCTCTCTAAATGGCATAAGACTAAAGTAGGCCTCACTGAAGGTAATGTTTCAAGTCCAATTCTTTTTAATATTTTCATAGATTACATCAACAAAATATTAGCTGACTTCCCAAAGGCAAATATGGGATTGTTTGCAGATGATATTGCCATATGGATAACCAAAAAAATAAGCAGAATAGACAACACTACAAAAAACTAGAAAATGAAATGCAGAAAATTATCAATGGCATGGAAACATGGGCATCCACCAACAATATGGAAATAAACACTAAAAAGAATCAGATTTCCTGTGTTCTAGGATGAAGACAAAGGTCTTCGAAACCGATACCACATTTTATAACAAGTGGAGCAATAAGAGTGTTTAGGTTGACATAATCCAAATTTTCAATAATTAAAAGATAGTTTTCCAGCTTTTCAGTCTTCAACAACTACAGATGACTTAGAGCTTAAAATCAATAATGAACTACTACAATGGAAAGAACATATTAAATATCTTTGTATAACACTTGACAAAAAGCTTTCCTTCTCTGAACAGATCAACAATATAACTAAGAAAGTGAATAAGAAGAACAACATTAAAAAGACTAGCAGGAGTCAAATGGGTAGGGTTCATAGATCTCCTAAATGATGCGTACAAAAGATACATGAAACCTAATTTGCTCTATGGAAGTGAGATAATGTCCACAATAAACAACCAATTTAAAACTAAATTGGATACAGTACAATCTAGGTCCTTAAGAATAATAACAGGAGCCATTAAAACAACACCCATTGCTACAATGCAGAGCATAACAACAACCTTCCAATTAAAATAGAGCTACGTACTAAAATGGCTATACTGGGACAGAAATTAAAAAGTAATCAACACAGGAATAAATGGTTTCAAATTCATGAGAGCACACAATTAAAAACACAACAGACTTTCAAAAATTACATACAGAAAGATTTAGACAAATTTTTAAAAATAAGCACTAAGCCTGTCATTATACCAACTGATCCTTTACAATATATAGATATTAATGTGAAACTAAATCTGGATACAATGGTCTCCAAGAAGAATGACCCACCTGAGGTATTAAGATTGATAGCACTTAGTACATTAAACACTATTTTCCAACTAATACATGGTGTAGAGTGTATACAGATGGATCTCATAAAAATGGAGAAGCAGCCTTTGGAATATACTGTGAAGAATTCTGTCAATATACACCTTTGGGACAATATACTAACAATTTTGATGGTGAAATAATGGCCATTAGAGCAGCTGTAGAAAATCTACTGTATAGCCATAAAATAAATAAAAGAACTGTTATCTTAAGTGACTCTAAAGCAGCACTACAATGTATATTGAATTACAGTTACCCACCGACATATACTATAAATGAAATAAGAAAACTATATCATACAATCCAGATCAGAAATACAGAAATAGTTTTACAATGAATCCCAAGCCATGTGGGGTTGAAGGGGAATGAAACTGCCGATACTTCAGCAAAAAAAAAGAGCCACCATAAAATTAAAACCACCTTTTGAACTAAAACTTCGTTCTCTAAATTGAAACTCATAAAAAGATTAGTGTCTGAACAAGAACAACAAAATATCCAACAAAAACTTAAAGGGAAACCATATGAAGATCTAAATAGTTTCAAACATCTTGAATTGAAACCAAGAAAAATTGAAGTTACTTAAATTCATGCATCTGTCAAATTGTGTCATTCGTGTATTAAAAAAAAAAATTATGAGAAAAAAGAATCTAAGGCTGAAAATTTTCAAAGAACTATCTGTACACATTGACATTTGTGAACTGTTATTACTTTGACTGAAACATAGAGAAAGAGAAATATTAAAAAGAGGTCAAAGCATAAATTAAATTAAAATCTTTTGAAAATTTTCTTTGAAGATGCACAAACTTTCAAAACTTTACAGAAGCATTTTTATTATGAGCAAAGAACATAAATGCATTTTTCAATCAGGAGTGTAGGTTGATTTTGTTAATACTCCTTTATTCCATCATTTAAGTCCTAAATATGGCTTCCTTCAGAAGGGAAAATAAGCCATTGGTCTCATGGCATAGATTTGGGGCATGTAAAAGAACCTAAGTCCTGAAAGAAGAGGCCCCTGAGCAAAATTTATGGGCTTCAAACCCTGAATTGAATGGGATGCTAATGACTAAAGATATTAAAGAGCATCCTTAAAAAACCTAATAATAATTTCACCATTTTGTTTTTACTTTTAAATATTTAAATGTCTACAATAATAAAATATAATTACAAGAACTGAAGAGTATACTTTGATGTAATGGGGAAATAAAGTTTTATCAAATTTCATATACTTAATAAATAAACCTATTTTTATTCTAATATGTACTTAATTTCTGTTTTCGTAATTTCTTTACAATGAAGAAAGAATGGCTTGACAAGTTCGAACAGACCAAAAAAGCTCGTCTTGCACAAGAACAGCAGAAAAGAGAGCTTGCCAATCAGACAGAGCGATCACCTCTCAGACTTTCACATTCTGAATCCTTAGAATCACCTAGTAATCGTGAGTATCTTTAAAGGCATTCTTTGTAATTTTTGTGAAATACTTAGATGCAGAACTAGGCTTCAGTGTACTGCATAACTATGGAACTAAACTATTTTCACATACTAATAATTTTCTTACCAAGTAATGCATTATATAATTTTTGTCAATAGCATTTGAAGATACAGACGACAGTACAGAAGTAGAATTACCTGAATGGCTGGTTGAAGTGCCAGAGGATCTAGATGTGTGCATAGCACAGCGTCATTTTGAGGAGGCATATAATCTTCTAGAAAGAGCTCAGGAGTTCCTTGAGAAAGTCACAGTTACTGATCCTGTAGTCACTGACATAAGGTACATTTAAGAAATTTATTGACCTGAGTTGAGATTATACCTAGTCTAGTTTATGGAGATTATACTTAGTCTAGTGTATGCATAAGTTAAATATGGTTTGATATATCCTACAATTATGTATTCAACTTGCTTACACTAAACTCCACTTACTTACATGAAACTAATTTTATGTAAGTAAGTGGAGTTTAGTGTAAGCAGGTTGAGTACATAATTGTATTCAACTAATTTTATGTAAGTAAGTGGAGTTTAGTGTAAGCAAGTTGAATACATAATTGTAGGATATATTACCACTCCATTGTCTACAGCTTCATAAATATAATTAATTTAATGGTTTGAGATCTTTTAATTTCCTTTTCTATATTACACTTACATGTATTGCACACATATAGGATGTTAATGAACTATACCAAAGTAATCTTATTTTGATTTAAAGTAAAACACTAAAAATCATTAAGTAAAAATTGTACTTACGAAGCTGTAGATAATGGAGTGGTAATATATACTACATTAATGTGTTCAGTTGTTAACACTAACTCCACTTACTTTTTTTAAAATTTTGGACTAGTTTCGGGAGAGGTTCCTCCCATCATTTGGTGTTGTTGCCTGAATGCGGTTGTTCAAAACAGGGGATGGATGCCCGTTCGCTCCTGTGGTGGTATCTTATGGTTCTAGTAGAAACTTGCTGAGTTCATCCAGCGGCGGAAAATCGAAATTCATTAAGTTCTTCTTATTTTTTAAAATGAAAATTCTCTCCCATGTGGATAGTTCTATTGGGTTGTGAAGCTGTTTCAGTAATTTAATTTCTGGTTTTATTTCATGATTTTTGTTCCAAAAATGAGCTGCTATTGCTGATTTGTCTATCTGTTCAATCTAATCTTCCTAAAATGTTCTTTTCTTCGAATTTCTAAATTTCTCTTTGTTTTTCCAATGTAGCTCTGCTCACAATCTGCACATTTAATCTCATATATTCCTGATTTTTGCTCTGTAGGGATGGTATCTTTCATTGTGCAATGTACTAAATTTTTTATATTATATTTGTTCTTTGGGGCTAGCATAATTCCATGTTCTTTGAATATCTTCTTAAATTTGTTGTGGTAAGTAAGGTGGTATGTGAAACTTTTGAATTTATAACTGTCTTCGGTGATCTTAAGTGTGGAAACTTCTTTAATCGATTTTTGTCTTTTAGCTTTATTGATGATTTTTGTTACCAAGTCTGTGTTGAAACCATTGGTTATAGCCGTCTTCATTATATGTTGATGTTCCATTTTGTATTCAGTTTCAGTCAATGGGATGTTGATTAGTCTGTGTGCTAAACTGTGAAACATTGCATATTTATGTGGGATGGGGTTATAGCTATCATTTTTTATGTAATTTTCTGTGTGTTTGTTTCCTGTGAATTCCAAAGCTAAGGCTGTTTGCATTTCTTATTATTTTTAAATCAAGGAATGGGAGACATCCATTTCTCTCTTCTTCTATGGTAAACTGTATAGATTTGTGTTGTAAGTTAAGGAGTTTCATTGCATCTGTAGAATGTTTTTTTGGTATTATTGCAAATATCATCCACATATCTATGCCATGTCTTGAAGATCAACGGGAATGCTTTGGTGATATGTACTTCGAAGGAACTCATGAAAAGATCCGTCAGAAACGGAGACAAAGGGTTTCCCATAGCTAGGCCAGAAACTTGTTGGTAATATTTTTTATTGAAAAAAATACAGAGCAAAAATGAGGAATATATGAGATTAAATGTGCAGATTTTGAGCAGAGCTACATTGGAAAAACAAAAAGAAATTTAGAAATTCGAAGAAAAGAACATTTTAGGAACATTAGATTGAAACAGATAGACAAATCAGCAATAGCAGCTCATTTTTCGAACAAAAATGATGAAATAAAACCAGAAATTAAATTACAAAAACAACTTCCCAATAGAACTATCCACACGGGAGAGAATTTTCATTTTAAAAAATAAGAAGAACTTAATGATTTTCGATTTTCCGCTACTGGATGAACTCAGCAAGTTTCTACTAGAACCACAAGATACCACCTCAGGAGCAAACGGGCATCCATCCCCTGTTTCGAACAACTGCATTCAGTCAATAACAGCCGATGATGGGAGGAACCTCTCCCGAAACTAGTCCAAAGTTTTAAAAAAAGTAAGTGGAGTTAGTGTTAACAACTGAACACATTAATGCAGTATACTAAAAATCATGTCGTCACATTAAAACTCTCTTTAAGTTTCACAAACACACTTATAAAAGTAATTTTGGTACACGTTTCATGAGGTACATTCCTCACATTGTCAACCAAAACAACAACTGAGGAGTCAATTTCAGCAAAGTATGTATGTTACTTACTATGCTTGCTCTGGTGGTCTGTTAATGAACTTAAACAATATGTTGTCTGCTTCCGGTATATCAAAATTCATAAGTTTGTATTCATATTTTTTATGTAAATTTTTTCCTATATATTAAGTTCTTTCGGATGTTGAATTGTTTTAGTAATGTTATGTCCTTCTCTATTTCATGATTTTCATTCCAAAAATGTGCAGCTACTGCTGATTTTTCAATTTGTTTGTGTCTAATATTTCTCCAGTGTTCCTTTAATCTTATCCCCAGATTTCTCTTTGTTTTTCCTATGTATATTTTGTCACAATCCTTGCAATTAATCCTAAATATACATGAATTTTCTTCTTTCTTCTTTTTTTGTTTAATTTTATTTAGATTTAATCGTTTACCAACACTATATCTGTTTATTGGTGCCAGAGTAATGTTATAATTTTTGAAAATTTTTTGGAATTTATGGTTAACATAAGGGTGATATGTGAATTTTTGATGTGTTTTCTTTAAGTGAAGAACTGAGTGTAGTGATTAGTTTAATTTCCTTATTATTTTTAAATCTTTTTAACAAATGGTAGATAAAAAAATAAAAAGATTTAAAAATAAAAAGGAAATTAAACTAATCACTACACTTAGTTCTTCACTTAAAGAAAATACTTATCAAAAATTCACCTATCACCCTTATGTTAACCATAAATTTCAAAAAATTTTCAAAAATTATAACATTACTCTGGCACCAATAAACAGATATAGTGTTGGTAAACTATTAAATCTAAATAAAATTAAACAAAAAAAGAAGAAAGAAGAAAATTCAGGTATATTTAGGATTAATTGCAAGGATTGTGACAAAATATACATAGGAAAAACAAAGAGAAATCTGGGGATAAGATTAAAGGAACACTGGAGAAATATTAGACACAAACAAGTAGAAAAATCAGCAGTGGCTGCACATTTTTGGAATGAAAATCATGAAATAGAGAAGGACATAACATTACAAAAACCATTCAACATCCGAAAGAATTTAATATATGGGAAAAAATTTACATAAAAAAATATGAATACAAACTTATGAATTTTGATATACCAGAAGCAGCCAACATATTGTTTAAGTTCATTAACAGACCACCAGAGCAAGCATAGTAACATACATACTTTGCTGAAATTGACTCCTCAGTCATCGTTTTGGTCGACAATGTGAGGAATGTAACTCAAGAAACATGTACCAAAATTACTTTTATAAGTGTGTTTGTGAAACTTAAAGAGAGTTTTAATGTGATGACATGATTTTTAGTGTTTTACTTTAAATCAAAATAAGATTAACAAAAGTTTCACTGTGTGGATTCCGACATTCCGTAAACATATACGAAAATAATTTCAGAGAATGTGGAGGTGTCTTAGACAGGTAATTTGAAATAGAAAACTTATGGCCTGTCTGTTCAAATTTTGAAGCTATGGCTATAAGTTTCTGAAGCACCAGTGTGCCACTGACTAATGAAGAAGCCTCTTGAATGCCTAACATATGATAACAAAGGGAGGTTTCAGAACATATTCTGGTGCAATAGTTATGACATTAGCTTTCAAGTAAGAGGGATCATTTGTTTTCGACAACTCTTGTTCATCAATTTGTTTTATTTTCTGACTAGGACCTAATAATACAGCCTTTAGCCTATATTTTAAGTTGATGTTTCAATTTATAAACTTAAAGCTTAACATATCAATTTATGTAATTACAACCTTTGTAGTTGATAATGTACTTACTAATCAGAAGTCGAGTGTGTGTTAGGTAAAATAGGTGTTAGGCATCACATTAGTAGCATGTTTATTAGCTATTTTATATTGGTAATACATTCATTATTAAGAAAGAAAATAAAATTTGAAGTAAATTTCTTTCATAGTTTTTTAGTATATGCATTTCAGCACTTCATATTAAATAAAATAAAAATTCAAATTCAGAACTAAGTAAAAGTATCCTCAGCTAACAGGTGACGGTTAGGTGAGGATGCAGAAGATGGTCTGTGAAACATGTTCTACATTTAAAAAAGTAAGTGGAGCCAATAAAAGGGTATAGTTTGACTCAGTCATATAATAGTCTTAATTACTTAATGCTTATGTTCATAGACGCAAAGTAGAAGCCAGAGGAAAAGCTCTTACTGATGTGCTGATGAAAGAATTAGAAGTTTCTCCAGATAAATCATTACAAGGTGGATTAAGAGCTGCCCGAAGAGCTGTTAGACTACTTAACCAGTTGGGACGTTCTACTCAGGTTTGATCCTTAAAAATTTGAATTTTGTAATAAATAGATTCTTATTTGATCCTGTAAATCATTGGTTACACAAATATCTACATGAGATAGGATATTCAATGGCAAACATGAACTGAAGCTATTTAAGGATTTTATATATATAATGACTCTATATACATTAACACTCACCCTAATTCCTGTTAGTCCTATTTTAAGTATTCATCTATGCTGTAAAAGCAGTAATGAAGCAAAAAAACCATCAGTGCTGTTTCATATTTTGTTTTATTGTCTATTGTTTTTAGATAATTTGGTAATTTATTGTATAATTTGGTGCTCATAAGAATGACACTGTTTTGAAAAGCTATTGTTTTGGTTCAAGTGGTATGTATATCTGTTTTGTGTTATGATTGTGTATTTCATCATTTGTTTCACACTGTTTGAGGGATCATTTTTGAATAGCCTTAATGTCTCATATAACACACACAACCAAAAGGAAGAATTTTAAGGTTTTAAAACAGTGATTTGCAGGGAGTTCTTGTACATGACTTATTCATTATTCATACGAGTCTTTTCTGGTTTATAAATATTATAAATTGTTGTTCAGTTTAGAAAACTTACATGGGTGAAAGGTTGTTAAGACACAGACTTGTGAGCAGGATTCTGGATTTAAATTCCTGCCAGGATTCATTCTTCCTGACTCAGATTTTTTTTCTTCAGATTTTCCTCTGTCCTCATAAATGACAAATGAGGGAGGTACCCTAAACTTAATCTTGAAGCACTTCCTTCCTTAAAAAAATAAAAGTTATACTCAGTGTCTACCATCCATGATGCCTCAGCATAAAAATGGATGTTGAACATTATTCAGTGTAGTTTAAAATAAGAGTCGTCAAATTGGCCGAGAATGAAGACGAGTGTCTTTACAAAAAGTAGTGAAGCATAGTGTGTAGATGACATATTTAAATCATTTTATATTATTAGTTTAGTTCAGAAAAATTAAGTGCGACATGAACAACTCTCCTGGGTGAAACAATACATGTGAAAACCCATTAGACATAATCATGCCACTAACTTCTTCAAGGAACATAAAATGGAAATAAACACATATAAGCCTATTGTTGTCTTTGTACAGCAATTAGCAGTAAACACATAAAAGCATATTGTTGTCTTTATATAACAAATGACAGTATTCTTTAAACATTTTGAAGTTTTTTTCCCTTATCTTTTAATTAGTTATTGTATGCATGTTTAATAGTTATGGTGTGCAAGTTTAACTAAGCTTATATATTCCATATGCCTATATAATCCAATCATTTTATTCTAAACACTGGAGAAACTCTTAAACTTTTGGGCAGCACTATAACTGAGTGACTTGACTACTTGCCTCCCCCAAGGTTCTATCCAAGAGACCATAAGTGGGATTTGTGGCAAACATAGTAGCATTTGGAAGGTTTTCTCTGGGACCTCCAGTTTTCCATGCCACTCATATTTCCATTCTGCTTCATCTTTCCCTTATCCTTTTCTCTATCTTCAACAGCATCTAGTGCTATTCAGTCTGCCAATTTCTCAACCCACAATATTCAAATAGACTATGCTATCACCATCTAATGGCAAATAGAAAAATTCCAATATGCCAAGCATTGCAACCGCCACCATCAACAACCACTCTTTACCTTTTAAGGTTTCCATTTTATTTTTTGTTCTTTTCATATGTATTCCCATTTTGAAATGTTTATTTTTTTATATTTTTCCAATTTAAAAAAAATTTAACTGCATCATTCATTTTATAAGTATAATAAATGTATTTTAAGAAAAATGACAGTAAGTTTTGCTAATTTTTGTGGGTGTTCTGTCTAAACATGAGCTTTTGAATATTTTTAAATGATGTATAAATGCTAGAATGGAAACATATAACATAATTTCTGAAATATGAAATCGTTTAATCTCCCAAGACTCTCTAAGCCTTGGTAGCCTATTTTCCCAGCTCCTCAGGAAATGCATCAAATTGCATGTTTTATAAAATCTTGAACAGATCTACTAGAGTACATCAATAAATAAAAGATCCCAACTTAATAATACTGGAGTCACCTGCAGATGAATGGAAGAAATTTATGTTCCCTAAGAGTTAGTAAAAAGTAAAATTAATTTTTGTAAATTTGTTCAATAGAGTAGCACATATATCACTAATATTTATTAAAGATTGCATATTTGATTATAAATATTGTGGTTTTACCTCTTTTTTTATAAATCATAGTTTATTGCCAAGAAATTTGTTTTTTGTAATTCATATTCAAATCCTGTGAGAAAAGTATTAACTACATAATGCATTTATTTTTATAGTAAAACAATGAATTTCTTTGCATTGTTGTAATAATCAATTACTATTACATGTAAAAGGTTGATTATGGTGTCAGAAAGCACATGGAAGATAGAGAATGTATAGCATCTTTGTATAGAACTATTAAAGATCTAAAAGTAGCACACAGAAAAGTGAAGGAATTGCTCTCCTCAAGAGAGGAAGAAATAAAATGGGAAATGCCTAAAAAAACAGGGAAAAAATTAATGGTGTCTAATGCTTGTTTTTGCTAAAGAGGCATCATAGGTGGTGGACACTGATGATACATGAGATGAAATGATATATTGGGAAAGGATTTTAATTTTAAGGAAGGAAAGGTTACACCCCTAAGTTTAGGGTACCTCCCCATCACTTGCCATTTATGAGGACTGAGGAACACCTGGAAAAAAACCTCAGTCAGGGAGGACAGTCCTACAAGACCTCCCACTCACAAGTCTGTGCCTTAACAACCTCAGCCACCTGTGGTGGTAAAACAGTGAAGAGATCTTCAAAAATACTGGACCCGGACATTACAACATCTAACTTCTACAGCCGAATACAAAACCAGTTACACAGTTTGGCAGTGGAGCAAGTGTGTAAACAAAGTGCTATAAAGAAAAATATAACTTCCAGCCCAAAGAAAGTGAAAATAGCTGTACATGGTGATGTCATGCTTGAAACGTAGCAGTTGATTGTTGATTTGGTTTATTTATGGACCCTCTTTAACATCTCAGGTCATCAGCATCCCATTGAATTCAGGGCTTGAAACTGAACGACATATTTTGCTCAGAGGTCTCTTCTTTCAGACTTGAGGTTCTTTATCGTGTCATAAATGTACGACACAGGACCCACAGCTTTACTTCCCATCTGAAGGAAGCCACACTTAGGACTTTTACGCCCGAAAAAAATCCACCGGTCCTGGCTGGGTTTGAACCCGCGATCTTGGGTGTAGAAGCCAAGTATGGTTACCACTATACCGCTAGGACTGATGAAACATAGCAGTGAAATTGCAAAATGTAGTAGGCTATATCAAGCCAAATGCTAAACTTATCCATACAGCAGTGTTTTGAGTAACAGTAGTGCAGATGTAACAGTCATTATAGCAGGTGCAAACAATGTATACAAAAATGAGGTGAAAGAGATGATTGGCAAGATGGAAAAGATATTCACAAATTACCCTAGAGATAAGCAAATAGGGTGATAAATATACCCCATAGGTATGATTTAAAACATAATTCTTGTGTAAACAAAAATATGAAAAACTAACCTATAACTAAAGCTTCAATGTTCTAAATTTAGCAATGTAAACTTGATTGACATAGGCAAAATTACATACTAAGCATCAAGTACACTTAAATTCAAATGGGAAAAATTTATTTAGTCAAAGAGCTGCATGAACTAACAGAACACATAAACCAAAAACTAAGTAATCCTCTTCATTTGTCACCAAGGGAAAATAACCTTTCAGTTGGAAAACTCAATGTTCTCAAAGGAACTACAAACCTAAACAATAAAACATTATAATAGTTTTTTACCAAAATGTCCAGTACTTATCCAATTAAACAGATGTCATTATTGTAATGCTCAACATTTGCAAACAAATATAGTTGTTAATTGATATCATTGTATGATTCAGTTGAACTACACACTCTTAAAGCTTCACTTACTTTTCATATTTACATTTACATTTAAGTAAGTAAATATAGTTGTACTCACAGAACATGGCCTTTTAGATAATAAGATTAACTTTTCAAACTTGGTAGGTTGTAATTTAAGAGATAACATTAGTAGGAAAGATCATAAAAGTAGCAATATGTGTACAGATAATACTGTATATAGTTCTAAAGAATGGGTACAAAAACTTTTTATAGAAATGACATTAGAAAGTGCAGCAATTAAATTATCAACAGAGATAGGTAATATATTTATATTAGGTATATATAGTTCCCCAAGTTCCAAAGTAAGTGTTTTTCCAAAAGGACTGGAGCTATTAAGTAAAATGATGATGAAAGAGTAAACTGTACTTATGCTATATGATATCAACATAAACTCAAACCTCAACATTAATGAGTACAAGCAACTTTGGAAATTATTAACATGCTACAATTGCATCATGTATACAACTTCCCAACCAGAATATATTTAACAGAAGTTCCAATCAAGAAATGGGATTCTTTTGTTAATACATTCCATAACATTTAAACTTAGCATGTCCAGTTATATATATAAAAATATATAAAAATATATAAAAATTACCTTGTGAAATAAAACACTAAGAGGGTGGATGAAATGCATGTATAAGTTTTTATAAAGTGGCAAAATTTGAAATTTGTAGTAACCTTGAAAAAGGAGTATGCTAAAGCTTTTGCCATATAGATATTTCAAACATATAGCACTGAAATTTCAGAATCATCAAATAAGATTAAAACTGCATGGAACATTATAAATAGGCAAAAGAATCAGATAAGCCAAACAAAAACATAAGAGTCAGCAGCAACAGATGATGGGAGGAACCTCTCCCGAAACTAGTCCAAAGTTTTAAAAAAGTAGGTGGAGTTAGTGTTAACAATTTGACACATTAATGTAGGATATATTACCACTCCATTGTCTACAGCTTCATAAGTACATTTTTTACTTAAAAACATAACCCTAAATGTGAACGAACAAATTATACACACCAGGAAAAATATGTAATCTTTAAAAAGGGAGATGAGCACAATATTATGAACTACAGGCCTATTACTCTCCTGTATTTGGTAAAGTGCTTGAGAAAGTTATAAATATTAGATTGGTCAGTTTCTTCAATAAATATAATTTACTTGTTAGTATTCAACATGGCTGAGGAAGAATCATTCAACACTCACAGCTATGGCACAGCTAATCCACAAAGCATTTGCACACTTGGACAATGGGGAAATAGTGATGGGACCCTTTCTCAATTTATCAAAGGCATTCGACAGTGTATCTATTGACCTATTATTGATAAAACTTGAAAACTATGGTATAAGGGGGAAAATGCATGAATTACTAAAATCATAACTGACAAATCACAAACAATGCACCAGGATACAGAGTAACATTGGTAATGTTATTAAAACATTTTCATCACAGTATGACATTGTAAAGTGTGGAGTACCTCAAGGCTCAGTTCTTAGCCCTCTTTTATATCTTATATTTGTGAACAATATCTCCCAGTTTGAGAATTGTAAAGCAATTTCATATGCAGATGATACATCATAACTATTTTGAAATAATACAGTAGACAGTATAAAACATTTAATAGCAGACTCCTCAATGGTCATGCTGAAATATCTTGAAAATAACAATCTAAAAATAGGTTTAAACAAGACAACAATTTTACGCTTCTAACATTACAACAATAAGAGTAATAATCCTGAAATAATGTTAAATGGAAAAGTGATAGAAGCAACTCATTGTGTTGATTTCTTGGTATTATACCTTGATAGAAATCTGACATATAACTACCATTTAGATCATATATGCAAAAAAATAAGTGCAGGATTATATCTGTTGAGCTTACTCTCAAAATATTTGGATACTGGTGGCATATTATGGTATAATTTATCCTCATATACAATATGGCATAGAACTCTGGAGTAGCATAGCTATTGGTAACCTAAATAGACTGCTAATTTTACAAACAATGTGTAAGATTATTTATAGACTTAAACAAAAGAACTTCATGTCAAACAGTCTTTAGAGAAAATAACCTGTTAACTGTAATCTCACTATATGTATATAGATTAATCCTATTAATTGTGAATAGCAATAAGCATGCTGGCAGTAATAACCAATATCACATCTATGACACATGGGGAAAAGCTAATTTACATTGAGTCACCATAAACAAAAAAGCATCAGAATGTTATCCATTTATCAAAGATGTAATTTTGTACAACAAACTACCAGAGACTCTGAAAATAAAAAAAATGAGGAGAAATTTAAGAGAGATCTAAAAGTATTCTTGACTGAGAAGTGCCTATACCTGGTGGATGAATAGTAGATAATTGTAGAAAAAATATGTAATTTTCCTTTATTGTTGTACATGTGTACTAAAACTCTGCTAAACTTTTGCTATTCTTATGCTATACTTTACAATTTTATATGAAGTATTTAAAATAGTGTTCTTAGATTTAGACAATGTCTGAAACATGTGTACACGAGTCTATTTACAGCAATAAATTATTATTATTATTATTATTATTATTATTATTATTATTATTATTATTATTATTATTATTATTATATCAAGTAAATATTATGAATATGCTGAAAATGGAATGCAACTGTACACTGTCATTGTTGAGTCTGCAAATTACACTGCTATATGACTGCTGACTTATAAGATGAGGGACAGTTAAATGCTTGTTGTCCAGCGCTTCTATTATTCAAGATTTTTCTCGCTATTTCCCCCTTAACTTTAATGCGTACTATTCATCCTGATATTTTTAATTTGCCCTTATTTCAATGTTTGCCCATTATAAAACCTACAGAATAACAAGAGGACATTTTTCATCATGTGCCATTAGTGCATTATCAGAGATGGAGCTTTCTGAAGGTGGCTTTTAAACTATGGTTTCAAAATTCCAAAAGAGTTTAAACCCAAAACAGTGCCATAAAATATTAGTGAATGCTTTTGGAAAATCTTTATTTGCCACACATAGGAATTTATATTATCCATGTAAAACGGATTAAGAATTGAAGGGAAGGGCCTGCTCACATCTATGCAGTGCAGCAAGGCAAGGCAAACTTACTGTATTTAAATGAGAAATTGTGGCATTAGGAGGCAAGATGTGCCACAACAGAATTCTTTGTGAAGAATAAATTTCATTGCCTTGTTGAAATCTGAAATTGTTGTAAACACTTGTATTATCATTTGGATTGAAACAATATGAGATAGCACCTCAGCTGCTTTTTCAACTAAGTTATGAATGATATCAAGATGGATTATGAAAAATTCATCATCCTAATAGAAAACTGTCCATTTCTTTGTAATAAAATACACAAATATTATTTTAACAATATGCATGACAATACCTGGAGGGGGAAAAAGTAACCTAATGGGAAACACAACAGGTGAATAAATAATGATTATATTTTAATTATCAAATTGCTGATCTAGATCTAGATTATATAGATAGATGCAATTATGTCATATTTATAAAACATCAGTTATTAATATAAACTTTATTCCTGTATTATTAAAAAAAGTTATTTCTATAAAAAGTATGCATTATTTCAGAAGGCATTTTAAATTAAACTATATTGTGAGTGACTGGCTGGTTTATGAGATGCTTAAAAGAACCAAGAAGTTAAAAGGAACAGACATTTTCATTAATAAAGACCCTTCACCAAAAAAGAGGTCACTACAAAGAAATTTTTTACAAAAGATGAAAGAAGCAAGAGCACAGGGGAAAAATGCAGATATTAGAAATCTCAAGCTTTGGATTGATGGAGAAAGAGTACCAGATACGGACAGGAATGTTAAGGGACTGTCGATCTAACAGGAACAGAAATTAATCAGCAGATGCCAGCAGCAACCTTAAGAAATGACATAGGAAGATTAAAATTCAGGAATAAACAAGGGGAGATAAATCTGCAGGAAATATCATGTAACAGAGGGAGAGAAGCCTCAAATCACACAATCAGCATGGACAAAGAATGGATGAAGATGTCAAGTAGAACAAGCGATGGAGTAGCTGATCGAGAAATGACAGCAGTGGTGACAACATCAATGGTGACTATAGCAATGGTGATGACAGCAGTGAGGAAGGAGATCCAGTAGAAGGATACCACTCAAGAAAATAATGACACCAAGAAGAGGGGAAGTAGAAGTAAGGAAGGGGGTGAAAGTATGGGACCAGAATAGTGAGGAGAATACAGAAGTGGGGGAAGAAGATAGTATTCTGCACAGACTTCCTACAGGTGCAGCAAAGGCCTTGCCATCAGGTGAAAGGGGAATACACAGTAATATAAGTGGCACTGAGCTTAAAATGGTGTCAACTCCTGAGGGTAATATAATAGAGATAGCTGATGAGTATGTGACTGTGGGTGAAAGAACGAGGTATAGAGCAAACTGGAGAAATTTAGAGGAGGAAGGAGTGATTCAAGATAATAATTAGACTGGAAGGTGGTGTTATGAAATGTGGAAGGTTTAAGGTCAAAAGTAAAAAGTGGAGCTGTTAGAAGTGTTAAAGTTAGGAGACAGACAGTAATGGTTAAGACTTGGTTGGACAAAGATGAAAATATAGAAGTCGAGGGTTATGATTATATAGGTAAACATTGCAAAAGGAAGAGTAATAGAGGGAGGGTTTCTGGTGGTATAGGGATATTCATAAATAAATGTAGTGGAGCAAATGTGAGGAGAGTGTTATTTATCAAAGGGCAAGTAATGTGGTTAAAGATATATAAATGAAAAATATGCATACGACTAGGTATAGTGTACAATCCACCTGATACATCAGAGTTTTATAAGGAAAATAAACTAAATGAAAGTAGACAGTATTCTAATATGGAGTTCATTGAAGTTGGTGACTTGAATGCAAGAGTAGGTGAATATGATATAAGATTTATGGGTCTAGAAAATGAAAGTGTATGGGTGAGAAGTGATGAGAGGACTAGGAAGAGTAGGGATAAAGTGCTCAACAAGGAGGGCAGAATGAATTTTGTGAATTTAATAATATAATTATGTGTAATGCCTTAAGAGGGGATGACTATGGGGGAGTATTTACATTCATGAACATAAATGGGCTGTGTGTGATTGATTATATGTTATGTAGTGAAGAAATTGATCAGGGATTGATTGAATTTAAAGTCCTGGATGTGATAACAAGTAGTGGACACTTTCCATTAAAAATGAGGATGAGTTTAGGGGAATGTATTAGGAAAGAGCAAGTAACAGAATTGAAATATAAAGTGGGGACTACAAATGTCTAGTTCAGGAAAAAAGGAAACAATATGGCAGCAGAGAATGGGCAAAAAAATTAAGGAAGCCATGACAGCTAAAGACAGTAAATATATATGGTCAGTTATGAAAGATATCTTGAGAAAGAAAAGGGGAGGAAATAAGATAATGCCAGTGGAATGGAAAAACCATTTTAGAAGTCTGATAAGTGGTGGAAAGGTTTAGAGTTATGAACTAAAATTGGATAGTACTTAAAATAGGATAAAATGTTTAGGTAAAGAGTTTATTATAAATGATGTAGGATATCAGATCAAAATTCTGAAAAGAAAAATGCTTCAGGAATAAATGGGATTTCAGGAGAGTTTTGAAAAATATTTGCAGAAATAGGAAGAGGTATTAGGCTGCTAACAGAGCTACTAAATAGAATTTAAGAGAGCAAGGTAATATCCGAGAGCTGGAAAGTGAGATGATTGTACCATTATACAAAGGTAAAGGTGATACAAATAACCCAAGCAATTATAGAAGAGTTAGTTTGTTATCTGTGTTAGGTAAAATATATACTGGCATACTAGCTGCTAGTTGCACGAGAGGGAAGAGAGAGGAGGTAAATTATCAGAATTTCAAGCAGGTTTTAGAAAAGAAAGAAGAAGATTAGATAATACATTGATAATTCACATTATAGGGGATAAATACCTAAAAAATAAAAGGGGTTGGGTACATATTCTCTTTACAGATTTCCAGAAAGCATTCGATACGGTAAATAGGAAGCATTGGTGTAAATTAAAGCATAAAGGAGTTAGTAATGAAGTACAAATTAAGGCATAAATGAGTTAGTAATGAGTTTATTTAGAACTTCAAAAATTATATGAAGGATGTAGATTTTATGTCTGATGTGAAGGTAATAGAACCACAGATTATATGATTCAAAATAAAGGTTTGAGACAAGGATGCAAATTGAGCCTGAAATTGTTTAACCCATTTATAGATGATATCCAAGACAGGATTGCAGAAAATAATAGGCATTGTCCAATAATTGGCAAGAAGAAAATATTCGCATAGCTTTTTGCTGATGATCTTATAACAGGATCAGTAATTGTGATAGGACTGTAACATACCATTGATGATATTACTATATTTTGTGCAGAATGCGGTCTAAGGATAAATATTAAAAAATCAAAGGTAATAGTATTTAAAAAAGGAACAAAATGAAGAAAAGATGAGAGATGACTTATAAACAGGGACCCAGTAGAGGTAGTGAAAGCATTTGATTGTTTGGGGGTGAGATTTATCAGTAAAGGAACATGGAAGGTCCAGTCTAAATGTGCACAGGCCAAGGGCAAATTAGCTATGAAAGCTGTTAGAATAAGTTTTAAGTCCCTACACTATCAATGAAATAGTTAGAAAGATTATACGAGGCTATAGTTGAGTCTAAGATGATGTATGCAGTAGAAATTTGGAGAGTGTCAAAGGGGTGGATAAAGATCGATGTACATAGAATGTTTTGTAGAGAAGTTTTGGGGTTACCAAAAAGTTTGCCGAGGGGGTAAGTCTGGCTGAATTAGGAAGAGTAGGAAGGAAAGATATAATAGCAGAGAGAATTTTGAAATATTGCTATGGATGATTCAAACTTGATAACAACAATGTATTAAAAGAATGTGTTGTGTATCAAAGAGATGTATTGGGAAGAGAAAGTTGGTACAGGGAAGTGGGGAAATCTGAATGGGGGCTGTATGGTGACTGTGTGAAAGCAATGTTAGTGGATTTTGGAAAGAAATGAGGCAGGGGGCAGAAGATATAAAGAAGCAAGAGATTTGGGTTGGTTTAGAGGATAAAAGTTCTTTAGATTTGTATAAAGTAGTCAAAAGAAATTGGGGCGGGAGAAGTATGTAAATAATTGCAATCAGTTTGGAAGAATGGGCCTGGCATGGATGCATATAGGTGTAATATTTTTAAAAAGATTAAGAATAAATATTAATGAAGGATGTGTTATGTGTGGGAAAGTGCATAATGTGTTCCATTGTTTAATTGAATAGGAAATGGTAAAAGAGTGGTGGAATAGTATCTGGGATCTAAAATGGAACAATTTACAACAAGATTTGGTGGCAAGAAAACTGTTTACAGAATTGAGGGTAGAGAAAATAAGTTAAGGGAATTTCTAGGAAAAGTAAGAGACAAGTGGACGAGAAGTATAGGGAAGTAGCAGAAGGACACACACAGTGGTGAAAATGGTTTTCTATGCCAGGGGTTCTTTGCCATACACACAACCAGGTGGTTAAGTTATGGGAGAACCTTAGTTTCAATATTGATAAATTTCTAGAGTACTTTTGATGGTTTAATTTAATATATATTCAAATTGTAATGTGATTTGATGAAATAAAAATTCATTCATATTATGAGAGCAGTTCGAAAACAAACTGCTGTTGTTCTGTAGCACTAGTTGTAATGGGCAGAGCACTGCCATTGTTACATCAATATAATCTTTGTAATGTAAGCTTCCAACTTACTAGTGGGAGCATTGTAGTGCCATGTGCTTGCTCGTTATAACCTCAGAAAATGAATGCTGCTTTACAAAAATCCTGCCAAATGCAAGATGCATGGTGTGATAAAAGTTTTCTTTGTGAAAAACATCTGTAAGCTGCAGACATTCATTGTGAATTGTGTGCTGTATACGACTCAAACATTACGAGTGAAAGTGTTGTGTGTCAGTGGATCTGGATCTGATTTTTTAAAGATGGAAGAACAAATGTTCATTATGAACCAAGAAAATTGAAGAAAAAGTTTGTGAGCACTGTCGATTCATGATCATGAAACTTTCTGAACAATTTCAGCAATTTTCTTTATCTGTTTTAAATAAGGTTGTTACCAAAACATTATGCTACTGAAAGTTCTATGCTTGGTAGGTACCAAAAATTCAAATGGAAATTGACAAAGCCAAATGAATGAGCTCTACATTACAATTTCTTTCACGATATAACACGGAAGAGAAGATTTTTTTTTAACAGAATAGTAACTGGTGACAAGGCTTGGGTGGTGTATGTGAATGCTGAGACAAAACAAAGTCTATGGCATGGGGTCATACCAGTTATCCAAACATGCTGAAGAAGCCCATCAAACTTTGTCAATGAGAAAGCTTATGTCCATCGTCTTTTGGGATGCTATGGGAATTTTGCTTGTTGATTTCAGTGAATGTGGTATGATGACAATCACTGCATGGCAATGCTTGCTCTCACAGTGCTTGAACACACAACTTTTTGAGGCAATTTAATGGGATATTTTACATCATCCTACATACAGCCCCGAATTGGCTCCATTTAATTTCCATCTGTTCACTCAATGAAGAAGTGCTTTGGGAACCAGCACTTTGATGGTGGTGGTGCTGGCTGCGGCGGCGGTGATAAAGAAGATGAAGATGATCTTCAAAATGCTGCGACAGGTTGGCTACATTCCCAGGTGGCCAAGTTTTATGCAGAAGAGATTTTTAAATTGGTGAAACACTATGACAAAGTGCTTGAATTTAAATGGCAACTATGTTGAAAAATAGTGGGAAGCTGTAGTTTTCATATGTACATAATAAACTAATTGTATATATGTGGGTTTTTTATTTATAGCCAATCAACGGTTAGTTTCTGAACCACCCTCATAATGGCACTGGAACACATGAAATGCATTTTTTCATACACCAGCTGTTCACAATGTATTATCTCCTGATAAGGCATTAAACCTGTTGAATTAAAATAATTTTCAAATTTGTCTGTATTAGGCATTGCATTCTAGTGTTTCTATAATCTTGTTTGATATAGTTGTGTGATTGTTATAAACTTTCTACTTAATCTATAATTAAAAACATTTTCTCATCATCTTCTAATTGGTTTTTATATAAGACACATTTAGTAGCTCTTTAATGGAAAAACTTCATCTACTATTACACATATGACAAAGGAATATAGCAACCAGGCTAAAGTTTATTTTGCACATTATCCAAGATCCTTTCTAAACCTCAAAACAGGGTTCTGAAAGATCCCTCGATTGATATTAAAATTGATGGTGCCAACATCCACAATTATAAAGTTATAGTTAGAATCTAGTAAAGCAAACAGCACAATTGAAGATATCTCCTTATAGTTCTGAAAAAAAGAACTACTCTTTTCATGTGCTTGCCTAATATCATGTTTACCATCTACATGACCTTACAATAAGAAAACTGTTATCTTTCATGAAAACCTTTCCTATTGATTCTTCATTTCAGTTTTTGATTTTGGTGTTCATATAGACTGAAGTACTATCCAGAGCATAATACAGGTTTCATTAGCAAAATTTTGACAACATTAGAATATCTAAGTCTATAACTTAATCAAATTATTCTTAAATTGTCACCAATAGCAATAAACCTGAGAAAGAAAAATACTTTAAAATAAAGTTTCTTTTTATTTTCAGCTGTCCAGTGTAGGGAAACATGAAAAGCATTAAGAGACTTCACAAAGTTTTAAATAATAAAAAGCCAAGCAGAAGTAAGGGAGGGGTCCCAAATAAAATTTGAATGTTTGTGAAGAAATTAGATTTCTTAAACCCCTTCCTGTCATCAGACAACCATCAGTCATTCAACCTTCGAGCAGAAGCCAGTTCCCATGACATCAAACATGACAGGTCATCTCCAGGTATCTAGCCATCCTGACATTTCCAGTATCTGTAAATTTTGTGCCTATATCACCAAACCCTTTAACCTAATGTACAGATAACATAGTTGTGAAAATTGGAATATCTTTAACAGAAGAAAAAACATGAATTAAACCATTATAATCCAGAGACCAGGCAGCAGTAACATATGGTGCTTTGAAATTGAAGGGAGAGGAGAAAAAAAAAAGCGGAAGAGGAAGCAAAAATGTTCAAATCAAAACCAATGCACCATAGAGGGACATTCCCTGTTGCAATACAACAGTGCTTCCAACTATACTTGTTGCAAGAACTGTGAAA
The DNA here is from genome assembly GCA_030762175.1 of Metallyticus violacea. Taxonomy (NCBI): domain Eukaryota; kingdom Metazoa; phylum Arthropoda; class Insecta; order Mantodea; family Metallyticidae; genus Metallyticus; species Metallyticus violacea. The sequence goes on along the minus strand of CM060832.1, from coordinate 52,822,112 downwards.
TTTTTCAGTAAATAAGGCATTGGAGTGCTGTCACATCACCCTGTTTTCCAGATTTGGCCATTATGGGTTATTCACATTGGAAAAGCTGCATGGTAACAACTTTCTTTCATGGAAACCATGCCATTATATTTGGAGGCTGTTGACAGTGAGAAAGAAAAGTTACAGCAAGAAACATTTTTCAAGAGATTCAGGAGAATGATTAAATGTCTGAAGTGTTGATGAGGAATGCTTTGGAAAACAAGAAAGTTGTTTTTAATATATATGTGATTTTTGTAACCTGTAAAAAATTTGTTCCTGTGTAATATTCATCAGTTATTTTATTTTCTGTTTTTATTGTATTTAAGCTCGGAGAAATAGGCTTTGAAGCTCAGTAACATATGTAGGAATTTGAACTGTAAGTTTGCATTACTAAAAACTTTTTGTAACCTAAAAAAAAATCTGCATTCAGAAAAATATGATAATATAATCTTATTCCTAAGAAGTGAATTATGTTCATGGTGAATATAAAGGCTAATTTCAAAATTTGAGAAGAAGTTTGAAAATTCTTATAATGAACTCTTACAGTGCATAAATGGGACATTTTCTTAATAGGCTGTCAATGTTGAGTACAAAGTATACCAATAAAGAAGTATTATGTTGTTGACTATTTATTGAGAGATGTAAGATTTGATCAAGAGAAGCATAAAATTTGCTTGCTTAGAAATTAATAATTTGACTAGAAATTAAAATATCTTATCACGATGGATATTAAGAATGTGTTTAAAGTTGTTGGAAAAATATATTATGGGTGAAGAAAATATATATAGTTCACCCTTATCACTGTAATAACAAGTGTAAATTTATATGTTTTGTTATTTTTTAGGTTTAAATTAATTAATAAAATTATTATTTTAAATATTTAGAAATCAATATTTAAATATTGAAACATTACAAATATGTCAAACTCTAGTTATAAAGCTTCAGGAATTTTGCTTGTTAATAAAAAATAGAATAAAAAATCTACCTTTTTAAGGTAGATTTAAAATAGGACATTACCAAGAAAAGGGAACAAAGTATGGGATGAAGCCAGTTTTTATACTTAGAGATCACCAGTCAATCAAATTTGTTGTATTGATTTCCACACCATGCAAATGTGATGAAAATAATTTTAAAATAATTTTTGTCAGACAAAACATCTCTCAGCAACTCCGAAATTATTAGCAATGCATGGTGTTAAATACATTTCCTCTCCTCTCTTACCTACCTACCTACCTACCTACCTACCTGCCTGCCTGCCTGCCTGCCTGCCTGCCTGCCTGCCTGCCTGCCGGCCAGCCCACCTAAGTTTTTCTATTCTCCCTGACCCACTCTCCATTCTTCCTTCCTCTTCTCCCTTTTCCTTCTTTTCTTAATTTTTCTTTCTAGCTCTTTCTTTTCTTCTAATTGACCTTTTTTTATCTCCTTCCTTTCTTAATTTTCTTTTCTGCTGCTGACAATTTGCATTTAGATTAACTGTCCTTTCACATAGTACACATATGGGTGGTAGAAAATATGTTCCCCAAGTGTACAAAAAGCACGAGTGTAATCTGAATGTTTCATTATTAGTAGTAGTATTTATTTCTCATGCATCACATACAAATTTTTTTAATACAAAATACACACAAATAAAAAAACCATTACTTTTAAATATAATAATTAGGAACAGTGCCTTCGGCAATTCCAAAAGGCACTGAATCCAATAAAAATTTATTCCAATTTGATTTGATTGGCTTAGTCCCCCAGTCCTGGTTCATCAGCAGCTACCTACTGATAACTAGCCCCATGCCCTCCCCTACTCATTTCATCCTCCTTTCACTACCTGACAATATTATTCTCATGCACATTTCCTAAGTATTTTATACCCATAACCATTTTTGTCTTACCTTGCATATGTATTTTTCTAGTTCCTTAATGTTTCCATCTGATTTTAAATTTAAAAATTTTCGACTTCTTATTTCATCTGGTAGGTTTTCCCATTTTCATAATAGGAACTGTGCCTTCCAAAACTTGGTTTACTTACATTCTAGTATACAATGCTACAAGTACTATCTGGTTCTGCACATATATGACATTTCCCCTTAGTGTATTCATTTTTTAATCCACTTAAATATTTTATTCCTGTTCTAAACCATGGCAACCCTTCCCTTCCTACCTTATCACAAATTTCAATTAATCTTTCTCTTCCCCACACATTTTTTAGTGTACTATATAATAATTTCAGAGATTTTTGGTGTTAAGATTTGCCCATATTTCCTGTTTTTCTATATCCCCAATTCTTATTATCTCTTTCCAAAATCCTTTACCCAATCTTTCTCCCTCATACCATACTAGTCCCCTGCCCGCTTCTTGTAGGATATTTTGGATTTTAGATAACCAAGTTTCTCTCCCCTTAATTTTACTTTGTGCTACCAAACACTGATTAATAATATTCTTCTCCTCTAGTCTCCCTATTCTATATCAATAGTCTTTGTATGACCTTGCTTTTATAGCCCAATCTTCCTAGTTCCATTAGAGTAACCTCGGTAGGTGAAGATCTAGGTAATCCTAGAACAATTCAACAAAATAATCTGTTTATCATATTTATCCCTTTCCATCCTTTGTCTGGCCTCCAAATTTCTATTTCATACATCATTCTGCTCTCCACTATTGAGTCATATATTCTCTTTAACCATTTTACTTGCATATTTGGCATTTTGTTTACACAAGATCTGATTACACTCATGACTGCTTTTCCTTCTGCTACTGCTTTCCTTTTTTGATTGCTCCATTTCCCATTACTAGACAATCTAACACCTAAATAATCAATTTTCTTGACAACTTCAATTTCTGTGCCCTCCCACCACCATTTTTCCTATTTTTTTTTTATTAAAATTTACTAGCTCTGGCATTCATTTAAATTCTCCTATGGTTATTTGGTTGGCAGAAATGAAATTATATATTTTCTGAGATAAGGTATATTAATTGGTATGGACTATATATCCTTAATGATAATATAGTGATGAATAGAGGAAATATATAGCTCAGTAGGAAATGCACAAATAAGATTGCCAGGATGCTTCACATTGCAAATTTGCAACTTTTGTGAAGATGCAGTGCATTAATATAAAATTACAGTGATGTTCCAAGAAGGTGAACTTATAAAATAGAATTATTTTAGAGGTTGTCACAAAATCTTTTCAGTTTGATTGCAATATAATGAAAAATGAATACATGGAAATAAAAATTTAACTTGTTTAGAAATAATAGATAATTGATCTTATAAAGGAACTTTATACCCATTATTAATTTGCTCGTTTTATTGGTTTCAGGCATGTGATTTGTTTCTCAAGTTGTGCAGTAGCATTTTAAAGGTGCAGTTGAAACGGGTAAAAAGAGAAGGAGCTACTGTACTCTATGTGCGACAAGTTGGTGGAATATTTTTTTCTAATCTTACTGATATGGCTAGAGAATTTCTTCGTGCATTTCCAAATTCCTCTAGTTGTGCATCAGGTTAGTAGCTAAAGAATAGTTGTATTAATAAGCTATACAAATATGCAGCAAATATAAGTGCTTGATTGTGTTACCATTATTTTCTGAAAGTTTATCAATTTATGTAGTTCTAGAACTGCTCCATAGGAATATCAATATTTCATTCTGCTTCTGTTATTCGTAAAACTATAGTTTCTTTATACAGATAGTTGAATATATTATCATCTTGCCCAATCTACAGCAGCAATTTTATGCTTTTCCATATCTGTCATTTCTTACGTTTGTGTGGGGATAGCAGGTATCTTCAGTTCTACTAAGCTTGTCATATTTTGAAAGAAAAAATTAAGAAACAAACATAGTGTTTGTTTCTGGAATAAGTATTAAAAAGGATAATTTGCTCTAAAATTCAGCTTTTGGAAAAGCCGCAATCATCTAAAGGACTACATTTTATATGTAGGTCTGTGGATCTCTACATTGCAAATTCTAAAAACTTCGACGTTTCATAGATAGAGAGAAAAAATATGACAATATTTGTAATAGAGGAAATAACACTATTGAGGTTTGATTGAAATTCCCTAAATAATAATTTCACATGGTATGGCATTAACACTATAGATTGGATATAAACAAATGAATACATAATGACAAAATTGATATACACTAATAAATACATAATGACAAAATTAATTTGACAATACTTTTTTGAGAACGGTTATTGGAAAGTGAAACTGGGGAAGACATGATAGCATGTGGTTGAATCAGCACAGAGGTGCTATATATGACAGTAAGTGGAGATCATAAGCTGTTTATTAGCTCCTGTTTGGTGAACCCATAGCAGTCTTAAAAAAGGTTACTTATTCATTTGTAATAAATATAACACCAGCTAAAGTTTGTCATCTTAGCAATTAAAACTGTTAAGAATTGTAATAAAATATTGTTTAAATATAGATTAAAATAGTAGAGATTTTCACATTGAAATATAGTATAATATACAAATTATTTATTAGGAAATCTAAAGATTTTTAAAGATGCCAACATTATTTTGGCTCCATTGAAATACATTTTAAAAAACCTCCTAAAAACCAACATAAAAGACAAAATTCTGCAAGGAAAACAATCAGGCATTTACAAAATCAGTTGCAAAGACTGCAGTATGAAATATATAGGTAAAACAAAAAGGAACATAACACTGGTTTAAGGAACACATGAGAAACATAAAAATCAGCAATAGCATACATACCATTTCTGGCAAAAAAACATGAATTCAAAATGAACCAAAACTCTTTAAAAGCTCTTCAAAAACCCATAGAATTATCAATGTGGGAAAATATATTCATAAATGAAAATAAAGAAAATTTAACTCATTTTAATCTTCAAAACAGCAGTAACCTCAACACAAAGTTCGTAAAATTCACAGAGTAATATCTTAATACCAAGCTGGAAAGCTGACAGTGGAACCGTGCTGATGATTTAGGCAACAGCCTTCAAAACATGTAGAAGTAAATGGAACAAAACTAGTGAAATGTGAGTAATTTTCTCATGAATAATTTGTTATATTATTGCTTAAATGTTTATTTCAGCCTTTTAAATTAATTTTTCAATTTGACAAAGCATACCTACAATTAATATTGCACCACTAATTAATAGCTAAAGAAATGTTGCTTGTTAATCATTATGTAAAATAGTTTGCATCAGCAGTTCAATATTCTGTTATCAAATTGTAGATTCACCTTTCATATACAGGGTTTTCACATAAAAACTATCATACTTTAAGCAGAAAGATGAAATTCAAAGCACTGTAGAATTTTTTTACGTGAAATTCCTATGTTAAGCATTATAAGCATTAATATAAAGAAATATATACATAATGTATTAGGTAGTTCTCATTATCCTTTATGTGAATGTTCATCTATAAGCAACTGATATGTACAGTTGTCAGCACTGTGACATTTTCCAAGTAGCACATAAATTTACGTGATACATTCTTTCAATATGTTACTACCATCATAATTTTGCATTGGATTTCATTGAGCTGATGTACTTCTAATTATGTTTTGAATATGCAGCCCTAATACAAGTAAGTGAAAAGCAGAGGATTTAGGGTACAAATGATAATTTCTTTGTAGAGACTACTTTGTAATTTTTTTTTTTTTTTTTTAAATTCAGCATTTGTGGTGTGGGCAGGTTCTGAATTGACACACATGACATCACATCTTATTAAACAAGTTTTCATGCCTCAGTCATCAGTAACTATGCTTACAGAGTGTGTTACTTGTGTTCGGAATCAATGTGATCAGGTAAGCCTTTTTATTTTTTATTATTTAATTAGTATTTATTTATTTTTTGAGATCATTATATATTTTGATAGTACTTGCATTAAGCATAAAATGAAAATATATGGTGTTCATAAAATGTCTTGATAGATTTCACTCACTAATAACTGAAAATTTCTTAGAGATAGCAACTTGTGGTTTTCTGCTTGATATTGTCAACTCAAAAAGTTGTTTATATAGCAACACCATGTGTTTGTTTATTCAGAAATGGAGATAATCACAAAAAAGTCTACTTTTTATTTGTTCAAGGTTATTAGACATAATATTGGATATGGGGAACTGAGAATCTTTGTGTAGTTTTGTGAAATGGAAAGAGATAGTCTGAAGATGAATGTGTGGTGTGATCAGGTCATTGGGTTATTATTTTTTCAAGTAGTAATGCAACCTTGAGATGTTAAACTTTTTTTCCTTTCACAAGTGGAACACTTACAGCAAAACAACATTTTCCAGAAAGGTTATGCACCTTGCAACTGGGCCTACATTTTCATGATTCGGAATTTCAACATTAAGTGAATTGGTAACTAGAGGATCCCAAGTTCAAGAAGTCACAAATGAATGAAAATTTTTGAGCTGACTATTGCAATGCAGAAAACACAAGTTGCTATTTCCAGCAGTTATTGAGCTAATGAGAGAAATCCATTATAGATTTTATGAACATATTGTATTTTTGTCAGAGAGGCTTGATCAGCATCTTTATACAAACTATAAGGAAATATGTATTTATGCTTTGGAGACCACAGTCTGTCCTTATGTGGTCTTAATTTGAAAGTGACTAAAGTAAAGAATGAGTAAAGTGATGTTGTTACCAAAAAAGTAAATATTGGCAGAGAGGAATCTGACACTAGCAGCTGTTCATCTGGCTAGAGTTAGTATAGTGAGAGCACAAGAATCTAAAGAATCTACTAAATCCAAATTGTCAAGTTTTTCTACTTCCTGACAGAGAGTTCATGTTAACCAGGAAGCAAAGTAAATATTTGAAGGAGAGTCAAATGTAGAAGAGAAATAGAGTTATAGAAAAAAGCTGTAGATATGGCATAGAGTTGGTTCAGTATGGGAAAAAGTAGATGTTTTAATATGACAAATTGTTGTTATGAAATCACTCAAATTTCACTAATTTTGTTCCACTTACTTGGACATGTTTCAAAGGCGATTGCATCCATCTTCAGCTTGGTCCCACTGGCTGCTTCCCAGTGTGGTATTAAGATGTCACTCTGTGACTTTAAAGAACTTATTGATGAGGTAGCTGTTATTTGGGAGATTGAAGTTAACCAAAAATTCTTTGTTTTTGTTTATAAATATATTTTCCCATACTGTTAATTCTATGGGTTTTTGAAGAGCTTTTAATAGTTTTGGTTCCTTTTGGAATTCATGGATTTTTTGCCAAAAATGGTGTGCCAGTGCTGATTTTTCTATGTGTTTATATTTAACATTTCTCATGTGTTCCTTAAAACGTATGGTAATATTTCTTTTTGTTTTGCCTATGTATTTCATGTAACAGTCTTTGCAACCGATTTCATAAATGTCTGGTTGCTTTCCTGTGGAATTTTGTCTTTTGTGTTGGTGTTTTAAGTGGTTTTTAAACTGAATTTATTTACTGGGGCCAAAATGATGTTTGCCTTTCTAAAAATCTTCTGGAATTTTTGGTGTGCCCATGGGTGGAATGTGAATTTTTTATATATGTGATCTCATTTGTAGCCTTTTAGTGTGGTGATGTCCTTTATTTGTTTTCCCTTTCTGAATTTCTCTATTTTCTTGTTGACAAGATCTATTGTGTAGCCATTTTTCTGTGCTGTATCTATGATTTTTTGGTACTCATATTTGTATTCTGTCTTGGTTATTGGCAAATTTGTTAATCTGAATGTGAGGCAGTTGATTATGGCTAGTTTATGTTGTTTTAGATTGTGGCTGTTATTTTTTTATATAATTATCTGTATGGGTATCTTTTCTGTTTATGCCAAATTCCAGTTTATTGTCATTTTTCATAATTTTTATATCCAAGAAAGGAAGAACTTTATTGTTTTCTAATTCTGTAGTGAATTTAACAGTGCTGTCCTGCAGATTGAGTAGTTTTATTGCATCCTCTTTCCATTTTTTATTTACTATAGCAAAGGCATCATCCACATAACGGTACCAACATTTATATATATATGTGGAAAAGTCTCAACTAATTTTATTTCCAAAAAACTCACGTACATATCTGCCAAGAATGGCGAAAGTGGGTTTCCCATTGCTAGACCCTTATTTTGTGTATAACTATTGCCTCTGTAAGTGAAGTAGGTTTGATTTATTCAAATTCTGGTAAGGTTCAGATATTGATCTTTGACTTCTCCAGGTAGGTTTACTGAAGTTAGCCATTTCTTTACAATATTTATTAGATATTAGATGTTTTCATTTTTGGATATTTGAAATGGTTAATGGCTGAAGAAAAGTTTGGCATTGTATAACGTGGAGAGCTTTAAAAAAGTGCAAATGTCAGCATTAACAAAAACATTAACACAGAAAGAGGATGATGCAATACAAGGGTTTGCTTTTCAGAGAATAAACTAGTTAAAGAAAAATATAAAGTGCAAGGCATCTGCAGGCTTGGGCTTATTTGCCATTAATGAACTTGGTTTAATTATCTAGTGATTCGATTTGATAATTTTATGCTCCACTTACTGTTGAATTATGCGAAACTAGTTTCGCAGGCTTTTGCTCAATTCTGGTGATAATGATAGCATACCTGAGGAGAAGAAGCCAGGAATATACTAAATCAACTGTTCAGAATGTAACAAAGTATATATTGGAAAAACAAAAAAAAAAGCATTGGAATCAGGCTGAAGGAACACCAGAGAAATATCAGGTACAATCAGACAGAGAAATCAGCAGTTACACATCATTTTTGGAGAGATAAACATGATGTAGAAATGGGAGCAAATTTATTGAAATAAGTACATCGACCTATGGAGCTGGGAATATGGGAAAAAATTGATATAAAAATATCAGGTTAAGGTTATGAACTTTAAGAGCTCAACAGAAGACAAATTAATCCAGAAATTCACAAAATGTCCATGAGCTGTACTAAGTCCAGCCAACCAACAACGAATCCGACAATCAAATTGCAACTGAGGATGCAGGCAAAAGCCTGCAAAAGTAGTTTTGCATAATTCAACAGTAAGTGGAGCATAAGATTATCGAATTGACTCACTAGATAATTAAGAACACATTAGTTGCTTCACTGTATTGGTTTCAACTAAATTAAATGTTATATTTAAGAACTAGATGGTATTTACTATATAATGGGCATCTGAATTGGAGATATTTATCTGGGTTTTAATTTGCAGAATTTGAGTTTTGTTTAGGGACAATTTTCAAGCCAACAAATATTTTAAAGATAGCCATGAGCTTTATGCATTGGAGCATGAGATGATGAAATAAAATTAGAATATCAAATGGTAGAGTTGATCTGTTAAAGGATATTAATGGGAAAGCAAAGCATAGGATACAGGAGAAAAAGATTTTTAAAGAGGTTTGGAATATGTTATTGAAAAGGAATTAGATGATAAATAGAGAGGGATAAAAGTTAATAAAGATTAATGAAAATAAGGGTTTATTATTGTAAATGATTTTTAGGAGAAAGATGTTAAAGGAAAACATATATTTGTGACTGCAGCAGGTCATACATAGTTTGTAAACATGTAATATGGATAGTAATGATTATTGAATTTAAAGTGAAGAATTTGTTCAGTAATTTGAAATGCTAATTGGAACTTGTACAGTAAGGCCAATCATATAATTAAGATCAATGTATAAATGAGTCAAACTATACACTCTTATTGGCTCCACTTACTTGTTTTTCTGGGCAGAAAACCACAACAGTGAAAAAAGCAAAATTATTAAAATCAGTACAAAGATCCAGAGAGTTAGCAACATGGGAGAAAATCTACATTTATAAATACAGAGAAAGATTAATGAACTTTGACACTTCCAGGGATGAAAACATAAACTCACCTCCACCAGAGCAGAATATATATTCCCAAAGCATAATGAATTATGCAGCAATCGTTAGCTGATGACACAGACGAAGGTCTAGAAAATATGTACTGCATTTAAACAAGTTAGTCAGTTAAGATTGTGTATTTTGACTAAATCATACAATGATCTTAATATATGTGCAGGAATATTTTTAGTTTCTCTTCTGAGATTTATTGGTGTGATTAATTATGTAATTTAAAATAGGAAATAAAGTGATAACACTGGTCAACAGCCATTTTGCATTTGAAATATTATATATAAATTAGTATGTAGTTTTGTACATACAAACTAAATCTATCTTTGAAACAGTTCTAGCATGTAAGATTTTTGAGCAATTTAGATTTTTAAATTTTTTAATTTGAAGTCTTTTGCTATTCTCTGTTCTTTTGTTTACATGTTTTATTTGTCTTTGTTTTTTTGTTAGCTACTTTTTTTGTAATATAAAGAGTTATAATAATGGTAGAAGTTCAAAATATAATCAGTAGATAGGAGTAGTGGTAGCATTTTTAAAATTTTAGATACTAGATGGCAAGATGTTCTCCAAAAGAGGCTTAATGGTCTAGTACATGTTGAAACATGTATGATGCAATTCTTATCATAGTTATCTCAGTCTAACCTGTGTATTGTAAGTTTTGTTACCTCAGTTTGTGTTTATCTGCATTTTTATGTTTCTTGTGAGAGATAGTGAAACTTTGTGGTGTTTAGAAATTAGTAAAAATGGCAACTGGTAAATTTTATTGTTGTGTAAACCACTTGGACAATTTTGTTGCATGTGCAGAAAACTTGCTCCAAAAACTCAAAGAAAGTCAATCACTGATTTAGTTAAGAAGGCATATAAACTATATTTTGATTGTCCTCTTGGTGATCAAAATAATAAAAGCATGTTGCCTTCATAACCTGTTCCTTACAGAATGGTTGAAAGAAAAGTGCTGAGCCATGCCATTCACTGTTCCAATGGTGTGGTGTGAGTCAAAAGACCATAGTTCAGACTTACTTCTGCCTCACAAAAGATGCAGAATATTCATGCAAAATTAACATAAAATAATTTACCCAAATGTGTTTTCATGCATTTGCCTGTGCTCCATGGTGAAGTCTTGCCTATTCCTGCCTGTAACTTGTAAAACATTTCATCAAACTTAACAATACCAAGTGAATCAGAGGGATTCTTTCCTCAATCTTCGCCTCAAAGCCAAGGTCACAGGCTCAGTCTCGGCCAGGGTTGATGGATTTTTTGGGCATAAAAATCCTAAGTATGCCTTCCTTCAGAAGGGAAGTAAAGCAATGAGTCCTGTGTTGTAGATTTGTGGCATGAAAAAGAACCTCAAGCCTGATAGAAGAGGCCCCTGAGAAAAACTGATCAACTGTTTCACGCCCCGAATCGACCTGAGATTTTAAAGAGTGCCTGTGGGTGGGGCTATGGTTTACACTTTCTAAACAGCAATTTGAACTCTTGGAATTGAGGTTGTAGCAGTGTAACCTTCTAGCCTCAGGGACAAAATTTCCTGTTTTAGATCAAGAAGTATTCTTTCGCTGAATGTGTGTGTATGTAGATATGTCAGTGGTTTGATGATGCATTTATGTGTAAAACATAACAGACAGCAACTATTTGACTACAGTAAAACCTGGCTTATGCAATAGACGTGAGAGAGAAACTTTTAAAAACATGGCTTTGCTGCTAGAGGTAATCAAATATAAAGACCATAAATTGCAACTCTGCTGTGATTTAATGGCCATTTGCACCATTCTTGATCAAGGTTTGAAGGTAGTCAAATTGGAATGTTCAATGCAATTTTTCATTGCATTGATAATGATCAAAGTTAAACGAGGTATAATTAAGTAAAAAATGTACTTACGAAGTTGTAGACAATGGAGTGGTAATATATCCTACATTAATGTGTCAAATTGTTAACACTAACTCCACTTACTTTTTTAAAACTTTGGGCTAGTTTCGGGAGAAGTCCCTTCCATCATCAGCTGCTGTTGACTGAATGCCGTTGTTCGAAATGGGGGATGGACGCCCGTTCGCTCCTGTGGTGGTATCTTGTGGTTCTAATAGAAACTTGCTGAGTTCATCCAGCGGCGGAAAATCAAAATTCATTAAGTTTTTCTTATTTTTTAAAATGAAAATTCTCTCCCATGTGGATAGTTCTATTGGGTTGTGAAGTTGTTTCAGTAATTTAATTTCTGATTTTATTTCATGATTTTTGTTCCAAAAATGAGCTGCTATTGCTGATTTGTCTATCTGTTTCAATCTAATGTTCCTAAAGTGTTCTTTTCTTCGAATTTCTAAATTTCTTTTGGTTTCCCAATGTAGCTCTGCTCACAATCTGCACATTTAATCTCATATATTCCTGATTTTTGCTCTGTAGGGATGGTATCTTTCATTGTGCAATGTACTAAATTTGTTTATATTATATTTGTTCTTTGGGGCTAACATAATTCCATGTTCTTTGAATATCTTCTTAAATTTGTTGTGGTATGTTGGGTGGTATGTGAAACTTTTGAATTTATATCTTTCTTCTGTGTTCTTAAGTGTGGAAACTTCCTTAATCGATTTTTGTCTTTTAGCTTTATTGATGATTTTTGTTACTGAGACTGTGTTGAAACCATTGGTTATAGCCGTCTTCATTATGTGTTGATGTTCCATTTTGTACTCGGTTTCAGTCAATGGGATGTTGAATAGTCTATGTGCTAAACTGTGAAATACTGCATATTTATGTGGGATGGGGTTATAACTATAATTTTTATGTAGTTTTCTGTGTGTGTGTGTTTCCTGTGAATTCCAAAGCTAAGGCTGTTTGCATTTCTTATTATTTTTAAATCTAGGAATTGGAGACATCCATTTCTCTCTTCTTCTTTGGTAAACTGTATAGATTTGTGTTGTAAGTTAAGGAGTTTCAATGCATCTATAGAATATTTTTTTGGTATTATTGCAAATATATCTATGCCATGTCTTGAAGATCAACCGGAATGCTTTGGTGATATGTACTTCGAAGGAACTCATGAAAAGATCTGCAGAAACGGAAACAAAGGGTTTCCCATAGCTAGGCCGGAAACTTGTTGGTAATATTTTGTATTGAAACTGAAGAAGTTTCGTTGGATGCAAATATCAGTTAGTTTTAGCAAATCTTCTACTTCTTCTGGTTTTAAGTTAATAGATGTTAACCATTTTTTTAAAATTTGCATCAAGTTTTCTATTGGAATGCTAGGAAATATGGCTTTCACATCGAATGACACCGTTATATCACCAGTTTTTATTTTGTTATGTTTAAGTTTTTCAACTAGCTCAAATGAATTTTTAATGTTTAAGCTTTGGAATTTTTTAAGCGAATTGAAAATGTTGATCAATTTTTTTTGCTAGTTGGTATGTGGGTGAGTTTATGTTATTAATTATTGGTTTCATGCTATTATCATTTTTGTGTATTTTTGGAAGTGCATAAAGTCTGGGAATTACCGAATTGCTCTGTGTAATTTTCAGTTTTCTGTAGTGGACAGTATATTCACTTTATTCACTTAGTTTAATGTTTTAGTCAAGTTTTTTGTGCATTGGTTGAGTGAATTCTTTTCTATTGGTTTATAGGCTTCTCCCAATAACATATTCTCTACTCTATTTTTGTATTCTTCCTGGTCTAAAATGGCAATTTTATTTCCTTTGTCTGCTTTTATATATATATTACTGGCTTTTCTTTTAACTTTTTTAATGTATTTCTGTAGTTTTTGAATTTATTTTCGTTTTTTATATATAATGAAGACGGCTATAACCAATGGTTTCAACATAGACTCAGTAACAAAAATCATCAATAAAGCTAAAAGACAAAAATCGATTAAGGAAGTATCCACACTTAAGACAGAAGAAAGATATAAATTCAAAAGTTTCACTTACCACCCAACATACCACAACAAATTTAAGAAGATATTCAAAGAACATGGAATTATGTTAGCCCCAAAGAACAAATATAATATAAACAAATTTAGTACATTGCACAATGAAAGATACCATCCCTACAGAGCAAAAATCAGGAATATATGAGATTAAATGTGCAGATTGTGAGCAGAGCTACATTGGGAAATCAAAAGAAATTTAGAAATTCGAAGAAAAGAACACTTTAGGAACATTAGATTGAAACAGATAGACAAATCAGCAATAGCAGCTCATTTTTGGAACAAAAATCATGAAATAAAACCAGAAATTAAATTACTGAAACAACTTCACAACCCAATAGAATTATCCACATGGGAGAGAATTTTCATTTTAAAAAATAAGAAAAAACTTAATGAATTTTGATTTTCTGCCACTGGATGAACTCGGCAGGTTTCTACTAGAACCACAAGATACCACCACAGGAGCGAACGGGTGTCCATCCCCCATTTCGAACAATGGCATTTAGTCAACAGCAGCCGATGATGGTAGGGACTTCTCCCAAAACTAGTCCAAAGTTTTAAAAAAGTAAGTGGAGTTAGTGTTAACAATTTGACACATTAATGTAGGATATTAAACGAGGTAGTTGATTATGATCAACTGTGACTGTGGGTGCTGAATCGATCAACTCCGTTGATTGTGGTCAAGTAACACAAAATGGCTGCCCATTTTGATTTTCTTGAAGGTAATGAGAACAAGACAATATACTTGGATTACTTAAATCAGGACCAGCATTAAAACCGGATCATTGTGGAAAGAGGTGACCCTTTTGAAGAGTATGGGAACAAGAAATTTGAAGAAATATTCCTGCTATCAAAGGATACGGTGTGGTTGCTTAAAATGAAATGACTGAGAAGTTGGAGTTTTCTTTTAACCTCAGTTACCCTGTTTCACCCATGAATAGAATTTTATACTTCATGACTCGCACTGTTTTATTAAATAGCAATTTATTTATTTATTTATTTGGTAATTAGAATTTGCCTGGTGTCATGTTAAAATCATTTCAAGCCTCATTCTTTTCCTTTAAAGAACATGAATCAGTGTTTTTTATTTTCCAGTTGTTTGAAATATGATACAGCTAGTTCCAATAAAAAGAATGTCATGCTGAGTAAAATTTTGAGACCTTTATTTGTTTTCCCTTTTCGTTTGCCTACATATGGTAATAAAACACGAAACAAAAACAAAGCGATATAGACAAGAAGATTATAATTGCAGTACATCTTTTGCTATAGAGTTAGATGCTTTCCTTTGAGTAATAATTATTGTTGAATCGTGATCATTCAGCAATCTAGCGCTCAGTCATCTGAAGACTGTTCATTGAACAAGAATTGGCTATGATGCATCGCAATCTTGGTCAAAGTTTGATCACGTTTCAGTAAATCTCGATCAGCATGGATTTAATCCAGAATGGGTTCATGGCCTGGCCGTAAAAGTTGTTGTACTGCTTCCTGGTTTACATATAAAATAGCTGATTACCAAGTAAACAAAATGCATTCTCCTCAAAGAAAGATAATCCAACATCTCTGAATGAAAAAGGTCATGCTTACTTGTGTAAGATGAAAATGTAAAATAATTTATTGCAACATAAATAAAAGTTTATATTTTTGCTTAATTTAGAGCTAAAAAATTAACAAATGCTGTTAGCATTGTTATTCTGTGAGTTGAGAAGAAAATGGAAGATGAAGGACATGCATAATAATATTAAAAATAATGCTATATTCATGTGAAAGATCTGCAAAAATTTTTGGGAGTGCTGGTTTACTTTTTTTAACCAATCATTTAGAAATAGTTGGATCTCTGGAGCTATGTTCAAGTGTTTTATTTGTTTTTATTTTTATTATATTGCCAAAGATATGTTCACAGAAAGCTACTTTAATTACTCAAGATATAAAATGGGATAAAATTCTAATGTATACTTTATTCTGACAGCTATGTGAGCTGGGAATAGATTTGCGCTACCAGTTGGATGGCTTGTTGCGTGCTCCATTGACTAGGGCATTACGTGATGCAAGGGAGAAACTGGTTGATGCTGTGAAGATGCGTGCTGCTGAAGACAGATGGCACCCAACCAATTTGCAGAGCAGAGCTGGTCTCACTAAATTTCTACAGGAAATGAGTGATATTGGCATAGCAAGTATTCACACATATGTGACTGGTAAGTTTACTTCCTTGCTTATCATTGCTGCAGCTTTCATTTATTGTTTTTATGTATATTTTCCACAAAGCTCTTGATCTGCATAAAAAATAATAGATCCCTTGAATATAATGTGTTTTTTACTAATAATAATGTATGACTCTTATTTCTGCTAATTATGCCAGAAGCAAAGCATCAGTTATTAGTGAACTTGTTCGTTACAGGTTATTTTGCGTGGTCGTTGGTTTAAATTAATTTAAAAACCAGAGCTTTCACTGACAATATCATCAGCATCATCAATGGACTGAAATAATATGGAGAAGCAGAGATACAGAACTATTAGAAGTGGAAAGGGATAGAAGAGTTGTAGTGCAGATGTTGTTTGTTGTCCAGTAACAGGTTTCAAGTCTTGTGTATTTGTCATTTAGCAAGATTAAAATATCTTCTTGTTGCAATTATTTCTGGTTCCCCCCCCAATTTTATTCCATGGCAGTTTTTAATGGCATATTCCATAATCACAGATTAAGGTGTAAATGTTGCTTATGTTCTATGAAACGAGTTTTAATGGATTTTTTGGTCATACCAATCTATTGTGTGCGTGCGTGCATTTTTTTTTTAAGTTGATTTACACAGGAAATGAATGCTGTGTTGCAAATCCAGAAATTTTAACCATTTTTCAGAATTGGATGTAATTATGTAATGAGTGAAGAAAATAATGAATATATCCTAAACAAAATGTAATATTTCTATAAAAATGAGCTTGAGTTGCATGAGTTTTTTTGTCCAAATAATAACTGATTAAAATAGCAGGGTTTTTCTCAGTGAAATATAGCGTAATACAACAAATTATTTATGAGGAAAATTTCACTAGTTTTGTTCCACTTACTTGAACATGTTTTAAAGTCTGTTGCCTTCATCATCAGCCACTCTAACAGCAAACCAATACAAAAGGCAAAATTCTGCCAGGAAAACAATCAAGCATTTATGAAATCTGATGCAAAGACTACAATATGAAATATATAGGAAAGCAAAAAGGAACATTACACTAAGGTTTAAGGAAACATGAGAAATGTAAAATATAAACACAAAGAAAAATCAGTAGTAGCATACCATTTTTGGCAAAAAAAACCATGGATTCCAAAATGAACTTAAACTCTTAAAAGCTCTTCAAAAACCCATAGAATTATCATTATGGGAAAATATATTCATAAACAAAAACAAAGAAAATTTATAATCTCTTTTGAGTTGGATATGTTCTCTTAAATGAGATTTACTCAGGACATGTGTTATGTGGAACTATTGTTCACATCATCAGCTGTTAAACGACTGTTGGACCATTATTAGGAGCTGGGTAGGTAGGTACCTGGGTTGACTCTGGTGGTGAATGTGGTAAAGTGTATATTGGTATGTCTGGGAGATCAATTAAAAATGAGTGGAAGAACACAAACAATTGATGTTGTATGATTTAGTTGAACTCTTGATTCTTCACTTGTGTGTAGTTCAACTAAATCATACAATAATATCAATTATATAATTGGCCTCACTGTGCAAGTTTCAATTAACACAAATGATGTTTACATCAAAACCAGGCAGAATGATCTGCTGTGGCAGAACATGCTCTCAATGAATGTCACGGTATTTATTTTCACAAGACTGAAGTGGTTGCTAAAACAAAAGGTATTTCAATCTGGCCAGAAGAGAAAGTGTGGAAATACAACAGCATCCTCACAATATGAATAAAGATAGTGGTTTTTGCCTTAGCAACACTTGGAAACTTGTTGTTCATAACAAAATGCTTCCTCTTCCCCTTCCCTCGGCTCCTATGTCTATGTCGATATCAATCGGTCCGTGTCTGGCAAGCCACAACACCATGTGCCCCACATACTTCTCACTACACTGATGATGCTGGTCGTAGTCAACTGGCTAAAGCTCTGTTTTAGATTTTTAAAACAAAGACCATGACACAACAGCCCAGAAAATGCTTAATGTTAACACTATGATTAATTCCACTTGTTCTTAACCAATCATTTAGATAAATTAGAAGTTTTCCTTTAGGTAAGCATGGAAACAGCAATTCTATGTTGAAAGATATCAATGTGTGAGAAGGTAGTAATTTTATGTCCTTAATTGAAAGGAATTGTTTATACTCTTGATTTGAAATTTAGGAAGTGTCTTGAATTTATCAGCTAGGCAGTTTGCTGAATAGTATGACGATATATTGATATGTTGATGATAGGTCACATACCATTTCCAGCCTTATGAATTTTTGGTAAAACATTTATTTTCGCTATGGTAGGTAGGGTTGTTCTGTTTTATTTCATATTTTGTTTCCTTTGGGATAACTGCAAGTTTTAATAGCCTCATAGACTGAATTAATACATCCCCTCAATGGATCTGAATGGATCTTGAACATACTATTTCTTATTTAGCTAATTTAGCATTCTTGTATTATAATCTTTCATATTTAATAGTACTATTCTGTTCCCTTTGTCGGCTTTTGTATAAACTGCATCTTTATCATTTAACAATTTTATTGTGTTCTTATATGCCTTGTTTACTGATTTTTCTTTTTATTTGTTTCTTTTAAAACATTTTCGGATTTGATTCTATTTCTTTTTCTTTGTCATTTAATCCTGCAATAGTCACTTCTAATTATCTTCTATTTTATTGGACACAAATTTTTAGGCCTTTATTTAAAAATGCTAATTCTTCTTTCTTGAAACTTTCTTTTGATAGATGTTCCACATAATGCTATTTAGGTTCTGGATTTTTAGATTTTTTAAGTTTTTTATTTAGATTTTCAAACTTTCTTTTTTGAATGCTGACTTTTTTGTTAACCCGATATGTTCTAAAGTTGTTCAGATTAAGTTATGCCATACTGTTTCCTAACCTTTTTGAAATCTGTAAGTATTTTTGATATATTTAAGATCTATATTTGCTAGTTTTGTGTAATGCTTTGACTTTTCCATTTGAATTACTTTTTTCTCATCTGCTAATTGCTTGCAACTGTTATGGTTATACTTAACGGTTTTTTTGTACGAAATCTAGGCATATTTTATGTCTTAGGCACAGGTTTAAAAAAACGGATAGCTGCTGAAATTAATCTGCTTTTTTCTTTTAATCTTATATATTCTTTAATTTCCTTTTTCATGTTATGAAAGTTGCAGTTGAAGTTATTAAGGTTATGTATCATCCATCTTAGAATAGTTACTAATGAATTTATCCATGTCATTTGTTCCTTATGGACTCGAAGGCTCATTTATTAACTAGAGATGCTAATTTGAACTCCAGTACTATGGGAAGACCCTTATCTCCATTTTTAGCTAACATCTTCATGAGCAGATTTAAAACACAAATCAACTCAGCATTCCCATACATATTTAAAATATGGTACAGATATGTTGACAATATATTTGCCATAGTTAACAAAAAACTCATTGATGATGCCATAAAACTTCTGAATATTTAAGATAGAAAAATATTGTTCACATTTGAAACTGAAACAGATAACATGTTACCATTCTTGGACATCATAATTATGAAGCATCAAGAAAATCTGGAATTTGGAATATATAGAAAAATTACATATGTAGACAATCAGATCAAAGATGACAGTTTAAACCCTACGATGCACAAACATGCAGTTATTAACAGTTTAACACACCGGCTAGTTAACGTACAAATTAGCAAAGAAGAATAAATCAAAGAATACAAATAAATATACACAAACTTATTAAAGAAACCACAACACTTTCAGCAAGAAAAGATCAACTAATTTTTAAAAAATTCACATATCATCCATGGGCTACAAAAAAGTTTCAGAATATTCTTAAAGATTTTAATATCAGGTTAATTCAAGTAAACAGATTTAATGTCAAAAATCTCCTGATAGACAATGTTAATGACAGTATCCCACAGCAGGAAAAAGCAGGTATTTACAAAATAAATTGTGTAGAATGTGAAAAAAATCTACATTGAAAAAACAAAGAGAAACATAGACACATGGTTAAAAGAATATTTCAGGAACATAAAATACAAGCAAATGGAGAAATCAGCAGTAGCATTTTATTTCTGACAGAAAATCACGACATATTGAATAAAGCAAAATTATTGAAATCAGTATAAGGACCTACAGAATTAGCAACTTGAGAAAAATCTACATATACAAATACAAGACATTTTAATGAACTTCAACGCTTCCGAGGATGAAAACATAAACTTTCAGTTCATCACACCTCCTCCAGAGCAGAATATACATTTCCAAAGCATAATGAAGATCCAGCTGTCGACTTTCTAGCCGACGATGCGAATGAGAGTTTGTGAAACTGGTTCTACATTTATAGACAAGTGGAGCAATAAAAGTGTTTAGTTTGACTCACTCACACTATGATTTCGATTATACCCTTACATTTCTCACTTTTCATGTAGTTAATTATGTTCTGCAATAGTAGTTGCATATTGCAAGTGTAAAATGGGCTAAGAGCTTTCTGTACATGTTTTTACTGATCAGTAGGCAGTGTTATGAGACTGCCTTTACAGCTATTTAATATTAGCTGGACATAAATTTAAGTGTTCTACTGTTTCATAATTCATTTTCAGGTGACTGTTGGTTGGGCCTGACAAGCAATACAGTGGCATTCAGCAAGCTTTATCTGACTCTTCTAGAGGACTGCTTGCAGCTAGCAACACCAGAATTACTGCATACTGTTGATGAAGTTCTGGGTGATGTGTTCTATGCTCAACTTCTGCATGTTGATTCTTCTCTTACAAATGAAAAGTACAAAGCAGAGGTATAATTTATGATGCATTATCCAAACACTCTTTACAGATATACAAAATAAAAATCATAACTTTGTATTTTTACAGACAATTTTTATTTTCTAAATTATTTTACTCCTAAGCTACTAATTTCTAAGTAAATTACATATTAATATTGTACTTACGAAGCTGTTGAAAATGGAGTGGCAATATAATCTCAACTTAGGTATTCATTTTTTACACTAAACCCCATTCACTTACACAAAAGTAAGACGTGTTTCCGGAGAATCTCTCCCATCTTCAGTTGCTCACTGAACCACCGTTACTCAAAACTATGGCTGGTCCCTTAGTCTTATTTAAATATAATTTCTAATAAATATTACTTGAGGGTCTGAGCTTTCCACTCACTATGTGAGGAATTTATCAGCAATCTCAGATTATCTTGTGATATTAATATTTGTGTATATGGGGGTCAGTCTTTTGGTTAATCAAATCATGCCATACATTCATTTAAGAACTTTTGGAAAATAAGACATTTTTAAAAAATTCTGTTGGAACTCGCACAGTGAAGCTTGTTAAATGTAAATTATAATTAATTTGTCATCTAACACACTCTTATGCTTCACTTACTTTTAAATATTGTGGGACCGGTTTCGAAGAGACATCCTCTCTATCTTCAACCAACTTGATGACTAAGTCGTTTAAGATGGAGAGGATGTCTCTTCGAAACCGGTCCCACCATATTTAAAAGTAAGTGAAGCACAAGAGTGTGTTAGACGACAGATTAATTATAATTTACATGCCATACATTGTTTCTGATTAAGCAGCAAAATGAAGACTATTTATATTTCTTTGTATTTTGGTTTATAAACACTTACTGCATCCAGTGCCAAGACTCAGGTACTGGGATGTATGACCCACTTCCCAATTAGCAAGTCAGGGATCAATATTCAGAGTAATATTTGTTCTAGAGCTTTTCTTCACGAAAAACACTAGACTTCTTTTAAAAGTGGTGTTCTTTTTTTTTTTTTTAAGTATCCATAATTACTCAAATGAAATATGTTTCTGAATAATACAGAATATTGTTGTAGCTCACATTTGAATGATCTGTGATTTTTTTTTTTACTCCCATTTCATTCTACTTTACAATGTAGGAGGAATGCTATTGCTTTGGATGAATGATTTTACAATTTTAAAAACCCACTGTTTTTGTACATAATTCCTCTTTTAATACTCATATAGGGATGTTTTATCAATGATTATTTAATTAGATTATATAAAATAGTATTTATTATTTATCATCTTTTATAAACATTTTACTACTACAAATTAGTGAAGTAATTTTGTGATTCATTTTTTTTTAATACACTTAAGCTCCATTTACTTGCATAAAAGTAAGACGCATTTTGGGAGAATCTCTCCCATCTTCAGTTCCTCACCGAACTACCATTACTCGAAATGATGGCTGGACACCCAGATGTTTCTGTGGTGGCCTCTATTGGTTGAAGCAGGAAATTGCTGAGTTCATCCATAGGAGGAAACTCGAAATTCATTAGGTTTTCTGTATTTTTTAAAATAAAATTTTTTTCCCAAGTGGATAACTCCAATGGATTGTGAAGATGTTTCAGCAGTTTAATTTCTGGTTTTATTTCATGGTTTTTTGTCCAAAAGTGAGCTGCTACTGCTGATTCATCCACCTGGTTAAACCGAATATTCCTAAAATGTTCTTTCCTCCGATTTTGGAAATGGGCCCTTATTCACATTGCTGTACCTTTTGGAGACTGCACACAGTTTATATACCTTGCCATTACTAAGCTAGTTTTAATTGCTGAATTGTGCTTGTTGCTGATTCATACTTCAGCAGATGCCTTAAAATGTCTTATTTTAATGGAAATAAAATTTTGACAGCAGTGCAATATATGAAAATTAATTTTATTTCATAGAGTGCAAAATATTTTAATAAAAATAGAACAAAATCTGAAAAGAATAATTATAAAAATAGAGTTTTTCAATGGAAAACACTGAATAATAGGTAATATTTTATGCTTCTTTTGCCAAACAAATGTGATACTACCATGTATAATATGAAGTAAAATAGAAATATAGGTAAGAAAGATTGGCATTGGTTATTCTTGATATGTGGGTTGTTTTATTACATTTCACATGCAAAAACAGCTTTTCCCATAAATAGACACTTTCAAAGTAAGACAGAGTTTGTTATAGCAATTCTTCTGGATATGTTTGTCCTAAATATGGGTACATTTCTGGGTATTTTCTTTTCAAATAAATGGATCAGTTAGATCCATTTGTATGAAAATGGGAGCACTCTTGACTTCATAAGAAAAAGGATCTGTGAAGGGTAAACTCACCATTTTGATTCCAATTGATCAACTTCTCATACTAGAAAAGGAAGAAAGATTACCCTTTTTTAAATGATTATGCCACACAATCAACTTTTTTTAAACTAGTCAGTGTATCAAACATATAAGTTTCAACTTGTCTGTTTCCTGTGGTTTGATATTGAGGAGATTATTTATAAGGCTCATTATATCTAGTAGGAAGGTCAGAGCCAGCATTCATAATGAGAGAAACATTCTTATATATAATTGCCAAAAACAATATTATTTCCCATTAAAATAAATAAAAACTTTGTAATGCATTATGGCAAGGCAGCCAATGAAACTCCAAGAGTATGGTAACTGTTCAATTTACTGCCATTCCTAAACACACTGATGGACCAAATAAAGTTCATAATTTTGCATGCCATACTAAGCACATTATCCATTTTCACCACTTAAAAAACAAAAATAGCAAAAAGTTTACATTCTATCTGGATATGATTTCAGTTTTTTTCTAGAGTTACTGCAAATCTTGTTAGTCACAGCTGTTATTCTCTGGAGAGAAGGTTTGTATATTTCTTAGAATTCAAGTGCTATCTCAAATTTCTTTCCCAAAACTGTTCCAGAATCAATTACAAAAATCTTTCAGTTACTTTTATTGAGTACTATTAAAAAGCATGAAAATATTTTCGGGTTATTCTATAGTAGTTAACAGATCATCAGCTATCACAGTTATTATATGAGCCACTGTGGTACTTGACAACATTTCTTGAAATACTTCTACATTTTTGAGGTACACCTTTTCAATCACGTTTTTCATTAATCTCTTAATGAAAAAGCCTTCACCAGTAAATAGCTAACTTATAACTGCCTTTCATTCCAGTTCACTATACTATTCTACCTTTTTAGTTTATTCTCCATTTCTTCTAGTTTTTCTTTTTTACTCTCAAGTTGGAAAAGATTTCTTTATGAATTGTATCATATTTGTCAGTATATTCTTTGAGGTGTTTATAGCAAATAATACATAAACTTTTAATGCATGCCTCTATGGGAAATGAACTGTATTTTTTTGGACATTTCTTTTTCTGGGTGACTTCGACGTGACATTACACAGAATAATATGAATACTTACTCATATCTCAAAACTATTTATTTAATAACTGTACTAAGTGCAAGCTGCAAAACAGTTAAATTAAATCTGTCGTCTAACACTCTTCATGCTTCACTAACCTTAAAAATATTAGGTACCGGTTTCAAAGATATGTTATCTCCAATATTTGTTTGTATTTTAAATTTCTCATATGTTCTCTTAGACGTACCCCCACATTCCTCTTAGTTTTTCCTACGTAGATCTTATCACATTCAGCACATGAACTCTTGTAAAGTCCCAGCTTTTTTCTCCTTTGGGGTATTATCTGTAGTATTGTCTTTCAAAACGTTGTTTAAACTAAATTTATTAGTGGGAGCCAATTTTATATTAACATCTTTAAATATTTTATGAAATTTATACATCACTGTTGGTTTATATGTAAATTTTTTAAAGGACATTTTTCCTTTAATTGTTGATAATGTAGTGGAATTTTCAATTCTTTTCTTTCTCTGGAATTTTTTAATCTTATTATGTATTAAATCTTCATTAATGCCATTTAAAATTGCTATTTCTTTTATTTTTTTATATTCTATGTTATGTTCTTCTTTACTGATTGGCAAATTGATCAACCTGCATATCAAACTATTAATAATTGCATGTTTGTGAGATAAAGGATTAAAACCATTTTCTTTGATATAATTATCTGCATGTGTGTCCTTTGTATATATGCCAAATTTAAAGTTTTCTTTACTCTTTTTATAATTTTAATATCCAAAAAAGGCAGCATATTGTCTGTTTCTATTTCATGTGTGAATTTTATATCTCTATCTTGAATATTCAATATCTTTAGTGCATCCTCAATTAATTTTTTATTAACTATGGCAAAAATATCATCCACATATCTGTACCAACACTTGTGGAAGAAGTGTGGAAAGGCTGAAGTAATATGTGTTTCAAAATTACTCATGTATAGATTTGCCAGGAAAGGAGATAGACTGCTCATGGCCAAGCCTGTTTGTTGTTTATAAAACTGTTTATCAAATGAAAAATATGACTGATTAATACAAATGCTTGTCAGATGTATGTACTCTTTTCTGTGTGTTTCATTGATTTGTAATTCTTTTAATCATTTTGGTAAAATGATTAAAAGTTTTTCTCTAGGTATGCTGGGGAATAATGAGATCACATCAAACGACACTAGTGTATCTATAGGTAATAATCTAATATCTTTTATTTCTTCAATTAATTGGATAGAATTATTTATGCTTCTACTTTTGAATTTTAATAATTCATTGAATCTGTCTGATAACCATTTTGCTAGCAAATATGTCGGAATGTTAATATTGTTTATGATTGGTCTCATGCTCATTATTGATTCGTAAATTTTTGGCAAGCTGGCTGTTTTAGGATTATTTGCAAAACAGTTATCCCTCACTAATGTATTCAACCTGTTCACACTAACTCCATTTGCTTACATAACACTAGGACATATCATCAGCTGTTGATTGACTACCCAAAATGGCTGCTTTTGTGGCAGTCTCTGATAGTTCTAGTACAAACTTGCCAAATTCATACATGGGTGGGAAATCAAAATTCAGTTTTTCTTATTTTTTAAGATGAAAATCTTTTTTCTATTGGATAGTTCTGTTGGTTTGTGAAGTTCTTTTAGTAGCCTAGTCTCTGGTTTAATTTCAGATTATTGGTTCGAAAGTGTTCTTTCCTTTTTTTTTTCTTAGTTTTTCCTATGTATCTTTGATCACAATCTGCACATTTGATTTCATAAATTTCTGATATCTGTTCTACTGGTATGGTGCCTTTCTGCACAACCTAAAACATTTTTGATATTATATTGTTCTTTGGGGTTAACATAATACCTTTCTCTTTGAATCCTCTAAAATTTGCTGAGGTAAGTTGGATGGTAAATGAAGCTTTTGAATTTGTATCTTTCCTTAATCTCCTTCAGTGTGGAAACCTCTCTTATAGATTTTTGTCTTTTAACTTTATTGATAATTTTTATTAGTGTGTCTTTATTGAAACCACGAATTATTGTCTTAATTATCTGTTGGTATTTCTTTTGTACCCTGTTTGTGAGTGGGATGTTAATTATTCTGTATGCGCTCTGAAACACTGCATATTTATGTGTAGTGAGTTTATAACTATTATTTTTAAGTAATTTTCTGTGAGTGAAGAAAAATTTGGAGGAAAGAACACTTATGGAAGATATGTTTTAAACAAGTTTATAAATCAGCAGTAGCAACTCACTTTTAGACTAATAATCATAAAATTAAATCAAAGAATAGGCTGCTTAAAGAACTTCACAAACCAATAGAACTATCCACTTGGGAAAATATTTTTATCTTAAAAAATAATAAAAACTTGATAAATTTTGATTTCCCATCATGCATGAACTCTGCAAGTTCCTCCTACTAGAACCATCAGAGACCGCCCCAAAAGCATCTTGGGATCCAGCTTCCAGTTTAAGTAATCGATCAACAGCTGATGATGAAAGCAATTTGCTTCCAAAACATGTCCTAGTGTTATGTAACTAAATGGAGTTAGTGTGAACAGCAACTCACTTTTGGACTAATAATCATAAAATTAAATCAAAGAATAGGCTGCTAAAAGAACTTCACAAACCAATAGAACTATCCACTTGGGAAAAGATTTTTATCTTAAAAAATAATAAAAACTTGATAAATAGAACTATCCACTTGGGAAAAGATTTTTATCTTAAAAAATAATAAAAACTTGATAAATTTTGATTTCCCATTATGCATGAACTCTGCAAGTTCCTCCTATTAGAACCATCAGAGACCGCCCCAAAAGCATCTTGGGATCCAGCTTCCAGTTTAAGTAATCGATCAACAGCTGATGATGAAAGCAATTTGCTTCCAAAACATGTCTTAGTGTTATGTAACTAAATGGAGTTAGTGTGAACAGGTTGAATACATTAATGTAGGATATATTAACACTTTATTGTCTACAGCTTCCTAAATACATTTTATTCACTTAAGCATTAGTTAACTCCTTTTATAGTGTTGAACAGTGTGAAAACCGGAATACCTCATAGCATGTGAAGTGAGTGTTAAATTAAAGCAGTGGAATATGCTAGAACTTGCCAGACTTTGGTGGATCCAGGAACTTAATTTAGTTAGCTGCTTCAAAACTGATGGCTCACATACAGAGAATAGTCATTCTAAGAATATCTGCTAGAAGTAATAAGAATGCCTTTCAAATAGATGACAGACATATTGACACCATAAGAGAGTGACTTTACAGCTACTTCAATAGGTAGACTGCAATTTTGTGAAGAACAAAATATTTATATTTCATTTGAAAAGGTTTTACATAAATTTTATTTTTTCTCTTTTTCAGAGTAAATTCATCCAAAAGAATGCTATTTTTCTACTGGATGTACTGCTTACACTAGCTGAGCACTCCTATGAGGAAAAAATAGGCATTCCATGTTCTCGTCTTGCGAAACTACAGGATGACTTTTCTAAGCTTAAGAAAGACATTTCACGGAGTAGCAGCAATAAACCCATCACCAAATATTCTTCCACAGACTATATATGAATGAAAAATTTTGAGAACTTCTTTATCTATCATTCAATTGTAATTTATATAAATATGTAAATGTACCTAATGAAATAAATAAAATAATTTTTGTAAATTTATGCTAACATCATTCCAGATAAAGAAATATGTGTGAAGATGTCTAATGTATTATTTCATGATACTGTGAAACATGTTCTGTATAATTCAATGGTAAATGGAGCATAAGAGTATCAGATCGACTTACCAGCTAATTAAGAATCATTAACATAATTCATAAGTAACATTTTAAACATTACTATTGTCAATTACAAGATTTAGCACTTTGAAGGAGGAGCAGCTATATTGCAAGATAATAATAAAAATCATCATAAAGCCATTCTGGGTATCAATCTCAATATTAAAACCTATAGTTATTGTGGGGAGGAAGCTGCTTTTTAAAGTTAAAGAGTCTTATTAATTTATATAATGCGGGTAAATTTCTTACACACTTCACTTACTGCATTTAAATCAGGACATGTTTTGAGAACTGTGGTTCCCATCCTCTGTTGACCCACCGAATACCTTTACTGTAAACAGCTTCAAAATTAAAAAACTTTCAAGTCTTAGTTTCACAGAATGATTTCTTAAAGCTTAGAACTCAATTATCAGAGTTGTGGGCAGAAACAATCAGTTTTAACTTTCACAGTGTTCCAATCTGCCAAACTTGTGATTTGGACTGTAATTTGATCTAGATATCATTCAAATCTTACTAGGGCATTTTAAAACTAGTTGGCTACATCCTCAGTATGGATTTATCAACTTTCTCACATGGTCAGCTGATTTTATAAACTTGGAATTGAGGTCATTCTATTTTGGAAGATGAAAATTAATGAACTTTTCTTTATTCTTGTATATAAATACATTTTCCAAAATTGTTAGTTCTGGTATTCTAATTCATATTCTGTTTTGTTTAGACCTAAGATTACTAATCTCAATGCTAGGCTGTGAATTATGGCTAATTTGTGTGGTTTTGAATTATAACTGCTCTTGATGTAATTATAAGTTTGAATATATTTTCTGAAAATGCCAAATTCCAGTTTGTTGTGGGTTTTGATGATTTTCATTTCCAAAAAGGGGAGGATGTTGTTGGCTTCATTTTCCTTTGTGGACCCGAGTTGTTTTGCAAGTGCAATAATTTTAATGCATTTTTTTCCATTTTATGGTTGACAGTTTCAAAATGTCATCCACATACCTATGCCTTATACGTGTGTGTTTGGGAAGGAATTAACCATTCATGTTTCTACGGAACTCTTGTACAAACCTGTTATAAATAGAGGATTTTCCATGGCCAATCCATTCTTTTGTGTAATTATGGTTTGAAGTTGCCATTTCTGCTTTTCACACTGCAGATTCCCATATAGTACTTTGGAACCTGGATCTGTCATTCCCAGATGTATTGTTTAATTTATGTGGTCTCAAATGTTTGACCTTAAATCTTATGTAAATAAAACCAACGTTCATCATTCCTCAAAGTATGGTTTTCCTGCTTTATTTATTCAAAAAGTTCAGTTCCACAGAAATTCTATCCTGGAATGATCATTTTTAAACTGAAATAGTGAACCATAATCGTTGCATATACTTGCCACGTTCTGTTCCAACTCCACATAGTTGCTGATACCTTTAGAACGGCAGGATGTTGATAGCAGATTCCATGGTGTCACGGAGCTGGGTTCTGAGAAGTGCCTTGCCACTAAGTGGCTATATCTCCCTCTATACCTGTTGTCTGCTGATATGCCAAGTTTTTTTTTTTTTTGAGTAGTGTTTAACGCCCGTTTTTACTACTGAGGCACCACAGGCAGTAATATATATGCCAAGTTGATTAACATTATGAGTTGGATAGATCTGGGATGTAATTGATTTGGATGTCTAGTGTAGAGTGCATATGCATTCTGCACTAGTCTCCTTATGTCATTAATGTACTTGAGGCCAGAAGTTTCATGGAGGAAAACTGGGAGGGAACATATAAAATCAGTACCAAAAATTCTGCTTAAGGCGATGCTTTGCACCTTTTGCAAACATGCTACAAAGGATGGAGCTGTGTAGTGTCAAACCTCACTAATATATAACATTATTGCTGGAATAATGTTCTTATAAATTTGCAATTTGATGTAAAATGGAACAGAGTTTAATTTAAAAATTGGAGTCAACTTTGAAATGGTCAATTGGGCCTTTGCTCCTTCTGCAGGGCTGGAAGGTCAGCCCCTGGTTCAGAGTAACCCCAAGGTACTTGACCTGCTTCCTCCAGGGTATTGCCTGGTCCTGCAGATTCAGAGTCCCCGGATTGGCTGGTCTGCAGCTCACCACTGATGTGCATGCACCAGTTCTCACTCCATTCTCCACCTGGGTAAGGTGTCAGGAGAGTTCAATTAGTGTGAAATGTAAGTTTCTGCTTCGAGCCAAAATAAGAATGTTATAGACTTACTATGTCTTTTAGGAAAAAATCTGACATGTAAACAGAGAAGAGTGTTGGTGACACGCTCGTTCTAGTAATCTCATCTGTGTCATTCGTGTGTCTGATTTTCAACCTTCAACTTTGATGCAGAATACACAGTTAAACTATCAATCAACTCTAAAACTGCTTGTGGCAACCTTGCCCTGCCCTGCCAGGTGCTAGGGAATGCTTTCTCAAAGTCAAGTAGCACATCGGCGGAGACTATATGCACTGCCTGAATCCCAATATGGCCTTCCTCACTATTCTGTTATCTCTATTATTGCTCAATGGTCAAGTGTTTCAGTTTGAAACCAAGCTGGTGCTCCGGAATCAGCTGAGTTAACAGTGGCTCCTGGAGGGCCAATAGCATTCGTTTTGACATAGTAGGGAGCAAGCTGATTGGCCGGTAGCTAGAATGGTGGACTGGGTCCTTTCCTTTTTTCAAAATGCAAATAATTTCAGCTTTTTTCACATTTGTGGAAAATAGCAGAGATTAATGCATTAATTTAAAATTTTTGTAAGATGAAATATAGGCTGCTTTGGGAGTTGGCTGATAATGTGGAGAATGAGCCAGAGCTGCCATTGCCATCAGTTTTGACATCTACAAGGCAGTGGATGAGGATGTTGTCACATATGGTGCTCAAAGTGGTGATGAAATGTGCGATGGAGAAGTGGGAGGCATCACAAGTGTTTTTGATATGGGGGAGGGGAATGAGGAAGAGAGTGAAGATGATGCAACAGCCGAAACTATATCGATGTTTGTCGAAGCTCTGAGAGCATATGAAACTGTACAAGCATATTCTATGCATATGACAATGACGGTAGTGAGCAACAGAATGCATAGAATGTGAAAAATTTGTTTTATATGATAAGGAAAGAAGCAAATGTCAGTTAACAACATTTTTCAAAGAAACAAACATTTTGATTTTTGTTCATTTGCTTTATTTATGATAATGCTCTTTAACTTCTCAGGTCTAGTGTCCCATTCAATTTAGAGCATGAAACAACCAATAAACTTTGCTTAGAGACTTTTGCTTTCAGACTTGACGTTCTTTTATGTGCTGTAAATCTATGACACAGGACCTTCGGTTTTACTTCCCTTCTGAAGGAACCATACTTAGGATTTTTATGCCCGCAAAAAATCTTATCAACCATGGCCTGATTTGAACCTGCAATCTTGGGTCTACAAGGCAAGTATGGTTACCTCTAGACCACCTGGGTCAACAAGAGGGTGTAAGATATGTACACGGTAACATGTAAAATTGATGCAAAATAGAGTTTTTGCTTATACACTGGTTTTATTTATTTTTGAACATGATTTATGCACTTCCCGCATCCATTTTTTCCCGGATCCATCATTTGTTAAACCTTGTCCCTCCAAAAACGAATTCAGGTTCTAATGTATTAGCACGAATGATTTTATCTTCAATTTTTCCTTTATCTGTACATCAGTTATTGATTATTCTTCAGTTGCCTTGATGTAGCACATTCATTTGTTTTTATAGTGTTTACTGACATGTATGAGGCTTATGCTATTTTCTCCAAAACAATACTGCATATGCTGGTCATAAAAAGGAGAAGACTGATGGAAATGAAAAAGCAGTTAACTGCAGTTTTAGGATGAAAGAAATGGTTGGAGAAATGACCTGCATCTGCAGAAGTTATCATGAATTGACCCATTAACAGAGTACTGAATTATCTTTTAAATATTCGATTGACTGCTACTCATAATTGCTCTATTAAAACCATGCTTTTTCAGTGACTTTACAGTAACAGTTTAAGAAACAGTAGAAATGGGGGGAAAAAAAATGTATTATATTGTGTGCACAATAGTGGTACCAAACAAGACTTAATTTAAAAATTGAATTTAATTATAAAAGATGTTTTGAGCTCTTGCTACACCAATATATGAATAATGTTTTAGAATAGATTTAAATAGTAGGGATTATCAGTGAAATATAATATAATAAAGGAATTTATTTAAGAGGAATTCACTCAAATTTCACTAGTTTTGTTCCACCCAAGTAAGTAGAATGTTTTGAAGGTTGTTGCCTTCAATCATCAGCACAGTTCCACTGATGAATTCCCCATAAATAAGTTGTTAAATTTTTTTTAGAAATTTACAAAAATATTAAAAGTTAAAACATAAGAAGCTTTGAATGCTTCCTTCTCCAAATGCCTTTACTAATTTATCATTTTATTTAGTGTATAATAAGTGTCCACATCTGTGATGCCAGATAGATATTAAACACTATTTAAAAAAAAAAATCAAAGTATTATTTTCACGAAAACAGTGCATTCAGACTTCATTTTTTTCAGAATAATGTTAGACCGCCAAGGTCGTTAAGGTGCGGACTTGTGAGCGGAAGGTATGGGGTTCGAATCCCGAAGATTGTCCTCTCTGACAGGTTTTTTCCAGGTTTTCCTCAGTCCTCATAACTGGCAAATGCTGGGGAGGTACCCTAAACATAGGCTTGGAATGTTTCCTTCCTTAAAAATAAAAATCCTTTCCCAATTTATCATTTCATTTTGTGTATCACCAATGTCCCCACCTGTGGTGCCTCAGTAGTAAAAATGGGCATTAAACACTAATCAAAAAAAAAAGAAGAAGAAGAATGTTAGGAACACAATAACATACCTCTTGGATATAGCTATCCTGTTTGTATTATGTCTGAACAAGCAGTTGTATAAGCATTTGAATTATAGATGTTTTTTCTTAGTGTTTAATATCTAGACAATATATGAGATGAAATGATAAATTGGGAAAGAAGCATTCCAGACATTAATCTCCCTGTCATTTGCCATTGGTGAGGACTCAAGAAAATCTGCAAAAACCTGAGTCAAGGAGGACAGTCCCGACAGGATTCAAACCACAGACCTTCCATTCACTAGTTCATGCCTAAGCAAACTTGATCACTTGTGTTAGTAGCAGATAAGGTAATTTGCTATCACAGCCCTACACTTGGAACATTAGAGTATTTATGAATGCCTTGTGGAAAACAGGTTGAATATACATGCAGCTGATTCCAGAAGTATCCATGCTATGAACAAACTTGCACCCAACTGATGCTAGGTGAATGGTAATGCAAAGTCTTTGCATAATGTAGGAAATTAGTAATGCTAAAAACATTTTTGTAAACAGTTTTACTTAAATACTGAGCTAGTTACAAAGTCAGTGTTTATTTCAACTTATTATGACTAATTCTCTTCTTCTTTCCTGTTGTGATCCTTTTAGTCCCCTTTTTTCTTTTTTTACCATGTATCTGTCTTATTAGCCCTTCATTGATTAAATTTGCAATGATGTTTTTTATGAGAAAGATTTAATGATTTTTCATGGCAATTCTGGGATTTTAAAGTGGTAAATTGTAGAGGCTTACCGTGTTTTTTACTACAGCATAATATTATTTAATGATACAAATTTGATTTAAAAGTTGCTTATAGTTAATCTACAGTAGTGCTTGCTGTAGTATTGTGACCGCTTTTAAATTTCTTCTTAGACTGTATATCTGCTAATGTCTGCTCAATAGATCGCACATCCTTCTTATTGGCACTAGGCACTGAAACAGAAAATATTAATTATTTATTTGCTTTTCAGTATCTGAAAATAATGATTTGCAATTTATTAAATTATCACATATCAAAATAATTCTAAAAGACATACTCTGTATTTTAACTTATAAAAAATAAAATATATTCAGCAACATATCATAGCTATTTTATATTTACACGGCTAAGACACAGACTTTGAGCAGGAGGTCTGGGGTTCGATTCTTGCCAAAATCATCCTCCATGATGAAATTTTTTTCTAGGTTTTCTTTAGTCCTCATAAATGGCAAAAGCTGAGGAGATACCCCAAAACTTATCTGAAATGCTTCCTTTTTCAAATAAATTGTTTCCCAACTTATAATTTCATTTGTGATGCCTCAGCAATAAAAATGGAAATACACAATATTAAAAGGAGTGTAGAGCACGGGAAGGCAAAAAAAAAAAAAAAAAGAAAGAAAGAAAAAAAAAAAAGAAAGAAAGAAAGAAAGAAAGAAAAGAAAGAAAGGAAAAAAAAAGAAATGAAAACAAAGAAAAGAAAAAAAAAACGACAAAGTCCACAAAGAATATATAGGAGAACTGAAAAATCCTACATGAAACAGGTAAACTCTTCTATGAGAATTGTTTTTGTACCATTCAGGGCATGCTTCTGGTCTTTGTTCCCTACGGAAGAGAGAGTACTAATTTAGCACACCTTTATTTCATTTAGAATTTAAAGGAGTGGAAAGTCATGTTTTTGAACCTTCTCCTACAACGAGTACCTTTCTTAACCAGAAGGTTTCATTCTCATTTCAACAATCCCACAATGGGCAAAAATTCACTGTAGTATTACATAGTTTTGAAGATGGCCTGGCACTCTCAAATATGTATGTAAGATAACCAAAATCATTATATGATTGAGTTGAACTAAACACTCTTATTGTTCCACTTATTTACTTACTTACCTACCAATAAGAGTGTTTAGTTCAACTCAATCATATATGATTTTGGTTATATGATTGGCTTCACTGTGCAAGTTCCAATTAACATTTCTAATTAAGTATTTAAGAGTTGTTTTTAAGTAGTTTCACCTTTTACTATTTTAAAAAATCAAAATATTGATGCAGATGCTTTATATCCTATGGTAACAGTTAATGGGTTTTGAGTGAAAAGTGCCTTGTAATTATATATGCAAGGTTAAGTAAGCCATAAATGTTGAGGATAATAATGAGAAAAATGTTTTGTACTTCCTCAAATTATTAATTTTATTTATGAGATGGAAGCAGTTAGAATTTGCAAATATAAAATACCAGATATAAATGTTAAGTAGCTGGAAAAAATTTATAGTATGGCAGTTGAGGCAAAAATGTTGTATGGTATTGAAATATGGGGACTGGAAGGAGGATGGGAAATTGTGAATGTTGTGCATAGGATGTTCTGTAGAGAAATTTTAGGTGTACAGAGTACAAGAGCAAAGGAAGTTGCACAAATTGAAATGGGAAGAGTAGCAAGGAAAGGTATGATTATGGAAAGAGCTCTCAAATACTGGCTCAGAATCCTAAACTTACATGAAAGAAATTTGTTAAGGAAATGCTTAGAATTTCAGGAAAAGAGTCTAAGGAGCAATGGGTGGAATAATAGTCTTAGGATAATTCTGGAGAACAATGGAATGGGGGACAATAGGAGGAGGAGGGAGAACAATGAAAAGGGTTTTTGGAAAGTAGTAAAAAAGAGATTGGAAGATATAGAAATACAAAAACTATTTAGCGAGATAGCATCTGTATAGCATATTATAGCATATTTTATATACAGATGAAAAACAAATGGGAAAGAGAGAAGTATATTGATAAATTAAATAAAGAACAAAGAGAGGGCATAGCATGGTTAAGAGCAGGCGTGTGGAGATTAAAAGGAATAAGGAAAAGGTTTCCTCAGAATTAGTGTCCAAAATGTGGGGGAAAGGAAGATATGGAACATATAGTGTTTGACTGCAAAGGGATGGGACTCTGGAGGAAAAAGTTTGTAAACGAGAAATGGTTTAAATTAGATAGAAAAATAACTTAATGAAAATCTTTAGTAAAGATAGCAGGAATGTAGGGGAATTCCTGAGCAAAGTTAAAAATAAATGGAATTGGGTACTAAGAAGGGAAGTAAATCAAATAATTTAAAGGATTGCATTTGATTAATCATATTAGGATGTAGATAAAGGTGATTATGGTTGGGAGTGGATTATATAATTTAATTTTATTAAATTTGAAATTCAGCATTTAGTATGTATTTGAGAAATAAAGTCATTATTAGTTTGTATAGGCTGTAGCTAGCTATAATGGTATAGGTAGAGTAATGAAAAAATTTTACTTAGGACCTTGGATTGGGTCGGAGCCTGGCACCCTGGAATTACAGTAGGCTGCTGCTGATGAACTGGGGACTGGGGACCGATGAAATCATGGGATGGAAATATTGTATTGTTCAATTATATTAGAACTTGGATAAAGGTGATAGAATAAAACTAATTATTGTATTTATATTTTTTGTAATTATGAGGGGGTATACCCTAAAATGGCTTGGGTCAGATAGGTGGAGGTCCCCTGGTAGTTTGTATTTGTTCTTAGCATATCAATAAATTTCAATTTATGAGATGGAAACCCTGCAGGGCACTGAATGTGTAGCTTTCAGGCTAGAGGAGTGCTCTTTCTGAATATAGTAAATTCTTAGACAAAGGTGCAAAACAAAAACTAAAATGTTCATCACAAAAAGTAAAGATATAATAACATTTTAAAAAATTGAGTCGAAATTGTAACATACACACCACTAAAATTCAATAAAATGGAAGACTAATTTTGGGAGCCATCGCTCCTATCATCATTTCCTGGTCGACTGCCGGTCTCGTTGTTTGTGGTAGGTCGATTCATCTCTGGTGGAGGTTTAATGAACTTTTGTGTTAGTACATCACTTGGCGGGATTTCGAAATTAAAAACTTTCTCTTTATTCTTCTAAATATAGATGTTTTCCCAGACTGTAAATTCAGTTTTTCCTTTAATATTTTTAAGTAATTTGGGGCTTTTATTAATGTTATGTTGTTCTTTCCAAAAGTGCCAAGCTACCGCCTATTTTTCTTCTTGTTTTTGGTTTATATTCCTAATGTGTTCTTTAGCTCTGGTTTTTATGTTTCTTTTGGTCTTTCCAACATAAATTTTTTCACAATCATTACAGTTCATCCGATATATTCCTGAGTTATCTTCTTCTTGTAGGTTATCTTCTTTTTGTCTTGAGTTAAGGATATTTTTAATGGAATAATTATTTTTTGGAGCCAAAACAATGTTGTATCTTTTAAAAATCTTTTGAAATTTATGAAAGGCTGATGGGTGGTATGTGAATTTTTTGTATGTTCTGTTTTTCTCTTTGATGGGAGTAAGTGTAGTGGTGTCTCTAATTTTCTTTTTATTCTTTGCTCTGTCTATTTTCTTGTGCACAACTTCTTGTTTGAAGCCATTTTCTATAGCTATATCCATTATATTATTCATTTCCAGTTCATATTCCTCTTTGTTCATTGGAACATTAACCAGTCTCAATTAAATGTACTTACGAAGCTGTTGACAATGGAGTGGTATATATATATATATAAACAATGTATACAGTTTTTTTCACACTAACTCCATTCACTTACATAAAATTTGGTCATGTTTTGGGAGTGATCCCTCCCATCTTCAGCCTGTTGACAAACAGGCAAACTCCATTGGATGAACTCCATTGGATGAACTCAGCAAATTCCTAATAGAACCATTGGATGAACTCAGCAAATTCCTAATAGAACCAACAGATGCCGCCACAAGAACATCAAGAGACCCAACCGCCACGTTTAACAACAGTTTGTCAACAGGCTGAAGATGGGAGGGATCGCTCCCGAAACATATGTCCAAATTTTATGTAAGTGAATGGAGTTAGTGTGAAAAAAACTGTATATATTGTTTATATTAACCAGTCTGTATGCAAGACTATTTAAAACTGCATGTTTATGGGGAACTGGATTAAAACTGTTATATTTAATGCAATTATCCATGTGTGTAG
Source organism: Metallyticus violacea (assembly GCA_030762175.1). Taxonomy (NCBI): domain Eukaryota; kingdom Metazoa; phylum Arthropoda; class Insecta; order Mantodea; family Metallyticidae; genus Metallyticus; species Metallyticus violacea. The sequence continues at coordinate 52,784,421 of CM060832.1, read as the reverse complement.
GTTTTCTGTATATGCCAAAGTTTAGGTGATTTTCTTTTTTAATTATCTTAATATCCAAGATAGGTAACTGTTTATTGCATTCTCTCTCCATAGTGAATTTAAGTGTTTTTTCCTGTAAGTTAAGTAACTTTAGTGCATCATCAAAGTGTCTTTCTGGTACTATTGCAAAATATCATCCACATAGCGATACCAAGTCTTAAATATCCAAGAGAAACTATTTACTATTCTAATTTCTAAAGCACTCATGAAAATGTCTGCCAATATTGGTGATAGTGGGCTACCCATTGTCAGACCAAAATTTTGTTTTAATATTTGTTATTGAATGTAAAGTAATTTTGTTCTAGACACAAGTTAATCAATGTAATGTATTGTTGAATATCCTTTGTGGTTATTCCTATCTTTTGAAACCATTTTTTTATCAGAGAGTATAAATTCAGTGTAGGAATACTTGGAAAAAGTGCTGTAACATCAAACGAAACTAAGGTATCTGTTTTTTCTATTTTTATGTCTTTAATTTTTTGAATAAGATCTAATGAGTTTTTTATATTAAGAAATTCAAATCTTGGAAAAGTAGAAAATTTGTAAGTTAACCATTTTGCTAGTTTATAAGTTGGAGCATCTATGTTATTTATGATAGGTCTCATTATTTTCCCTGGCTTGTGTACTTTTGGGAGACCGTAGATTGTAGGTATTGTAGGGTTATCTACTTTAATTTTATAATGTTCCCTTTTATCTATTAATTTGTAATCAGTAATTGTTTTATTAAATGTGCTTTTGCATTGATTTAGTGGATTTTTGTTACTATTGAATATTCATTGTTTTTTAATAATTGTTCCATTCTGTCTAAATAATCATTCTTATCTAGAATTACCACAGTATTTCCTTTGTCTGCTCTTGTGTAGATAACAGGTTTGTTTTTTAGTGTCTTTATTATCTTTGTGTAATGGTTGGTATTATTTTTATTTCGAAATCCCGCCAAGTGATGTACTAATACAAAAGTTCATTAAACCTCCACCAGAGATGAATCGACCTACCGCAAACAACGAGACTGGCAGTCGACCAGGAACTGATGATAGGAGCAATGGCTCCTGAAACTAGTCTTCCATTTTATTGAATTTTAGTGTTGTGTATGTTACAATTTCCACTCAATTTTTTAAAATGTTAATATTTGACACCACTGTTACAAAAGTTCACTATATTTTATATAAAGATATAATATTTCTGTTAAGGCACTGGCATCCTTAACCATTGAGTCATGTGAAAAGCTGTAGTTGCAAAGTATTTTCTGGACTGTAAATCACATGATAAGCTGAACTGATTTGCTCCATAGAGACATATGTAATATATGTCAAATTATTGTTATGAAATCACTCAAATTTCACTAATTTTGTTCCACTTACTTGTACATATTTAAAAGGCGATTGCCTCCATCTTCACCTTGGTCCCACTGGCCGCTTCCCAGTGTGGTATTAAGATGTTGCTCTGTGACTTTAATGAACTTATTGATGAGGTAGCTGTTGTTTGGGAGATCAAAGTTAACCAAAACTTCTTTGTTTTTGTTTATAAATATATTTTCCCATACTGTTAATTCTATGGGTTTTTGAAGAGCTTTTAATAGTTTTGGTTCCTTTTGGAATTCATGGTTTTTTTGCCAAAAATGGTGTGCCAGTGCTGATTTTTCTATGTGTTTATATTTAACATTTCTCATGTGTTCCTTAAAACGTATGGTAATATTTCTTTTTGTTTTGCCTATGTATTTCATGTAACAGTCTTTGCAACCGATTTCATAAATGTCTGATTGCTTTCCTGTGGAATTTTGTCTTTTGTGTTGGTGTTTTAAGTGGTTTTTAAACTGAATTTATTTACTGGGGCCAAAATGATGTTTGCCTTTCTAAAAATCTTCTGGAATTTTTGGTGTGCCGATGGGTGGAATGTGAATTTTTTTTTTTACATATATGATCTCCTTTGTAGCCTTTTAGTGTGGTGATGTCCTTCATTTGTTTTTTCTTTCTGAATTTATCTATTTTCTTGTTGACAAGATCTATTGTGTAGCCATTTTTCCGTGCTATATCTGTGCTTTTTTGGTACTCAAATTTGTATTCTGTCTTGGTTATTGGCAAGTTTGTTAATCTGAATGTGAGGCTGTTGATTATGGCTACTTTATGTTGTTTTGGATTGTTATGTAATATTGTTTGACCAGAGATTGCTTGTACTAACACTGAAAATAAGAGAAATACACGGTGTCTGGAATCTCCATCTTTTATCAGTTTCTATGAAGTCATGAGTGAGAATGATTGATTTATTTTTTAGTGATATTTACTCTAATAGTTCTATTGTGGAGAGTTACAAACATAGTCTACAGCTTATTATGTGAGAAATAGAGGGACAGTAAAGATGCTCATTTTCTTTTCTCCAAAAGCAAAACAGCTGACCTAATGCATAGAAAAATTCCAAAGGAAAAGGATAAATATCCCACAAAGAGAAAAGCTCTCATGTCAGAAAGGAATTAGTGGAGTAAAAGTAGATTTACAAGAACAAATATTGCACAGTAAAAGACTCCATATCAACAGAACAGAAATCAGGAATTTACGAAATAAAATGTGCAGATTGTGAGCAGAGCTACATAGGCAGAACAAAGAGAATATGACAAATTATTGTTACAAAATCACTCAAATTTCAATAATTTTGTTTCATTTACTTACAAAGAGAAGTTTGGAAATTCGGAGGAAAGAACATTTTAGGAATATTCGGTTTAAGCAGATGGATAAATCAACAGTAGCAGCTCACTTTTGGACCAAAAACCATGAAATAAAACTGGAAATTAAATTGCTGAAACATCTTTACAACCCATTGGAGTTATCCACCTGGGAAAAATTTTTTTCATATTAAAAAATAGAGAAAATCTAATGAACAAGTTTCCTCCTACAGATGAACTCAGCAATTTCCTACTTCAACCAACAGAGGCCACCACAGAAACATCTGGGTGTCCAACCATCATTTCGAATAACGGCAGTTCGGTGAGCAATTGAAGATGGGAGAGATTCTCCTGAAATGTGTCTTACTTTTATGTAAGTAAATGGAGTTTAGTGTAAAAAAATGAATACCTAAGTTTAGGATATATGTATTATGGGTTTAAATCATATATGAACTTTCTTGGAAATTTTTACTTACTGCTAGTACAGCACCCTTTTTTTGGGAGGGGGGGGGTTTGTAACTATGTATTATGGGTTTAAATCATGTATGAACTTTCTAGGTAATTTTTACTTACTGCTAGTACAGTATTTATGAACAAGAATAGGAAACTTTTGTGAATTTGTCTTCTTAAGTAATCAGTTATTGTTCTTGATGTATTCTATGGAGACTATTTCTTACAACCTCTGTAACCTTCTTTCTAGGTTCCTCCTCATTTTGCTTTGCAACTCAATTTCACCATGAAGATTATCAGGATGAATATGGGGTGGATTGAAATAAAAATGATGCATTTGCAGATTTTGATTCTGATTACAACTTGAAAGATCCCGACTATCAACCAGAACAACAGAAGTTTATAAGAAAAATCAAAATGCCTCAATGCTACACTGCAACCAATGAAAATCATGGAAATGAAACTACGGAAGACACCAGCATGTTGAGTAATAATGGAAAATACCAGTCAGAAAATCGTGAACCAAGTAGTACTGTCCAGAGGAAAAGGGGCCGGAAGGCAGAGAAGTTAACAAGGAACTGGGAAATAACGACAAATCCTACATATCAGAAAAAGAGAAATAGAAGAGGGCAAGAGAAATGATCCCCCTTAAACCATGCCAAATGAAATGCTTGGAAAAGCTTAAGAAGGAAGACCGTAAAATATGTTTTGAAGATTATTGGGCTACTGGTGACCATGATAACAGGATTAGGTATATATTTTCTTTAATAACAATAAGTAAACCAAAAACGCATTGGTGGTTGAAGACAGCACTAAATTAAGGGAAGCTGTTGGCAAACATGAGCTTATTATTAACAGCAATAACCAGCCAATCTGCAGGGAATGTTTTCACAGAACATTTGGTGAAACAACTGGATTTATTGAACATGCAGCCAGAAAGGAGAAAAATTTACTTACTAGAATAATGATGGTAGAGGAAGATCTTCTCCTACAAATAAAACAGCTGAGGAAAAATTATAGATTGTAAAAGCTCACATTCTCTCATTCCCTAGCTTTGAGAGTCATTATTGCCGAAACCGAACTTCTAAGCGGTTTCTGTCATCCAATCTTTGTCTACCAAAGATGCATGATTTGTGTAAAGAATGTACAGAAAACCTCATTCATTGAAAATTTATTCCAGATGCTTCCATCATCTTGACCTGGCATTTAAGAAGCCAAAACAAGGCACTTGCCATAAATGTGATATACTGAAAATGGAGATCAACACTTTGGTGAGAGAAGCCAGAAATTTGGCAATACAGAAACAAGAAACACATTATAAGGCTGCCAAGGAATGAATCCTTATCATATGAAGCCAAGAGATGTGATAAACAAATAACACAGAACAATGATAGGATGGCTGTATTTACCTTTGATCTCCAACAGTGCCTGCAGACACCTTATCTTACTACATCTGTTTCCTTCTATAAAAGATAGTAATGGTCATTCAATTTAACAATCCATAATTTAGTCACCAATGAAGTAGCTTCTTGCCTCTATGAATTCATTCTGCAGTTGCCAGAAGCTGTAGAAGAGATAATATTTTATTCCGATGCTTGCTAGACAGAACATAAAGAGTATTGTGGCTGCTATGTTCAGCTTACTTATTGAGAAGGGGCACAACATTTATGCAATTCATCTCAAGTTTTTGGTGAGTGGGCATATCCATATGGAATGTGATTCTGATCATGGTGTCATTGAAAGGGAGAAGAGAATGGGAATGAAAATTAACCACCCTAATGACAGTACCAGCTAGTATGGTCATGTAAATGCAACAAACCATTCCATTCTTTCATGATGGAAAGAAAACATTTCTTAGACTTTAGCTCCTTAACAATAACCAGCTAGCCATTCCTGATAAAGAAAAAGGAACTGAAATTAAGTTCTTTCAAACAGAACTCACTGGCTTAAATACACCCAAGAGTCCAGGAAAATATTCTTCAAGTATTCCTTCTCTCAGGAAGAACATTTTCGCGAACTTTTTATCAGAAGGCGTGGAAAAAATTTATTGCCCCTATTAATACCGGTGATTCATGATGGTCCTGTTCCTGTAAGTGCTGAAAAGAAGAAAGACATCTTGGACCTGTAACCACTGATCCACAGCATTTTCCATGATTACTATAAAAATTTAAGAGTAAACAATATTCCCAGCACTGACCCTGACTTGAAGGAAATGAAGATGGATGAAATGCAAACTGTAACATGTAATTAAATTTAAATAGCTAATGGTATTGTTTTTGAAATTTTGCAATAAGAATTAAAATAAATACATGTTTAATGTTTGAGTTGAAAAAGGTGAATCTTAGGAAACAGATGAAATTAAATATTTGTAAACCTATTTTACATATAATTTTTCGATTTTTTTATAAGATTTAAAGGAAAGCTCTTAGATGTGTAATTTGAAACGAGGCAATATAACGAAATATGTGCAATTAAATATGCTTTAATACTCTATTGCTTACAAATTTTAGCATGTTCTAGTAAGAAATAAAATAAATTGTTAATGTTTGACTCAAAGTGTGCTGTTTAATATGGACATGAATAGATAAGTCACCAAAACAGCTATACAACAGAAGAGAAAAACCGATTTAGGTAAAAAAACTATAGGATATAGTAAACTGTAAACATTTCTATTTGAAAGATATTGTTTAAAATGCCATATCTTCCGAAAACTGTTTTTTTTAACATTAATTCATGATTTTGGGGGACGTTCCAAACTTTTTCTTTCTCCTGTAAAATTTGCTTTTGGAGACTTACCCAGTTTTTCATGCTTTCTGTAGAATTATTCTGTGTGCACACTTACAAAAATTAATGAAAAAGGCAAGTAACAACAAATGCAGATCCTTAGAAATACATATCACGAAAGCCTTCCCTTTAATTCAAGACATGGTATGAGCATGGATGACATTTGCATTTACACACACACACACACACACACACACACAAAATCTTAATTTACAATATATAGTTTACCATAGAAGAAGAGAAAAATTGTTGGCTCCCATTCCAAGATTTAAAAATTATAAAAACTAGAGATAGATTAAACTTTGAAATCTATAGAAAAGACACACACAAAGAAAATTGCATAAAAAATAACAGTTATAACCCTACTCCACATAAATAAGCAGTGTTTTACAGCTTGGCACACAGAATAATTAATACCCAATCAGAGAAACAGAGTACAATGGAATACCAACAGATAATTAAAACAGGAATAAACAATAGTTTCAACAAAGAACACAGTAATAAAAATAATCAATCAATTTAAAAGACAAAAATCTATAAGAGAAGTTTGCAAACTTTAGAATGTCAAGATACATATTCAAAAGTTTCACATACTATCCAACTTAAACCAGAGGCTAAGCTGTTGAAAGAACTTCATTACCAAATGGAGCTATCCACTTGGGAAAAGATTTTCATCTTAAAAAAATAAGAAAAACTTGATGAATTTTGATTTTCCACCCATGGATGAACTTGGTAATCTAGAACAATGAGAAACCACCTCAGAAGCACCTCAGGATTCAGTCATAGATTCAGGTAGCTGGTTAAGAGCTGATAATGGAAGTGAATGCTTCAAAAGCAGGTTCTAGTGTTATGTGAGTTAAGTGGAGTTAGTGTGAACATGTATAATTCATTAGTAAAGGATAAATTTAAATGTATTTTAATAAATGTAAATTCATAGTCATTTATCAAACATACAGGATAGATTTTCTTCTTATCCTTCAAATTATTCATGCTCCTTTAATGCTTAACACAATTTTTGCTCTCAAAGTTAAAAATAGATAATAGAAAATAGATATAATATAATTGGAAAACTGCTAAAAACCCCAATTCAGTTTATTTAACTTTACACATAATTTTTCAACAAACTGTTATTAATTAAAACATAATATGGAACTTGCACAGTGAAGATAATCATATAATTGATATTATTATATGATTTAGTTGAACTACACACTTTTAATGCTTCACTTACTTGTCATAATGTATGGAACTGGTTTCGAGAACATTTAGTTCTCATCATCAGCCAGGCTAAAATCCAACTTACTTTTTCTCATTTAGGAGAATCTGTAAAACTTTAATGTTTCGTTCAGAATTTAAAAAGCAAGATCACTCTATATTATTATTATTATTATTATTATTATTATTATTATTATTATTATTATTATTATACTTTCATAAAATAACGTTCAATAGCTGTGATCTGCTACAACTCTATGGTTTGAACATTACAAAATTAATATGCAGTAACTTAAATGATATTCCTAAATCCTTTTTTTCTATAAACATAAAAAAATTATAGCCTTACCGAAACCATACTGCTTATTTGTTTCTGTTTTACGAGCAGCTTCTAGGGCAGCCTCTTTTCCAATCAGATGAGCATACTTCTCTTTGTAATTTGAATTTGGCACAAATTTTTCTGACTTTGTTGTTTCAGCTTGTTCTTGTTGTTCTAAAGTCTGTGGACATTTAGAACAATATTAGCAGAATACTTGTTTTTATATTTAATACACCTTGGACAACCTGAAAGCTATTTCAAAGAAAGAGAACACTCTTGAAGATAATTAGGTTTATTTAAGTGCTACTTTAACCCAGATAGTCCTGCATTAGATGTTCACTAATTACTAGAAACAATCTTCCAAATTCAAGGTAGATAAAGATTGGAAAAAAGTGAATAGATGGAACAAATTTGAAACTACTGCTGGGTCTTGAGAGATGAATGTTTTGAACATATAACTTCAATGATCTATCACAACTTATAAGTCTGCAAAGAATGCAAAGTTAGGTTCCAATATCATTTTGGAGAATATGTTACCTTGAGAGTACAGCAATTGCACAATAATATGCAGATTTATAATATAAGTTCTAGATGGTTTTGGTAATTTTCTGTTTAACTTTTCCAAACTTACAATTTTTGCAGTTGATTTAATTCTAATTTCTTAAAAAATACTAAGTTTTCTGAACAAATAAGAAAACAACAGAATAATTTTATCAGATACCTTACAGTGGAGGATAAGGAACTGGTCTTCCAAAGTGAATCTGACATCAAATTAGTCATGAAACTGTGCAGCTGATTTTTGCTTTTAACTTAAATTTTGCAGATGCAATATGATAAACCGAGCAAGTTAAGTGTTAAATTTTAGGAAAATAGCATCCCAGATTTTTCAAACTATCATTTAGGGAAAAGTTATTCTTATGAATTGCAGGTTGAGCAAAAGGAATCTACATTTTTTATGTTGAGGTTGAGAACTTATTTCAAACTTAATCAAAGAAAACTCATTCTGGTTGTATTTAGAGTTAAATGTTGGAAATTTTAACAAGCCATTCTCTTTTCTTATCATTACAATATAAGGCTAAGGTAGCTAGAGCTTGCCAAGGAATGTACTTTGGTGGAATAAAGGACTGAGTGACCTTAGAAGCAATGTTTGAGAACTTTTCAATGAGGCTAAAAGAACAGGGAACAGGAATTGGAACCATTATAAAAGGGAAAGAAGCAGTTTCAATTTAGCAGTTAGGAGAACCAAAAGATTTTCATGGAGAAAGTACATATGTGGTAGTTGAGGACATACCTAGGTAATGCCAAACTTGTAAAGTTCATGACCTAACATACTGATGCTGAAGTCTGTTTAATGATACTTTGAGATGGAAGTTACACTGAAACTGATAATGGAACATTAGAAAAACTCAAAGTATACTTTCTAGGTTCTGAAATAATTTATGATTTGTCAAATGATTGGGGCCAGTAGCCTCTGGAAAGGATTTTTTACTATTTTCCCTTAGCATAGGTAACCATTTGTGGTTTACAGATTTTTTTTTTTTATTTATTTACGGAAGCTCTTCAAATCTCAGGTCATCAGTGTCTCATTCAAACAAGTGAAACCATAAAGAGTGTTCTACAGATATGACTCAGAAGAGATTATTAATGGGTGTTTAGCTGTGTTTGATTCCAAACTAATTAATATTTAAACCTTATAGAATACTTATAGCAGATACTCATTTTATTATCTGCAGGTATTACAACACTTCTGAAACACTATCCAATTTTAAAACATGTCATTTGGATTTTTACTGTCCTTTCCATATAACCTTTTAATTCTGCTGAGTGACACATTTGTTCTTTAATTGAATTATGCATATATTTAAAAACACTTTGCTTTTGACCGAAATCTATTATTTGTTATGAGTTTACATTACCTTTTTAGTTTTGGCTTTCTCAGGATCCCATTCCTCACCCCGCCTCAGAGCTGTCAATTCTTCTTCACTTGGTATACATTCCTGCTTGAACACCATCACATGCCGATCTATTCCTTCTTCACCAATTGAAAATGCTGGTATTCCTGCAACTTCTGCTACATCATGTCTACAAAACATAGATACGATTAACATTATTTTAAAAAAAGAAACACATTTTGTATCTATTTTCCAAACCCCCCAAAGATGTCATAGGTCTTCAGGAGGAGTGAAATGATTTAAGGTACAATTTTGAGCCTGGAGATCATTGGTACTTTTCTTCAGTTGTAAAAGAATCTTTAACAGCTAGGTTCGATGAGATTGGTTTTAAATCAGCATAATGAATTGCTTCCAAGAAAATCAGGTCATCTTATACTGATGTCTTGTCCTATAAATGATAACTCCATATCGCAATTTTCCTCTATTCCCCCCCCCCTTTTTCTTTAATGAAATTTAGTAATTAATGTTGTATACACTGGCAGATAACCATATGTCTGCATTCCAAATAATCATTAAAATCATTTCACTTCCCAAAAATTGTTTCCATATTCTTGCCTACTAAAAGTTGTATTCAAAATATGTCAGACTTTGGGGGTTCTTTGATGCCAATATAGGAGCTCACAAATAAGGCCTAACACATACTCATGGAGGAAACTGGGCAGTATGTTCATATTACAGCCAAACTTTCCATTGGATTACAACAAACTTACAGTTTATATTTTTCCAAAAATTTTTAAGGGATGCAATATAATCATAGCATATGCAAACAAACATAAAATGAGAGATATTCTAATTGTGATCTCAAAAACAAAATAGTACCAAAATCAAAGTCTAGCATGTAATTAAGGCAATTACAAAACCTACAATCAATCTAAAGAGGACAACCAAAACAAATTTATTCACTAAATGTAAGCAATAGTTAAGTAATATGTACATATATGCAAGTAATGATTTAATAATCTCAGATAATGAAGCTAATTAATGAAGAGCAATCAAAATTTTAAACAAAATTAACCAAGATTATATAAATTTAAAAAAAAACATATTTAAAACTAAGTCCAATGCATTTCAAAGAAAGTGTTTTGGCTAAGATAACATAATTAAAGATAAGAAAAATAAAAACTTATATCATTAATCTTAGAGATATTATTTTAATTTTTCTAATACTGAAAACATGAATTGGAAAAGAATGCCTTATGATTAAACCATTAAGAGATGGCTTGAAAGACACATGTTTAAATTAGATTGTGTGACATAAACAAAATTTTACAATTAGTAAATGGAACATTGAGTACTAATACATACAGAAAACTGAGATTAGAAGTGGTCCTCAGAAATTCATACCATTGCTTGAAAAAAGAATGTTACATTGTGAAATAAATTAACTTACTCTATTAAAATTGAATGTAAACAATATAGTTTCAGAAAGTGATAATGGTAATTGAATGTAGAAAGAATGTAAAGATCAGAATTTCTAAAAGGAAACATTTTTTTTATAAATTAAATTACAAATTATCTTTAAAATCACATTGTTGGACCTGTGAAATTGAAACAGGAGGAATTTCCTATCTGGGAAGAATAAAGATAATATAAAACAGCTTTATTATGCATTTCTACCATCATACTGAAATTTCAGGAAATCAAGATATAAGGGGAAAAAGGTAATGCAACAACAAAGGGGAAAGCTGGGAATTTGGATTATTGTAAGCCAATAGCTTATGCAGGTTGTTAATTCTGTCATTCAATGTTAATGTTAAATCAAAGGTACTAGTGAGAAATCTTCAAATAGTCATTTTCTGATTCAACTGTCTAAGTAATTAAAAGATAAAATGGATTTTGTGAATATTTAAAATGTTTCATTTGTATTACTTACATAATGCTCCTATATACCTGATCCATTGCCTCAAATTTTTTTTTTTGAAGTGATTCATTCTGCATAAATTCATTGATTTCTTCTTCTATCTGAAACATAAATTTCATTGTGTGTTAAAAGCAATTAAATTCTACAGCATCAAGTGAAAGGATAAAACAAAAATTACTAAACTTATTAACATATTTATTTAGTTGTTGTGGTTGCACTATATATGAGCATGTTTAAAATTACTCTGTATAATATTGCCCTTCTATAATTTAATATTAGTTACAGAATGTATCACTATAATTCTATCAACAAAATATTATAATCTAAAATATTATCTTAATTAGTTTGCTTCAGCATTCATTATAAATACACGGTGATTACTATAGAACCAAAGCCCATATATCAAGTATACAGTAGAAAGTATATAATGGAATCATTTCAAAATACTTTTAAAACTAAGTGCAGTATCATAATCAATGGTTGGCAACAATTCATTGCAAAACGTAGAAACAATTGAATACAGAACATAAAAGAATGCATTCTTTGAAGAAATGTGCTTATTGCTCATACTCACTGGGTTATAGTTTTTTCTTGCAACCCAACATCAGTTCAACACCATATTTGGAAAGCAACTAACCCAAGGATATTTCCAGGATGATGAAGTTATGTGCATTTATCACACGAGTCATGTGAAGATTATACCCAGTTATTTTGATAACCAAATAATTTCTGCAGGTCTGTGGCACTCGCAATTGCCTGATCTTACTGGCCTTAACTTCTTGTGGAGATATCTTAAAGAAAGAGTGTTCTATAACTGACTGCTAAATCCAGCAAAAGTTAGAGGGCAATATCATGAGGAAAATTAAAAATATTGATAATGTGACTTAGGATCATATTATGCAAAACATGACATGTGCTGTCAAGCAATGTCTAGAACTTGTTATGACATACATGTCTTACAGATCTATCTTATTTGGTTCATTTTACAACTCTAAATTAAGTTATTCATTTGTAGAATTTATAGCTTAAGGTGGAAAATCATCTTCTAACTTCCAGATATTTCAGTACTCAACTACTGATGTATCAAAGACAGGAAATTATTTATTGCACCCTAATAGATTTAGGAGTATTTGTGGATTATAAAGATTAGTTTTAATAATTCCTTTAAATGCACTGGTTGAGAATTATAAAATATATGAAAGTATACATATAACAGTTGTGTTGGTCCTGATGGTCTAGTGGTAACCATAGTTGCCTTGTAGACCCAAGGTTGCAGGTTCAATCCTGGCCAGCATCGATGGATTTTTTTCAAGTGTAAAAATCATAAGTATGGCTTCCTTCAGAAGGGAAGTAAAGCCATGGCTCCTGTGTCATAGAGTTATGGCAGGAAAAAGAGTTTCAAGTCTGAAAGAAGAGGCCTCTGAGCAAATTTATTGGCCATTTCTCACCCTGAATTGAATGGGATGCTGATGACCTGAGATATTAAAGAGTGTCCATAAATAAATCAAATCAACAACAATAATTGTCAATGGATCTCACTTGTAAAATACCTTTGTGATGTAGTGCGTGCGCTACGCCCTTTGGACCCAGGGCCTGGTAGTACCCAAATCCACAATCCACATGTCAATGGATCTCACTTGTAAAATAGCAAGGCTTAAAACCAGATGTAAATATGTGTAGTTATGTTCAGATGCAGTAAATTTACCAGAAATTCAATATGCAAAAAACCACTGGGCACACAGACCTCTGTGATGTAGTGCGTGCGCTACGCCCTTTGGACCCAGGGCCTGGTAGTACCCAAATCCACAATCCACATGTCAATGGATCTCACTTGTAAAATAGCAAGGCTTAAAACCAGATGTAAATATGTGTAGTTATGTTCAGATGCAATACCAGAAATTCAATATAAAACTTATTTATTAGTTATTTTCAAAACACTGAATCCAGGTCCTTAAGAATCACCCTATATAACTAATAGGTTATATTAATATGAACTTTATTATTTAACAGAATGTTAAATGTGAAGATATGCAATGTAAATTACAGCAAATAACAAAAGAAATATTTCTAGTAATGTATAATAGTACAACATTATTAATCCTTATAAATGCTGCATATTATTATAGCAGAATTAAAAATGGTATGTAAAAATATAAAAGTGCAACACTATTTACTAATCTAAGATTTCCTAAACTTAAAATGGCATATCCTTTCATTATTACATATTAAATCAACTTAAAACTTATTAACATAACTTTAATCTAAATCATCAAATTATTAGTACCAAACGCCCTTATATGCTTACACATCATTTGTTGGATCCATGTATGTGGGTTTGAGTAAGTGCCTGAGTTTGACAATAACTGGAATGTGAACTACAGGTTTTATAGATACCGTCTTATAAATATTGTCACTTTTTAAGCAAAACTTTATTTGAAATGTGTTCTGACAGAAAATTAAATTAATCTTCAAATTAAAGGCTATTAGTCTATAGTCTTCAGTCACTTTTCAGAGAGCTTTATTATCCCACGATAGTACAAGTTTTTGGATTTTGATGCAAAGATTTCAGTGATACCCACTTTCATGGCTTCAATGTTTTCAGCATTTTTTCCATGCAGGAAAGGGGCCATGAATTAAAACAGATGGTAATCAGAAGGCGCAAGATCAGAGCTACATGCTGATGTGGTGCAGTTTAATCCCTTCCAATTCTTGGATTTTTTTTCTATGGATGTTTGAGTGGTGTGGGGTCTCTCATTGACCTGATGCAAGAGAATTCCATTTTGATTAACTAATGCTGGGTATCTCTGTCTCAAAACTTCATGAATTCATTCCACATAATAAAGATTTGTATGACTGCATGCCCATTTGGAACAAACTTCCAATGAATCATACCTTTAAAATTCCACCAGATACATAACATTATTTTGGGGCCAAATTGATTTTGTTTAGGAATAACTTTGATAGGCTGATGGAAGCTACTGATTTGAGGTGTCAGGCTTGCAATTTTACACCCATTTTTCATCACAAATGACAATTCTCCTGATAAGTCTATCATCCATGGGATTTGCAATAAGGTGATGACAGATATTCACTCTGCACTGGATCTGTTCAGGTGTCAATTTATAAGGTACAGATCTACTAATTCTGTATGATGTTTTAAGTGTCTTAATATAGCAATGTATGGTATCTCTTGTTGCATAAAGTTCTTCTGACAGCTTAAGGGTACTTTTTTTGTAGATTTTTTTTCCAAAAATCTGTAATGTATTCTCAATATTCTATACCTAAGATCTTACAGTACATGGTAAATCTTTGGTGTTTCTTCTTAATTACTAAAATGCTGCAAACATCATTGTACTATAAGCTCACTATTAACACCTTCTCCCTCCACTACATATATTCTTCAAGCTGTGACACCAGCTTTATAATGTTGTTTCCAGTAGTGCTTTAGAAGGACTCCTAATCCCAACTTTATTACTTCATTATATCACTCTGTATTAACAAATGACAATTAACACATGTTCATTATATATACACACACACACACACACACACACACATATATATATATATATATATATAAAACCATGGTATTAAGTAAATAACATTGCCAAACAAAAGAAAACCATCAAAATCTTACAAAACATAAAACTTAAAAACCGACATTTCTAGACAACCTAATAGTTATTGATCGAGACAGGAGTCTCAAACCTATAATAAAATAATATCCTGAAATGCAACTCCCTCGATAGTTTCTTTAACCTAAGGGTATTCAGTAATTTAAGTTTTAAAAAACACTTATATAATTAGGGCTTGGAAATTGATGATTAAGAAAACTTACCTATAAAATTAAAAAATTTCTAATAATACGGTTCAGAATTATAGTAAGCAAGAGAAAGGGAGACAAATTTCCTAAATGAGGTTTAAAAGTTCAACATTGTATCATATTAGATTTTGGTTGAATGTTAGTACTTATAATATTACACATTTTTAAAGCATATTTTCCTATTAGTCCCACTACAATTTGGTACCTAGAGAAACTAAAAGTACATAAATGCACCCTATTTAGCATCACAGTAACAAATTATTGTCATATATTAGATTCCAAACTAGGACTGCTGATGATTTTATGGACATTTCAAAACATAAAAAAAAAAAAATTCCTCTCCTCATTAATGATGCCAGAGATCCATACTTGAAAACAGTAGACTTTACTGATGAAAAATCAGCTTAATAATAATAATAATAATAATAATAATAATAATAATAATAATAATAATACTTATGACAGCATAAATTATTTACTTATAGGCATATATAGACAAGCATCAAGAATCATCTTAAATTTACACATACATTTACACTATATTAATATACATTACACATATTAAAACACATTTATACACATTAAAATACATTTATACCTATTAAAATATATTTACACCTATTAAAAACACTTTATATACATTTTTCTATAAGAATTCTAACTAATTCTATTTTAAATTGTCTCTCTGAAACATTCATGTCAAAATTTTCACCTCAGAGAATGTATGCTACTTCACATACTCTCTAGTAATGTCTCTTTTTTAGTATTTTTTTTTCTCAATTTTTATTTAATTTTTCAAGAACTTTTGAATATTCTCACCGTGCTTTTCCAATCACTTTATTGCTACTTTTGAATTTGAAAAAGTATCCCAAACTTTCCTTCAATTCAGGATTATTTAGCAAGTCTTGAAATATTGCAATGGAAACAGCACTTTGGTGTCAGAACTGTCAAACACTGTTTTCACAATCAAAGTAATCCAGCAATAAGCCATCATAGTTGTCATCATCATCATCATCATCCTCATCAACTGCAGGAATTAGGCTTAAAACCTGTTCCAGATTCACTACGATTCATATAAACCACACTAGTTTTGGACACAAAATGGCAGGATTCCATGATAATGTGGTCAACATTACACAAGGCTGCTGCCTATTAGACAACAAAAAAACACACAACAAACACATTAATATCCATCCATATATGTGGCAGGATTTGAACCTGCAACCCTCAGGTTACCAACTACTTATTGCAATGAGCATGGCCATTTGAGCCAGCTGCTATAGATATGTAAGGATAGGTTGTGGAAGCATGGGAATGTCAGGATGTGTAAGTACTTTCATAGATATCACTATTCTTGTAGATGATATCATGAACACTTTCTTAATGTTTGATATGAATCTGCCAACCTGAGGATGTTTTTCGTGCATAAGTTCATTCACTCTATAAAGGCTGTAGGCCAAATTTGTAACATGAAAAGGAAATGAAAGGAAAACTTACACTACTGGCAAGATGTGTCAGCATTCATTTGACTTCGCCTTCAATCTCTGAAATGGATAATATTAAAACAGTCCTTTTGAAAAGTGTGAACGTCTAAAAATACAATGAAAAACACCAACTTTCCTTAAATAAATTACTAATAAGGAAAAAAATGGGGGGATACATTATTTAGTTTCACATTTTGCAAAAGAACTTTGTATCACATTCTACATAGTCCATGATACTTTAGAAAAAAGATAATACTTGACTACCTTCCAATCCATACTTTTCATTGTTCATAAACTTATTCCACATAAATTTCACTTGAAAATATATATATATATATTTGGTAAAACAGCACAATGGGACTTGCCAGAAGAACTTACTCCCCAGCATGCAATGATTCACTTACAGATCTTTTGTCTACATTAGGATTTTGTTTCAGAACATGTATCTATATACATTACACATACAGCATGATTTGGGATTAACAGAAGAATTTATAGTACTCAATGAGTTACTGTCTAGAAGACCTTGGGAAGAAACTCCTCCAATTGACTTTTATTAAGCACATTTTTACTAATGCACATGACAAACCGTATTTCTTTTTGAGACACCAAAGTTCTTTCCTTTATTGAGGACCAGCTCCTAGATAGGTATCTACAAAGTTGATGAATAACATCAAATGAATTTTAATGGTCATAAACAAGTTTTTTGCAAGCAATCTTGAGATAGAGAACCAATGGTCTCCTAATTCAGGCTCCTGAGTTGAATGGATTCTAAATAATTCTAGCTTGATTCATATAAGTCAATCAGCATGAAAGAGAAATAGGATAACATGAACTAGAATAATATGGATAAATGGAAATCTGACAGTTAATTATAACAGCATTTTGAAAGTTTGGTGATAATACAATCAGTAAATGCCATTGTCAAACAATTTTTTATGCGTGCTCCAACATAGTTCAGAAAGGAGCAAAATTTCTTTGTATACACTCTGGTTAATTATTAAAGACCAGACTTAAGATTTGAAGAGTGTAGTTTCAAACTCTTGACATGGAGCACAGCTTTTTTTTTTTGTAAGTATTCCCAGTTATTAGTGCTATGTGCATGCACATTATTATCACTTCTATTATTTGTGCATTTATTTGTTTACTTGTTGATCCAGCAAGACCACAATTTACAAAAGCATCATGGATAATTGGACAAATCAGCAGTCTTAATCCATAACACATGAATCCATGAACATCTTATGACATCCTCTTCTACACAATATAATATGCCAATACACTGCAATACAAATAATTGAGAAGTGCTAAGAACATTTACACTTTTTAAGAAAAATATCTCATACATAGATCACCACAGCAGTATAGAAGTAGTGTTTGCACTTCCTACATGTCGAGCCTGAGTTTGATTCCTGGTTGGGTTAGTTTTCTAACAGGTTTTTTTAAGGAGTTTTCCCTGAGTTATTTAGATGAATAACTGGGAAACTTAGGCCATAAAGTGCCCTGAACTCATTCAGTCAAGTTATCATCTATCATATGGAACAACAGATCTTTAGGACACATGCCATGATCATTAATTAAAAAAAATAAAAAAAAAAATCTCACATGTAAAATGAGCATGCTCAATTTTATTGCTTATGCTACTTTTACATTCACTGACATCTGGTGATGCTTCCTCTTTGCATTTGAATATGGTAGTGCACTGCAATGCAATTAGTTTTAAAGTAATGTGGAAAGCAGTTACATATTTCCTGAAATTGCTGATATATATATATGAGTATTATTTATGGAGAACCTGCAGTTCCAGATTTGATAGTTGCTGAAATTTACAGAAAATGGTATGCTAATAGATGGCATCCATATCGTACTACCTTTGGGTCTGTTACTTCTGCAAAAATAGGGATCTTTGAAACAAGCAATGCAGACTGCAGTGTAAGACATAACCACCACATCCTAAATTTTGAGGATAACAAACTTCAAAGGCTGGAAAAGGTACTTTCAATCAGCTCCCATATATTGGCATTAACCATCTTAAGCATCAGGCACATCCTGCACCAGGAGCAATTCTATCCCTTCCATCTACAAATATACAGATTTACAACCATCAAACTTTGGCTTGCACTTGTAGTTTAGTAACTGAGCTTTGTGGAAGCAGTCAAAATAATTTTCATTAGTGTTATTCCTGATGAGATCAAGTTTAGTGGGAACAGGCCAATTATAAATTAAAGGAACTGCCATCTGCATGCGAATCCATATAGGAGGTACCAACAGAGATTTATTGTTAACATATGGACTGGCATCGTTTCCAATTGATTGGTTTATCCCTCCGAAATGAACGACAACATTTTAAACAATTCTTAAGAGTACTATTGCTAGCCCTTTTGGAAGTGTCATCTAATATTTGAATTAGAATTGTTTCCAACTTTTGCCATGGACCTGCAAGAGCATTTGGATTAAGGTTTTCTTCAGCACTGGATTAGAAGAGGAAATCCTGTTATTGCTTGGCCATTTTGCTCTCAGGATTTTAATTCTCTTTATTTATTTATCTGGAGCCACTTCCATATTACATTATTTGAAACATGTATTGACATACCTGAAGAGCTAATTTCCTGCATTATTGTAGCCTTTTATGATACCTGTAGCATGACAGTAATCCTAAACAGTATATGAGAATTGTTTCTGTACCTATATTGCCTGTGTTGTGATATTGCAAGTCATAATTTTGTATAATTTATTTAAAAATTATGCAATCTATTCATTTTACCTTCCTTGCACATTCACCAAGGATTAGATTTTCTCCTGTCACATCAAAGTAACTTTTATTTACTTTCCAACAAATATGTTAACATCTTACTATCTTTAAGTTAATTTTCAATTTTTCTTATTAGCTATAACTGAACAACCGTCCTTTCCCTGGCGAATACATGTCAACATCAGCATCAGTTAAAAATAAAATAATGGGGTTAGCTACACTGAAAGCATGCAGATCATTTAGTGATGTAAATCCCAGAAATTCTTCTTAAATAAAATGAACTGTGCTACTATTGTCCACAAAGTACACTCCTACAGACCCATTCATTTTGAATTTGGACAGAAGTATATTTAGCATTTCTGCTACAGGTACCAAAGTGACCTTTTAAGATGGTGTCCCCTGCACCAACTCTAAAATCATGGAAAACACTGGAAGATGAATTTTTACTGCAAAAAGGTAAGTCATGAGTTACCCTCCCCCCCCAAAAAAAAAAAATTGCAAGAAACTATAGGCTATAGCTTTTGCCTGTATACTTCATCTCTTTGGTAATCATGATTCATCTGCTACACTACATTGATTTATTTCTTTTTCATCAGATCCAACAATTTATAGCCTCACGATATCAAGATCACTTCATATGCTCATTTACTGACTCATGGAAGTGCTTATATTTAGTAAAAGCACACACTATAAATGTACCTTGAATACTATGATGCACTTTCGGTTGGAATATCACACAATGTTGATACAAAACATTTCTGTAGAGTATATCAACCAAGATGAGTAATCAGTAATCCATTAATATTGGAATGACCAACTACCTACAGCTATGTCTGATATGAAGTTATATGTTGTGAAGGTACCCAAAGACTGTTTATAAATTCATACTTTAAGTCATTGGTTATTGGCTGACTGCTGCTTAATTAGCACCCTACATGCAGAACATTAACACCATACATCAGAGTGATTGCCAAACTTGTTCATTGATTTTGATGAATATGCTGCTCCTTCTCCTGGTACTGGGTTAACACAAACTGGTTCATCTTTAGTTGTGGTGACTGTACCACTAAAAAGTGACAAAGTATCGTCTTTGCACATATTCATTTTTTTAAAAACTGTCCTAATATCCAAGATGGTCATGACAAACAGAATGAAACAGTTTAACAATAATTGACAGTATTGTGACAATTCATGATTCTTCGCACAATACTATGTGTGTTTTGAAACTGAACAGAATCAACAAGTAAGCAATGATACAGATCTCAGCAAGGATACATTTTTTATGGGGCCACATGTTTGATTGTTGTTGCAAAGCTAGTGTGCTTATGAATTGGCAAGTGAGCATTTTTCCATCAAAGAACTTCCTTTGACTGCAGCTATTACTTTCTGCTGCACCAGCATCCTTATATAGATGCAGAGGAAGTAGCAGCTCTCATTGCACAAATTTTATTTCAAATTGTTTACAATAAACATCATTGAATGATGTGAGTTATTTACGGACGCTCTTTAACATTTCAGGTCATCAGCGTCCCATTCTATTTTGGGCATGAAACAGCCGACAAATTTTGCTCCGAGACCTCTTCTTTCAGGCTTGAGGTTCTTTTTCGTGCCGTAAATGTACGACACGGAACCCACGACTTTACTTCCTTTCCTGAAGGAAACCATACTTACGATTTTTACGCCCGAAAAAATCCATTGGTCCTGGCCGGATTTGAACATGTGATCTTGGGTTTAGATTAAACAATCATGAAACCGCATGCAGAGTGTATGGCAAAACCCATGAAAGATTTTATGAACCATTAAATTGCAAAATAGAAAGTCACTCTCTAATAAAATTCTCTTTGGAAGTCCAGAAGACTGTAGTACACAATTTAAAATTAATTAACATATTTGTTTGAAACTTATGCAGCTTATTGTAGATTTTAAAAAGGGAAGTAGAAAGTTAATGTAAACCATAACTAATTGCTATTGCAATTTCCTGCTGTACTAGGTACTCTTCATTATTACAGATTCAACACAATTTTGCTTAGTTGCTTTGATAGGATTACTGTGTAAAAGTCACAAAACCTGATATGTTTTTATATTAACAGATTATGTTCATCTAGGCACAGATTTATTCCAGAGTATTGCAAGTAGAAAGAGGGTTTAACCAAGCCAAAGTCAATAGTTCTGAAGTCATCATGAAAAAATTAAATTTAGAAATCAAAGAAAAAACAGTGAGTTATTGTATTCAAACAAACTTATATTTGAAATTACAAGTTATAAAATACTCTAAATATGGCAATGATGATGAAAACAATGGGGACGACAACAATGACGATGATGATAACTCAAAATATACAGCTGTACAATTAAAGGATGGCCTACTACATTAATACATCCTCATCACATTCTCAACCTGGTGTTAATTGTAATGGGGTACGGAAGGAATGCAACTTCATAAATTGTGGGATCTTTAAGTGGGAAATTAAATGTTTTTATAGTAGTAAGTTTACATATATTGAGAATATGGAAATGTAAATTGTTTACTTTGATTTTAACATGTTTACTTGTTTGTGAACATTGCATGAAATTGGTTCTATTTATATGTTAAAAATATTATATCCGCATGGAAATTGGAATAAATACATTCATTCATTAATGGCCCCCCCTTGCTGCTCTCTGCTGATATTGATGAGTACAGTTCTTGATGAGCTTTAGCCTATTGCACTACTTTAGGACCATAACTGCCTGCCTACCTATAATCTGCAATCTAATCCAATTTACCATAAATCTGTCATTACATTATCTTGCCATCATTACTACATTTCAGAAAGTTTTCAACTGAAGATTATTGTTCTTGCTTAATGGAATATTTACAAAGTCAATATAAGGCACTAAATATCCTGAGAATTTACCAGTTTTTGTCCATACATTCTGAGAAAGTAATTGTTAGTCTGACCTGGCAAAAAGAAGCCACTTCTCTGTGATTGTGATGAATGGCTTTACATGTGACATTAGTGATCTCATTGAACTGAGGATTTTGGCATCAGATGCTCTCTCATATGCATGAATACACTTAAAATTATGAATTACATACTCATCATTTAACATTTATTTCATGAAAGGTGCTTATATGTTCTCTTCCTAAGAGAAAAAAAGCACTGACTCTGAAAAGGGTTTAAAGATGAAGGAATATAAGCTTCTCCGTTATAAAAAATGTGTTTGTTGATAGTAAAAGCATTTATCATTCATTTAAGAACTTTTGAAAAATAAGACATTTTTAAAAAATTATGGAGGAACTCACA
Source organism: Metallyticus violacea (assembly GCA_030762175.1). Classification (NCBI taxonomy): domain Eukaryota; kingdom Metazoa; phylum Arthropoda; class Insecta; order Mantodea; family Metallyticidae; genus Metallyticus; species Metallyticus violacea. The sequence continues at coordinate 52,761,799 of CM060832.1, read as the reverse complement.
CAGTGAAGTTGGTTAAATGTAAATTATAATTAATCTGTCGTCTAACACACTCTTATGCTTCATTTACTTTTGAATACAGTGGGACTGGTTTTGAAGAGACATCCTCTCCACCTTGTTCCTAAGAGGAACAAAAGAACGTGGTTAAAGGAACATGTTAGGAATGTTAAGTACAAACAGATGGATAGGTCAGCAGTGGCACACCAATTTTGGAAAGATAATCACGACATAAAAAGAGAAATAATGTTATTTAAAGAAGCACACAGATGTACAGAATTGGTCACATGGGAGAAGATTTAATTCATAAACATAGGGATCACCTTATGAATTTCAACATTATAGGAGAATGTAATACCAATTTCCTGTTTATAAAGAAAAAAACACCACCAGGTTGGAGCCACAGGTCCTCATAGATGTTAGTTTCTCGTACCAGTCGTAAAGTTGGTTAAAGATGGAGAGGATGTCTCTTCAAAACCGGTTCCAGCGTATTTAAAAGTAAGTGAAGCATAAGAGTGTGTTAGAAAGATTAATTATAATTTGCATTTATCATTGTACAGTTTAAGTTTTTGTACTGAATAACAAACTGTAAACTTAAAGCCACAATAAAAGCATTAATGCTCGTTTGCATTACCATATTTTCAGGGTTTTTATGAATCTTTCAGATTTTCATGTACGTGTAACATTTGACAATGTAAAAACAAAAAAAGGGGTCTCAACGTAAAATTTTGTAGAATTGGAAACCCCTTTGAAATATTAAGCTTTGATTCTGGACAATTATTTTGTTATTATAAATTAATCATTTTGTTGTTATAAATTAATCATTTTGTATACATGATACATTGTTATTACTCGTTGTATGCGGGGAAACACTACACATTTTAATACATAGTCAAGAATAGCGCCACAGGTGGCTGAGGTCATTAAGGTCCGGACTAGAGAGTGGGAGATCTGGGTTTGATTCCAGCCAGGACTGTCCTTTGTGATTTGAGGTTTTTTCCAGGTTTTCCTCAGTCCTCATAAATAGCAAATGCTGGGAAGTACCCTAAACTTGTTCTGGAATGTTTCCTTCCTTGATCCTCTCCCAATTTAGTATTTCATTTCATTTAATTTATTATTTCATCACTAGTGTCCACTGCCCCTGATGCCTCACCAATAAAAAAAGGGCATTAAACACTATTAAAAAGAACCAAAAATCAAAAAAATCTTAGGACATAAGTAATTTAGCTATTTAGTAGTTACTTCAACTAAATGTAAACATTTTAACATTTGAATGAGATGATATCTGGAGCTTTAAATTACCTTTTCTCTAAAAACTTTTAACTTTTCTTTCTCTTCTTTCTGCTTCTTTAGAAATTCTTCTTTTTGTTCTGTAACAAACAAAAAAAAACATAAAAAAACTATATATATGGTATATACATATATGTATGTGTACAGACACATTATATATATATTGATATTGATCTTTCAGGATGCACAGCTTAACATTGTATTGACTTAATTCCTTAAATAATGCAAAAGAACACAGACATTTATTTTGAAAAGTTCAAGTTATTATAAGCTTGTATAATTTTGTAATTTTTTTTGAAAACAAAATTTGGGACAAAAGATTCTATAAGGCCTATGTTCTAAGGTCCCTTGACTATCAAAATTAATGATTTTGTTTCACAAAATTAGGAAATTATGGAACGGCAGAGCAAGAATTATCATTGATTAAATTTTATCTGCATAATAGAAAACAAATTGTTAAAATGAACAAGTGCTGCTCTGATATTTTAAATGTACACTAATGATCAGCCTTTTTCTTTTCTTGATTTATGTATATAATTCCCCTAACAATATGCATTCCATATATCTTGTACCTAATGATACAACACTAATCACTTGTAATAAGGAAGCAGAAATACTAAAAATAACAATCAATAGATCTTAATAAAGCTAACTCATGGTTAAAACTAAATTTGCTGTATTTAAATTATCATAAAAAACAGCAACTATCTACTTTTCATGCAGTAGTGCTAACTCAGCAGTTTACACAAAATCAGTTAAAATACTGGATGTTCACTTGCATGATAGATTGAATTGCAAAATTCACCCTGAGCAAATGATTAAAATATTATCCTAAATATTCTTACTTTGCCACTTAAAATCTCTCATTAGTCATAAACAATTAATATGAGGTGCATTCAGAAATGATTTACTATAGCCATGTTTTATGAATATTGCACAATCTTTGAGCAAGACAATTCATAGTGATGAGCTGATACTAGTATGCTATGCAGATGCTAGAAGATGGTTGTAAGCAGAGTGTATAGCAAAAGGACAGTGTTCATTTGTTGTCAAATAGAGAAAGATGTGCACAAGATGGAAGGCGACTATTATGGACAAAGATGGAAAGCATTGTTTTTGTGGAAGGCATCAAAACTGAAGAAATGTATACACATTTAATTGTGGTATATGGTCAAGAAGCTCTTGCACAGAAGGCCATTTATAATTGGGCCAATGAGTTCGTCAGTGGCAAGGAATCTGCACACAAGAATATGAGTACTGGTTGTCCATCAATATTCCCAGGAACAATGAGGTTATATCTGAATTGATTATGTCTGATAGGTGCATAACTTTTGATGAAATGGAATGTCAGACAGGGCTTGTCCATTCAACACTGCATACCATGTTTATGAGGATTTGAACATGATAAAGACAAGTGCACATTGGGTTCCACAGGATTGGACACAGGCACAGAAGGACAAAAGGGTTGAAGTCTGTCATTTACTACTGGAAATGCATAATGATCTGAATTTTTTGGAGAAGCTGGTGATTGGTGACAAGTTATGATGTCACTATCATACATCAGAGGAAAGTCCAATCCATGCAATGAAACATTTAGAGAGTCCTTGGTCTAAGATATTTTGTGCTGCTCCATCTGTGGAAGAGCAAATGATCACAGTATTTTGGGCACTTCAGTCATACTGCCAATGGACTGGCTTCCTCAAGAAATGACCGTTAATAGCTAGGGGTATTGCAAGACCCTTACTCACCTAAGATACAGATTCAACATCAACGGAAGGGGAAGTGAGTCAACAGAACTGTTCCTCCAACATGATAATACACAGCCCTACAACAGCAGAATTAGGAGTACAAAGTTGGCATCGCTGGAGTTCAATGTTCTGCCACACCACTATATTCACCAGATCTTCCTCCATTTGATCATGCCTTATTTGATAACATGAAGGAATTGCTGCAAGGTAAAAAAATTGGCAACGAGGAAACTCAGACTGCTATCCATGAGTAGTGGCATACTATTCCCAAATGGTTTTGTGATGCCGTAATGAAGTTACCACAAAAAGTGCAAAGGTGCATTGATGTTAGTGGGAAGAATATTGAGAGATCCATGTGCATTGAACCATGTTGTATAATAAATAAGGTGCTAAAAACTACTATTGTAAATTATTTCTAAATGCTCCTCATAATTTTTTTTTTTATTGTTTAATATATGTTAAATTTATTTATCTGGATTATTAACAGGTGCTCTTTAACATCTCACATCATTAGTATTCCATTAAATTGTGGGCGTGAAACAACTGATAAATTTCCCCCAGAATACTCTTCTTTCAGGCTTCAGGTTCTGTTAAATACCATATACCTATACCAGGGATTTACAGAGTTACTTCCTTTCCGAAGAAATCATACTTAGAATTTTTATACCTGAAAAGATCCATCAATCATGGCTCAGTTTGCACCTGTGATCTTGGGTCTACAAGGCAAGTATGGTTACATCTAGACCATCTAGACCATCAGGATCGACAATATATGTTAAAGAAAACATGACTTATTAAATAAATGATATACTATTCATAGTCATTATATGTAAAAGGCACAATGCAGATTTTCCAACTGTAAAGCTATAATTATGCTGGCTTAAAGTTATTCAATAATTTATAAGAACAAAATTTGTATTTGATCAAATTAATTATACAGAATAGATGGATTTCAAGAAAATACTCTTCAATCTATACAGTGACTAGTTAGCATACTTATTTATTGTTTTTTGGTTAATTTTTTTTTCTTCTTATGTTCACACTGAACTTCATATTATATTGTTTATAATGTATATTGACAAAATCTATTAATGTGGTAATGATTAAAAATTTAATTTAGCATAACCTAAAAATGCGGAAACAGAATTTCCTGTGTCTAAAATTCTTACTTCTACGTAAACTATAATTGTTAATGTACCTATATTAAGATAACATGAACTGTATAATAAAGAATGCTATTGTTTCATCTTTTTTTAAAGTGTTTTGGCAGATATAAATCTTATAACATTGCTGCTCTCAATGCAGACAGGGCCTGGCTATCCATGCGGTGGTAATCTACAAATTGCTCAATCTCTATATATCCATTTAGCCCAATGTCATAGAATTAATCACAAACTTAGGTCAAAATGGCTAATTTCCAATTTCCACTAAATTGAGATTGGATCTTTCAATGTGTGCTATTATGACATTTAACAATGAGAGTATCAATATTAGTTTAAATGTATGGTTTAAAAACCATGCTCAGAGGCCAGCAGTACCTTTCGGCTTCTTCAAATATGAAGTCTTTTGAGATACTAGAAATAAGAACATTTGGGTAATCTCATATAACATATGGTATAGAAGTCTGGGGCGGGACAAGCCTTTCTAATTTAAATAGAGTATTTATATTACAAAAAACAAGTATGAGATGCATATTCAATTTAACTCGTTGCCAATCTGTGAAAGAAACATTTAGAAAACATCACATACTAACAGTCATATCGTTGTATGCCTACAAAGTTTTTTTATTAATAAAATCTAAAATGTAATGCATATCATTAAATGGAGACAATTATGAACACAACACGAGGGGAATTAATAATTATCATAGGGAGCATAAGACAAAAACGTTGAGCAATAAAGATCCACATAGTATAGGTATCATCCTGTATAATAAACTTCCCACTTTCATTAAAACCAAGCAAGGTAATTCTTTTAAGAATTTGTTGAAAAAGCATCTTATTGACAAATGTCTATACAGATTAGATGAGTTATAACTGGGCAATGTTATCACTAATCTCTAATATAATTCTAATTCTATCATTAATTTTAGCCTAGAATGTAGAAGATTATATACAGAATATGGTATCCAAAATGTAATGTTACTTGTAAATATGTTAGTTTCCATTTTGACTAAGGCAGTACTTATAAATGCAGGTCTATTGACAGCCAACAAATTTTTATTATTTCTATTATTATATAATTACTATTATGTCCATATGGATTATGCCCCAAGGTAATTACATTGTCTCAGTTTTTTTGGTAATATTGTATACAGTATGTGTAATTTATTATTACTATTGTTATTATTATTAATCTGAGTGTTGACTTCATGTGTAAATAACTGGTATAGAAAACAATATTGAGTTGAAGATGGCTTAAATTTGTTCATGATATATATTTGCTATACAATTTTGTGAAAGTATCACTGGATACCTTGTAAATTGTAGTTTTTTTTTGACAAAGTCAGAAACTTGTGTATACAAATCTATTGACAGCAAATCCTTATTATTATTATTATTATTATTATTATTATTATTATTATTATTGTAACACCCTAACCCTTAATTCTATGTAAAACCAACTCATTCTTAAAATGTTCTAGTCCTTGAACAGGGATTTTGAGACTGTCCTTATAAGTTATAACTTCTGTGTCAACTAATAAAAGGGAGATTTTTTTATTATCTTTGGGATTTTTATTACTAATAAATGTTTTGAAGATATACACGTATAGAAATAATATTATGCCTCAATATATGCTATTAAAAATATATAACCAATGGCCATTGCACTAGTAAATAAGTTTTCCATATTTACTCTCATTAAGCATTTAACTGATAACAAGAAAACGTCTATATTTTTTTATACATTCTGATTTCATCTTACATATAGTTAAGTTTATGATGGTTAATATTGCATTGAATGATAAAAAATAAATTATGTTGTGGAATGAGGAGCTACATATTAAAAAAAAATATTACAGTAACACGATACTTCTGTATTGTTTACATATCAGATATACAGACACCCTTAAGAGCTCAAGAAAATAGCTTTATTCTACGAGATAGATTACAAATTACTCTACTATTTTAATTAAAGGTGCTATTTGGTTTTGAGTTTTGTAAACTCCCTGAACTTCTAAGTGGGTACCTTGTATATGTTCTGTATTGTTTACATATCAGATATACAGAAACCCTTAAGAGCTCAAGAAAATAGCTTTATTCTACAAGATAGATTACAAATTACTCTACTATTTTAATTAAAGGTGCTATTTGGTTTTGAGTTTTGTAAACTCCCTGAACTTCTAAGTGGGTACCTTGTATATGTTTTACAATTATTGAATTTTGTGTTTTCAACATGTTTTTATGATACTTTTGATTAAAGGGATTAAATTTAACTTAGCAAGGGACTGTTTATAGTCTTCTGCTCAGGCCTATGCCACCATAATGTCATGAGACTCGTGCTTATATACTTATTGGCATATTCCTTTATCAATACCTAATGAACCTCCCCTTAATACCATAACATTTGGTTATGTAGAATACTTTTCCAGTAATAAGAAAAGTTCGTGGTTATTGATGCATTTGTCATTCACATGTGCATATTATGCATCTTTTATATGCAATATTAAAATTCACCTGGAAATCAGACACCTTGGATTATCTGAATACATGCGCTATTGAAAAGTTAATACTTTTATACTTAACCAAAAATAATTTCAGGGAATCGAGGTTAAACTTCAGTGCTCAATAGACTTATGCAGCAAGCACCATGGATATAGAACCCTATTGCTCAGTATAAGTATTTGACTCATATTAAAATTAATGTAAAGTTAAATATCGTACTTTTGTATAGGTCCCATAAAATTAATGATTACAGTTCTCACTTTTTATAAGGTTTCTCTGTCTGTCACTAACTGAGGGAGGCTTTTCCATAGAATTTAATATGGAACCAAGCAAATCCATGCTTATATTTAGGTAAGCTCTTTTCTCAAAAGTATAAAGAACGTAGCAATCAATAACATAAAAAGCTGCTCAAGAGTATAAATAACGTTGAAAGTTAATAACATATATCACGCTTTGCCTTTGAAGGGGCACACGCACGTACAGCAGTTGTTCAGTATTTTAATAATACTTCATCAGTCAATTCGTGAGTAGCGAACGTCGGCGGAGAAAGCCGAACTCAGAAGAAGTGAACATCAATTCTTTTCGTGAAACAGCTGTAGCAGAACTGTCACTTTAGCAAAGTCCAAACAGTTTCAAAATAGCATTTTCATTAGACAAGTCTGTTACATACGCGGTAGAACGGTGAAAGGGAGAGATTAAAGTGACAATCGCTGTTAAATTAATGATAAATGGATTTGGAATTTCATTGCGTGTTGTAATATTTTATTATGCTATCCAAATGTTTTAATATTTGCACTAAATTAAATAAATGCGAATTGCTTATTTTTAAAACAATTTATTAAGCGTCTTATGCAAGCGATATTACTTCTGTAAGATAATCAATATTGAAATTGAGGTTAGGTTATACCGTTATTAAATCTCAATATACGAACTAAACCGTATATTATCCCAAGGCTTTCTTGCATTTTAAATATATATACTGCAAATAATACAAAACGATCGAAGTTAAGGATATGTTGCAATCTTCGAACCCTCAAAAAAAAAAAAAAAAAGTTTTAAATCTTAATGCAGCAAATTATATAAAATGCATTAATCGCCAATTTATTTAACTTACATTGTAGTGTTGAAGATGCCCAGAAATAGCAAATTTTATGCCCTAATGATAGAATAGGCACATTAATACCTTTGATCAAAATAGCATTAGGGAATTTTATACAGTTAGATTCGTGCTTTCTATTAGAACAAATCAAACTTTAAATGGGAAAGTGTTAATAGATTTGTGTTCAAATGATGTGTTATGGCTAACAAGAAGTCTTTAATTTGCACTAATTAACCACATTAAATTCCATTTTATGATGCCTTTTGAAAGCTAATTTTAAAATGTGTGATGAAGCAGATTGTGAAACTAGACATTCAGATTCACCAGTTTTGCAATCCAAAAATCCCTTTCAATTCCAGCTCCCTTCTCTTCTTTGACCCTTAATAAGCAAATGTGATTTTACTTAAATGTAAATTGGAACTTGCACAGTAGGGCCAATCATATCAATTGATATCATTATATGATTCAGTTGAACTACACACTCTTAAAGCTTCACTTACTAAATGATGCCTTAAAACTTCTAAATATACAACATATAAACATATCATTTACATACGAAATAGAAACAGATAACCTGCTGCCATACTTGGATATTAAAATAATGAAATGCCAAGAAAATCTTAAATTTGGAATATACAGAAAGAATACACACGCAGATAATCACATCAAAGCAGTTTTAACCCCACAGTGCACAAACATTCAGTAATTAACAGTTTAACACACCAGATAGTTAACCTACAATTTAGCAAAGAAGAATATTTTAATGAATACAAACAAATAGAAGAAACAGCAGTTAAAATGGTTTTAAAAAAGAACTAGTACATAAAAAGGTGCAGAAATTCAAGAGAGAAAAACATATCAAAGAAACCACAACACTTTCAGCAAGAAAAAATAAACTAAATTTTAAAAAATTCACATATCCATGGGCCACAAAAAAATTTCAGAATATTCTTAAAGATTTTAATATCACAATAGCACCGATTAATATATTTAATTTTAAAATTTACTGATAGATAATGTTAATGACAATATTCCGCAAGAAGAAAAATCAGGTATTTACATAATAAAATGTGCAGAATGTGAAAAAATTTACATTGGAAAAACAAAGAGAAACATAGGCACATGATTAAAGGAACATTTCAGGAACATAAAATACAAGCAAATAGAGAAATCAGCAGCAGCATATCATTTTTGGACACAAAATCACGACATAATAAATAAAGCAAAATTATTAAAATCAGTACAAGGACCTACGGAATTAGCAACCTGGGAGAAAATCTACATCTACAAATACAAAGATAGCATAATGAACTTCGACATTGCCGGGGATGAAAACATAAACTACAAGTTTATCACACTGCCACCAGAGCAGAATATACATTCCCACAGCTCAACGAATGATCCGACAGTTGAACTTTAGCCTGACTGAAGATGGGAACTAAATGTTCTCGAAACCGGTTCCATACATGTATGAAAAGTAAGTGAAGCTTTAAGAGTGTGTAGTTCAACTGAATCATACAATGATATCAATTAATTAAAATGTGTTTTTGCTTATCCATTTCAAATGAATAAAAAAGAAATGCCTAGCAGCCTTTACCCTTGGTGTGGAACTCTATGGCTGCTTTTGCAGTACCCTACATTTCCTGAATAAAGAATATGCAGTGATTGCATGTGCTTTCATAGTTTTCCTTGAGTTATGGCTCTAAGCTGGATCTTCCTTTTGGAAGAATTGTGTTTGAGTTTCAGCATACCAATATATTTCAATTTACTTGTCTTTCTGATTATTACAGTATATTGAATGCTGTTCAATATGAACATATTAAACGTTGTATACCTGTTTCTTATTATTGAATTTATTTATATTGAAATGCATAGAAAACATAAAAGTACAGATTCACTGAAATGATATTTCATGTTTATGCATACAATATGATATATAATGATTACATAGAAATTTGTGGGCAAAAAGTGAATAGGAATTATGTTTGTTTTATTTATACTTTATGTAAAAAGGTTGTCTGTAACCCTGTGTTAAGTATGCTAATCACATGCTTACAACAAATCTAAATATCAGTACCCTAAGAGATATATATTATAACTCTTACCCCTCATGGGGGATAAAGTAGCCTGCCTCCACATGGTGTCCCCTTGGTAACGCTAAATAGGCTACAACATTGTGCATAAATTATATTGGCTGGCCAGGGAATAATTGATGGATCAAAATTCTGCACATTAGTTCAACAGCTCTTACTCCTCATAAAAAGTTATAGTCAAAGAAATATTCATGCAACAACAACGAAAAACTACTTTAAGTACACACTGATGACCTGAGATGTTAAAGAGCATCCTTAAATAACCAAACTTTTAGTAGGAACCATATTTGGAGAATCAAATATGCCTCTTTTTCAAGAACTTGCAGATTCTGCCAAAGACCTATCAACATAAATTTTTACTAATAAACTTCCATCTATGTAATAGAGAAAGCATTGCAATTAATAAGTTAGTAGATAATGTAAATATTTATAATTAATGATTTCCATAAGTTACAAAACCTATCATCTTATCAAAAATGCATTATGTGGCAATAAAATATTCAATATGACTATTTATGTGTGTGAACGTAAAGGAATAAGTGATAGTATGTATTCTGGAGAAAGATTGAGATCTTTTTTCAATTTCTCCAGAATATATATTGTTATTTTATTCCTTTTTGTTCAAATCTTCAGTTAGGTATGTGAATTCTTGACATTTTAAACTACTATGTGAATATTACTGTATGTTTCTCATTTACAAAAGTACCAGGCTTTGGAAGTATTGATTAATTAATTTATTTGTTGAGTACTAAGCAAAATACAAAAGAAATAAAAGTCCTGGCCCTAGCCACTTTTCCTATAGATCACTATAATCCTTTAAAAGAAAATGCTTGCATGCAACTGAGGAGGCAATCATTTAAATCTCTGTCTCACCACTTTTGAAAGTAATGGGTAATTTTGGCAATGTTTTACCAGAACAGCATGGGATCTGCAGTCCTTGGGTAATAAAATTTCCTACAGGAATCGGTTCTGGTAGTGTAGTAGTAACCATACTTGCCTCCTAAACCCAAGATCATGGGTTCAATCCTGAGCAAGATTGATGGATTTTTTTGGGTGTAAAAATTCTAAGTATGGTTTTGTCGGAAGAGAAGTAAAGTAATGTGTCCCATGTCATTCTTTTATGGCATGTAAAAAAAATAAAAAGTCTGAAAAAAGAGGCCTCTGATCAAAATTTATCAGCCATTTCACACCCTGAAAATTGAAAGGGATGCTGATGACCTGAGATGTTAAAGAGCATCCATAAATAAACCAAAACAACTGCAAGAATTGCTACACTTCTTTCATTGCTCCCTGTGACCACTTTGTGAAATTGAAATATAACTAATGGTATATGCCAGTTAATTATGTTTTTATAATTTATAGAAAATTTGATCCATTTTGACTTATGTTGAGGTTGAAATTTTTGCATCTTTCTGTCACATTCATCCCATAATGAAGATTCACTTTAGCTAATTTTTATGATTTACTGCAAATTGAGTTTGTGACTGTTACTTTGAATTGAATGCTTTTGAACCTAACTCTAGTATTTTTTTTTTTACTTCCGGAACAATAGGGCTAGAATGTCCATGTATTCTCTATCTGGAATCTAAAAAAGGCACCAAAATTCTGCTGTATTTGCCATTTTTTTATTTTATGGCAATTTGTTCATTTAAAATTTCTAATACAGATAGCACAGAAGCATTGAATTTCTATTTTAATGTAATTTTACATAAGCCAACATGTGTTATATGTATGAACTAGCTCCCAGTACGTATTTTTCTCCATTTAACTGTTTGTTATTTCTTTAGATGATTTCAATATTATGCACTTAAGCACAGTTTTCCATTCTTCCTCTGATAGTTTAGGGAGTTAATTACTGTTCAATGCTATTGTTAGGCAAAAAAAGAATTTAACATGCTCAATAAAGACTGCCATACATATGATAAAATAAAAGCAAACAATTATTATAGGATGAGCATGAATAAAGCTCAAACCAATAAGGACCCATATAAAATAGGAGCTATATTGTATAATAAATTACCTTTATCATTTAAGAATACCACATACCTGAAATTTAAATCTGTGCTAAAACTATTCCTATTAGAGAAATGCTTGTATAGTATTAATGAACTGTAATGGATAAGATTGTATAATATTGCTAATTATAAATATAAGGATATGTACATATGATTAATAGATGTATGGAATCATGACAATGTCAAATGCTCTTGTAAGAGTCTCTTAGCTGCAATAACATTATTATTACTATTATTATTGTTGTTGTTGTAGTTGTTACTCTTAGTATGTCCATTTTTACAAAATATCTGAACATGTAGAATTCAGTTCCACTGTATAATACATCTTGAATAAGCTTTTTTTGGAACATTGATATTCTAACAGTCTTTTTTTTTTTTTGAATGATTTATTTATGGACGCTCTTTAACAGATCAGGTCATCAGCGTCCCATTCAACTCAGGGCGTGAAACAGCCGACAACTTTTGCTCAGAGTCCTCTCTTTCAGGCTTGAGGTTCTTTTTCGTGCCGTAAATGTACGACACGGGACCCACGACTTTACTTCCCTTCCGAAGGAAGCCATACTTAGGATTTTTACACCCCGAAAAAATCCATCGGTCCTGGCTGGGTTCGAACCCGCGATCTTGGGTTTAGGAGGCAAATATGGTAACCACTACACCACCAGGACCGACCTTCTAACAGTCAATGGTTAGTAGTTTCATTACATTTAATATGCATAACAGTATTTTTCACTTTTTCATGTAATGCATTTATAATTTTTGGTGCCTCTTTAACAATTAAATGAGATAACAGTCAAAATCCTTCCAGATAAGATCTTTTTCATTAATATTTGTAGTGTGGTCTGTAACAACTTCTAGTATCATATAACAAATTATTTATGAGGAATTCACTCAAATTTCACTAGTTTTATTCCACTTACATGGACAAAGGCAAATTTCCTTCATCGTCAGCACGGTTCCACTGTCAGCTTTCCAGCATGGTATTGAGATGTCGCTCTTTGGATTTTATAAACTTTTTCATGAGGTTGCGGTTGTTTGGAAGATCAAAATTAACTAAATTTTTCTTGTTTTCATTCAAGAATTTTCCCACATGGAAATTCTATGTGTTTTTGAAGAGCTTTTAAGAGTTTTGATTCACTTTGAAACTCATGGTTTTTTTTTTACCACAAATTATATGGTACTGCTGATTTTTCCGTATGTTTATATTTTACACTTCTCATGTGTTCCTTAAACCATATGGTAATGTTCCTTTTTGTTTTACCTATATATTTATTATTGCAGTCTTTGCCACTATTTCATAAATGCCTGATTGTTTTCCTGATTGTTGTCCTTTGGTTGGTTTTTAGGAGGTTTTTCAATTCAAATTGCATTTGTTCACTGGAGTCGAAATAATGTTGGCCTCTTTAAAAACTTTTGACATTTTTGGCATGCCCATGAATGGAATGTAAATTTTTTATATATCTGCTCTTCTTGTAACCTTTCAATGTGGGAATTTCTTTTATTTGTTTTTGTTTTTTGAATGTTTCTATCTTTTTCTTGACCAGATCCGTTGTGTAGCCATTTTTCTGTGCTATATCCATGCTTTTTTGGTACTCCAATTTGTATTCTGTCGATTTACTGGTAGGTTTGTTAATATGAATGTGAGGCTATTGATTATAGCTAGTTTATGTTGTTTTGGATTGTGGGTGTTGTCTTTTATATAATTGTCTATTGGGTATCTTTTCTGAATGCCAGTATCTTATCATTTTTTATAACTTATTATAATGACTTCCTCATAAATAATTTGGTATATGATACTGTATTTCACTGTGAAAATCCCAAACTATTCAAATTTATATAAAACTTCTAGTATCTTTTTAGATGAAGCTGTCTATAATGGATTTTTATCTCTGTAGTCAAGTTGTTATTTGCATGTTACCCATCCGGTGGTGATTAGTCCAGCAGTAACATATTTAGCTCATAATTTTCAGTTAGAAAATGAATGGTAACAGCCAAATATAAATCATTGAAGTCCATGAATTTCTTGTGAGACAATTACAATAAATAAATTTTGCTGCACATTTGTGACATATTGCTTATATGTTGTTGGTGGAAAACTAGAGGATATTACTTTTCAATTTGATGGGTTCAAATCATTAATAAACTTCTTAAATCCACAGTCCTCCATAATGAAGAAAGATTGAAAAACTGACGTTTTGGGTTTGGCTGATCTTTTCTTTGGAGGAAACTTGAATTGTGTTTGTGCACTTATTGAACTATACTTAGTTTGGAATGAATGGATTTTTTTACTACAACCACCACCACCACCACGACCGCCGCCATCGTTTTATAATGTTTTCATGATCCTTGAGTGCTTGTTAATTCAGGGTCCCGCACAACTAACACCCTGCTTGTTGTATACATGAATTCTACATCACTAACTACACATATAATCAGGTGAACTTTACAAATACTTCCTTAAAAGTGATCTACTTTCCTCATTGATACTGCATTACCTTCTTCCTTTGCCTGGATCACTTTTCTTCACCACTTTTCTTGTATTTTTCCTATATAATTTCCAAACTGATTCAAAAATTCTTTTCTGCTAATCCCAAAAATCTTTAATGTCAGAATTTCTGTTTCAAATTATCTCACTTCTTGTTCCTCATTTCCTCTCTCCATCCTTCAATTTCTGTATGTTCTATTATACAGTGCAAGTTCTTGTCTACCTTACCACACAGTGGGCACAATTCTTTGTCAACTTTAACCCCTCTTAACATCATTGTTCCTGCTCTTGCCCATGCTATACCCTCCTTACCCATTTTGTCAAAACATCAATATATTTTTCCCTGCCCCACTCTTTCTTAAAACTCCTATAATATATCAGGGACCTCTTATCTCTTAGGCTACCAAATATTTCCTTGCTTTCCCTTTATTCCACATGTCTTGCCCATTTGGTGACTGTAGCTCTTCCAAAGAAATTTCTCTTACAACTTCCTTTAATCTACCTACCCCAACTTCCCCCTTATTTACATTTTTCTTGCCCCTCCCCAAGCAGTCTTTGAGAATATTTCCTTCCTCTAATAGTTGTATCCTCTACCAGTATTTCACAATGCATTTAATTATTGACCCTTTCAGGACACCCTTTCTAGTTCCATCAGGGCTACTCCATTGGGTACATCGGTCCTGGTGGTGTAGTGGTTACCATACTTGCCTCCTAAAACCAAGATCGTGGGTTTGGACCCAGCCAGGACCGATGTATTTTTTCGGGTGTAAAAATTCTAAGTATAGCTTCCTTCGGAAGGGAAGTAAAGCCGTGGATCCCGTGTCATACATTTGCGGCATGTAAAAAAACCTCAAGCCTGAAAAAGAGGCCTCTGAGCAAAATTTGTCGGTCGTTTCACGCCCTGAGTTGAATGGGACGCTGATGACCTGAGATGTTAAAGAGCGTCCATAAATCAATCAATCGGGTACTGCTCTAGGTAATCCCATTATCATTTTATAGACTGCTCTATGATTCTGATCCATAAATTCCCTCCCTTTTTCTGTACCCTGTATTTCTATTCCATTCATCATTTTTGATTCAACTGTAGCCAAATGTACTTGCTCTAACCAGCTTACACTCATATTTGGTAAATTCTTCAAGCATGTTCTTATACTGTAGGTAGCTAATTTTCTATTCCCTAATGCATTTTTGCTTTCTTCGGTCCATTTTCCATTACTGTTCAGTCTTACCCCCAAATAATCAAATTTTCTTTACTTCAATTTCACTCCCCTCTAGCTATCATTAATCATCTCTACTGAGCTTATTCCCTTTTTTACATACCATATTGTTTTATTTACTTTTATTTATCTTCAGGCTACTTAGTTTATGCTGCTGTCATAGTTCTTCATTGGAGCTTTTACCTGAATAGATATTGAAGCCAAAAGCATATCTGGGTCATGATTATGAGAAAGGAATAAATAGAGAATTGGGCATATATTTTTAATAAAATAATAATAATAATAATAATAATAATAATAATAATAATTGTTATTAAAAGGTAATACTTTTACATTTGGAGATGACACAAGAATATTGATAAATGGAAAGAGTCTTGATGATTGTGCCATAAAATTAAATCTAGTTCTGAGCTCCTTGTGTGTATGGTTCAAAGCAAGCAAATTGTCTCTAAGTTTAGATAAAATAAAAGTTATGAAATTCAATGACAGATCTGCAAATCCCTTATTGCAGATAGGACATTATAGCAGTGTACCTCTGCAAACCAAAGATATTAAATTCCTTGGTTTAATAATTGATAACCTTCTGAATTGGAAAGATATCATCAATCTTATAATACCTAAACTTAGCAGTGCATGGTATGCAATACTTGCATTAGTAACACTGAATTCAATTAAGAATTTAAAGTTAGTTTATTATGCTTATTTCAACTCAGTAATGAAATGTGGTAATATATTTTGGGGTAACTCAACTACAAGTGAGCATGTATTCCTATTACAGAAAAAAAGGCATACGAATAATCGCTGGTACACGTGTCTGCTCATTCATGCAGAAACACCACAGAAACCTCTTTAGGCAATTTATGAGCTTTTATATAAGACATAAAGCAAAATTCGTACAAAATCAAAATATACATAACAAGGTTACTAGACAAAACAAATTTACATAGACTGGTTTAAACACTTTCATTTTCATAATTGTGACAAAAAGGAAACAATTGCCTGCATTTGAACATTTAAAGCTCGCGGTAGTGTTGTTCAACCGTCTTCGTTAGTTCGGAGGCAACCGCTAGGCGCAGTGGTGCTTACCATTCAGATGGCGCCATGGTACAACGAGTTTATGAAACAATTTCGATCACAGTTTCAAAGTAAATGCTGTGCTTTTGTCATCACCACTAAGTAATCATAACCAGTTGGCTTTTCTCGCGAATTTCCGTTCGGGAGGTATTGACAGACTGTAACGATACATTTCATTAACCGATCATATGAGGGTTTTCACTGTTTTGCGTCTTTTACTGAGTTGCAAACGGCAATGAGGGGAAAGTACCTAACATGCAATTTAATTTCTCATGTAGCAATAATCTTCTACAATCTTATACAATTTGAATTTTTGTCAGGAAACTGGCACATAAATAAATCGGTAACGTTTTCAATGTAAAGGATAACACTAGGTAAGCTGCTGATAACACGTATCTACCTCACTTCACCATTTACCATTCAGGAAATTTGTTTGCACAAGCCTAGAGGGAAATAGAGATTATGATGAAATGTGATGATGATGATGATGATGATGATGATGATGATGATAATGCTGCTGCTGTTGATGATAGTGATGATGATGATGCTTTATTATCATTCGTATTAAAATATAAGTACAAGTCTTAGTAAGTACCTTACAGTACTATGGCAGTACTTTGCACGTTGATTAAAGTGCACAAGTATGTTTAATTTTATATGGAATAAAACTTATTAAAATTTCTCATTTGGCCTTTCTAGAATTTGAGCCATGATAATGTATCACAATGACAAATATAATTCATTATTACTCTCTACTTGCGCTAAAGTTAAGGGAATATGTAATTTGGGATATGACTATATTAATATTTTTATTAATTGTTCATTTATTAGTTTAACACTAATATTTCACTATTTGCGCCTGGATTTTTCTTGCAGTTTTATGAAACTTTGTTCCATACAATATACTTATATTAGTGTTTTGTTTTAATGAAACATTTATATCGCGTGCCATCTAATTATTTCGTCTAATTTATTAGAATCGCAAGTTATTCTAATTTCTAAATATCTCTCGTTACTGCTTAAAACGAAGATAAAAAGCAATACGTGTATATTAGGGTGTCACGTATTTGGGGAGCTTTTTAACTTGTTTTAAGAACACATTCAAATATGAAGTTTCATTCCATAGAAATGATATTACTCTGTCCCTACTGAGCCCAATTCTGAATATTATTCTGTGTTCGCCGTTACTTTAGTTTGCGACGTAAACAAAATCACGTGTATGAGTAAATTTCATTGGGTAGTTGGGCCTTATAACTTTTGTACCTAAGGTGCAGTTGAAAAAATAATTCGCTTTGTAATTTCATTTATTGTTTACTGCTATTTCTTTCGTTATCTGCTCTAGTCTTCTTTTTCCATTTTATTTAACTTATTCTTCATTATTCCTTGACATGTCTCTCTATCCTCTTAATTTTTAATTTTGGTTGATCCTACTCTTTCTTTTAACCCCTTACTCTTTGAGCCATTCTGAACCGTATACAGGATTTTTACACAAGAATGATGGGACTTTCTAAGCGAATACAATAGTTTTTCTTACGTAACTTGCGCTATTATTCTATATTCTATTATTCTATTATTATTATTATTATTATTATTATTATTATTATTATTATTATTATTATTATTATTATTATTATTATTATTATTATTCTATATCTACTATAATAAACCACTTAAACCATCACAGAATATGTATTATTCCGCGCAGCATGTGCAGAAATTCAAGTTTGACTTTGCGACCGCGCTGGCAGTAACGAGAGGTAAGAGCCATATTCCCATATCTTACATACGATTGAGTTGATATATGAGCTGAAACCCCTTTAATTTAAACGCAGTCTTAATTTTCGCACCAATACGTTTACATTCATGTATAAAGCATATTAAAACTGACAAAGAATTACAGGAAATTTGCACGAATGTGCATGCACATATCTTTAGCATAGTCATTTGTTGATCATATCTTTTTGTAGCAGTTTGTAGTATGAAATATCTATCTTCACACTTTTTGTTACACAATTTGCGCGCGCACACTTACACACACATTTGCTGTTGGCAGTATGCTAGACTGCTGTCTTGACAGTTTATGTTGATAGCCGTGGATGGCTAGTCGTATTATCACACTTAGTAGTAATTTTTGGTTCGGTCGGATTTTTTAAAATGGCGCTTGACGCTAATTTTTACTGCTGAGACATCAAGGTGGTGAACACTTCTGATATCTAAGAGGAAAGTTTTTTTTATTATTTTTTTTTTTAAAGAAAAGACATGTTTCAGACCTCAGTATAAGATACCTCCCCGCTATTTGCCATTTATGACCGAGGAAAACCTGGAAAAAACATCAGCCAAGGAGGATGGTCATGATGGAAGTTAAACCTCAGGTGTCCCAGTAAAGAATATATGGCTTAACGACCTCGGCCACCCTGGGCGGTCTGGCGTCTGTGATATTGGAGTCTGGCTATACTTCTCTCTGGTGAACTCGATCAACCTATTTGATGATGGGTTAATGGTAAACGGAAATAGCAGTGTTGTTCTTAAATCCTTCATGAGGATAGCTTAGTTTGTCAGTTCATAAGTTTATCTGGAGACTATTTTCAATAGCCCTACTTTAACATCACTATCATCGAAAGGCACACTAGGTTGATGTTAAGTTATCAATAATGTCTAACGTTCGCCATTCAGAGTGTGAATGACGAAAGAGCCTTACGTAATGATAGGAGGTATTGTCCATGATAAAATCATTCTTGGGTTCTAGCTTCGGCAGCGTGTTAATAAACCTTGACTGAAAACAATTCCCCGGCATATCTTAATGACAATCGCTGGTTTTCTTGCACTTAAAACTAACATTTTACTTTCGAGAAAAAGTGTGTCACTGTCTATATAAAGGACGATTAAGTCGATCCTTACCAGCTGGATTTCGCAACCGCTGGTAAGTGCCAGAAAGGAAGGTTGACGTTTCCTTTTATGGTAGCATCTGTTCATTTATGTGTTATCTGGAGCATATGCATTGGTGTTATTGTAATGTTTTAACAACTGGTTCTCTTCAATAATTCCAAATGCTTCTTAATTTTTATATGTAATATTACTTGTTTAAATAACATTATAATCTGCCAAAAATAAAAAAGTACGATGCAACACACTTTTATAGTAATGTTAATAATTGCCATTGTCGCTGAAGATGTAAATAGGAAAACAAAGCTAAGATGGTGCTGAGAATATTCTGTACTTTCCAGTGGCAAAGCTGAGACAGGCTGAGATGCAGGGTGTCAAAATTAATGGAAAATATAATATATGAAAAATATACTAAATAGTGGTTCTGTGATGTTATAAATACATTTTCATGTTCAAAATAATGTCTTCGTGATTGTAATAATGTATGAGACAACATAGGAGCCCAGTTTCATCAATTCCCTTAGGATATCAAAAATTAATAACAGCAAATGAGCCATACATTACGTAAACATTATGGCATCGTTCACTAACAGTTAATAAATATATAAACAGACAATATTACCTTAATTATTGTTTGTTTCATATATATGCAACGTTACCTTAATTAATGTGTCTTTCACAGTCTAATCTAATGTATTTACAGCTCTGTGTCTGTAAGTAAAAATAAAAACTATTATATATTAAAATAAACGAAACCCCCACACATAAAATGTGCAGTACCTTCTTTGATATCATCATTCACTCGTAATAAAATGCTATATGATATAATCAAGACTACAATATGAAATTATCACTTGATGTAATGCGTTATTTAACTTTAAGTATTTATATAAACAAAAATATTTACTATACGTATGAAATTTTCCCACAGTGAATTTATCGGCCCCTCTATATGTATGATAATTAATTAAATTTGAAACAGGATGTTTGAGTGTGAAGACGGATTAAAGTTGAAGATGATTTAATGAGGTGATTAATGACGGTTTGTCAACCGTGTTAGGAGTTTTGGGTATTAGAGGAGAGGAATCAGATTGAAATTAAAGGTCATCTGAGGGTTGTACAGGGGATGCAGTCACTGGATTTTAGGTTACGGGGAGTTGACGATCTCGCAATCTCTTCTGCAGATCTCGTCTTCCTCTTCTCGGCTCCAGTCTTCACGCTTCGTTCCCTGCTCCAATTAGTTACAAGGAGGCAAATCTCCTCGCTGCCCTGTCTTAAATAATAAGGCTAGTGCTTTTTGGGAAACGCCTCGGCGTTCCTCAGGAAGAAGAATTGTAAGGGTGAGTCCAAATGAGAACAATGGATCAGTTACAATCATTAGTATGTATATGTTCCTGTATTGATCCACGTTTTATGCCGGGGAAACCACTACTACACTTGGTGGATTCAAATATTTATCTCACTCTACTAGAATGAAGTTTGCTCAAAGTAGCACAAGAAATTGAATGGTGAGTAACAACAATTTGCCCAAATATAAAGTATTACACAAGATACGATAACCCACTTAGGAAATACCTCTGCCCCAGAACTCTCTGAAAAAAATACATGAACTCTATGTAGAGAAATGTGATTCCTGGCTATAGAACCTGTTTAATATGTCACTTTTTCACATATTTTTAGAACAGACTTTAATCTGCACTTTGGACATGTAAGATAATACATGTAAGATGTGAGATAAAATAAAAATGACTGTGAAAACTGACATACCATAAGCAGAGAATGTTAAAATAAAATCTGAATTAGAACTCCACCTAAGGAAGGCAGAAAGGGCACAGACCGAAACGAAAATTTTTTTTGAAATTTTCCAAAATAACAATATTACAACTGGCATATGATATGGACAAAATTTGCCCATACCCCATATATATGGGGTGCGTCACGTCACAATGGTATACATACATAAATACATACATACATACAAACACACATACATACATACATACATACATACATACATACATACATACATACATACATACATACATACATACATACATACATACATACATACATACATACATACCATTGTGACATTCTAATTGTAAGCAGCTTTGGACTCTAAATCTTAGTATTCATGATGCCACTGGTACATAGCATACTCTGAGGACATTGCTGGAAGAGGTTCACAAGAGATCTTGTTATGTCTGCATGTTTATTTTAAGAGCACGAAAGAGCACAACAGAACATCTCATTGCATGCTTAGATTCTTTTGGTGGCCAACATAAGAATCAGAGTATGGTTATGGTTTAGGTACTATGTAGTTCATGCTGGGACGCTTTTTCAACATTGTGTTGAGCATAAATTCCCTGTACTCGGACACACAGTTTTTTCTGTGATAGAGATTTTGGAATAATCAAGTGAAAATTCATCATTATCGTCGTCGTCATAATCATCATCAATCAGCTCGCTCTCCAATAACTCAGCAGACTAGAACACTAAGGAATTAAAAATGATGTTTATTAGGTTCTTGCACCGAAAGGTTGAGAACGTCAGAAGTCAAGTCGTAATTTATTTAATTAATTCATTTAATATTTAATTTAATTTAATATTTTATTTCAGCAGGTAAAAAATTATAAAATTATAATTCAATATATGTAGAATATTCTTGAAAAAATAAACACTTTTTTTCTATGTAGAGTGTTCAATAATATCTCGCTCAAAGTTTCCTCTTATTTCTCCAAACATATCCTTTGTGTGTTATCAGATTCATACCCCACACCCCAGAATAAATTTTGTCCAGATTCTTCCTATATGATCCTCATGGAATCATGTGTAGTTATCTCTCCTTTTTGCCATTCTGAAGACGGATGTTTAGCAGAATTCAAAGATTTTAACCAGCACTCACTTTACAGCCGACACTGTTAGAAAATTAGAACTGTGCATACTTGTTCGTGAAATATTGTATGTACATATGTATGTATGTATGTATGTATGTATGTATGTATGTATGTATGTATGTATGTATGTATGTATGTATGTATGTATGTATGTATGTATGTATGTATGTATGTATGTATGTATGTATGTATGTATGTATGTATGTTTTTCATCCTATCAAACCATATTGATGTACAATTATATAGAATAGGTCAAATCACTTAATGACAACATTACTATAAAATAAGACAAATTATAAATTTCACACTTTTCTTTCTACACATTATAATACCTAACAAAAAGAAAAAAAAAAAGAGAACAATCATATGAGAAAGCTAACAATAACAATATGTACAAGATAAAAAAAAAAACTTAATACTATAATTGTAATTACATTTTCACCAGAGATTACAAAAGTCAACATTGGCTTTTTTTCTTATGGGTTTGTAATATCAAAACAAACTGACATCTAAGAAATGTTTACACAAAGTAATAAGTATACGATAGTTTTTCATGCACGCATTAATGCTCAAACAGTAAAGGGAAGCGTGGTTGAGTATTATTCCTATACTCTTATGCTCATATATAAGGAACGTTCTATAAGTTCTAGGCCTGACCAAGAAAACACAAATTTAAGAAAAATATTTTTTCCCCAAAATAGTCACCTTGTAAATCAACCCATTCAGTCCAATGATTTTCACACTTTTTAATTTTCATTGTAAAATAGGGTTTGTCCTTATGTTGGAGATTCAACCTCATCATTTGATATGAATCCTTGACAGCCCAGCTATTTCGTCAGGTTTGGGAACAAAAAGTAATATCTAGGAGCTAAAAAAAAAAAAAAAAAAAAAACAGATGTAAAAGCACTTTGAGGCGTATAGCATGCAGTTTTGCAGCAACAATTCCAGTCGAAAGAGTGAAGACGCATTATATCAATGAAAGAGAACTTTCTTCTTCGCAAGGTGCTGACGTTTGATCTGAGTAGCATTCTTCAATTTGTCCAGTAGTGAAGATAATGTTCCCCGGTAATGGTTCTGCCCTTCTAGAGGTAGCGAACGAGCACCTTATGAGAATCCCAGAAACTGTAGCTATGACTTTTCCTGCAGATGAAACAGTTTTTACTTTCTTTGGTGCACTCCCACATATTGCCACCCACTGTTTGGACTACTCCCTAGTCGTTGGCGGGTAGAATTCATATTTCATCTACGTCATGAAACCTCGAAGAAACTCACTGGAATTGCGTTTAAGCAAGTTTAAACTCTCTTGCGCAATTCATTCGAATGCATTTTAGATTCATTGTTGACAAATGCAGCACCCGTTGAGCGGAAATATTTCTCAAACCTTAACTTCATAAAATATATTAGACACGGCCTAATAAGGTTTTGCAATGCCAGCAAATCGCGTACATTCAATCGGCAATCATTGAGTACCGTATTGTGAACATTTCAAAGCAATCTCGTTGATCGTGGCAGTTTTGGGACGGATTGAGTGCTCATCATTTTGAATGGATATACAACATGTTTAAATTCAGTAGCCCATGTTTTAACCGTTGAAAACGGAAGAGAAGAATTCTATAATATGGAATCTAAGTGCTCGCGCGCGAATGTGGATTAAACACTTTAAAACCAAGTACTTTATCACAGCTCATATTAAAATTTTTATCTATTTTGTAGTAGGATTTAAAACTAGTATGTAACCATCGTCACAAACAGGTGACGTCACTTACGCGTCTGAAACTTTACAGCACGCCATCTAAAGAATGATACTTAAACACTGTCATAGCGGTATCTTTGCGATATTTCTATATCAGGCAGTACTAAACTATTTTGTGATGTCCTTGTACTGGTTCTATTCTAATGTTGATCTGTATTAATCTGGTATTAGTTATGTACTTCATGTACTTGTACTTCTTCTCTTCATTTTTTTTTTAAAAAGTGATTTACTCCCATGTATAATACAGTTAAGAACTAAATTTTGTTTATCTTTGAAGAGGGGATTTCTAGAAGATTATTGAATCTTTTTATAAATTATTCTCATATCCATTTTTGCATGATGAATAACATTACTCCAAAGTAAGATATATATCTTAAAACAATATTTACCATTTAAGTATCTCCATTGATTCCACATTCACTATTTGCTTGAAACTGTAACATAATGCTCCCAATTTACCTACCAGGGAATTAATGTGTTTGTCCCATTCAAAATTATTTTGTATCCAGATGCCTAAGAATTTGGTATCAGTTACACTATGATTGACCTTATTATAAAGTTGCAAGGTAATATTATCTACTTTAGTCCTTTTTGAACAACAAAGATAAAAAAATTGTTACCACAGGTTTACCCTTATTAATAAATTACTAACTGTAATCAAACCATCTATAATTTACTAATCAAATTGTTTGTTTTATTTTTAGAGCAGAATTACTCTCTGTAATTATTTTGTGTCATCACAGCTAAGAAAAGTCTAACCTTTAAATTATTTACAAACAATAAAAATAAATTTGGTTCCAGAATTGACCCTTAGGGTACTAAATTTTTGGTGATTTGTGAGTTGGAATAATAATGATATAAATTACCCCTGTTCTTACGTGTAATATCCAACGCCATTTATCAATTTTTAACTTTCCGAAAAGTCAACCAAAGTATCTTCGTTTTGTATTTCTTAGACGTACCAATATTACTAAATAAATAAATAAATACATAAATAAATAAATGATTAAATGAATAAGCAAATATAGTTTATTCGCCCATGGACATGATATACATGTTTCAGTGTTGTAAATTACATATTTCGTTTTTATCTTCTCGTATTAATTTTGATCAACAATTCTTTGGTACTCAGAGATAGAGAGAAAATTTAATTTAATAACTTTTTTCTACAATGTGTCCC
The DNA here is from genome assembly GCA_030762175.1 of Metallyticus violacea. NCBI lineage: Eukaryota > Metazoa > Arthropoda > Insecta > Mantodea > Metallyticidae > Metallyticus > Metallyticus violacea. Next base: position 52,736,409 of record CM060832.1, on the reverse strand, counting down.
ACATTATAAACAATTATTGCTTTACACATTATAATTACAAAAGAATTATCTCACAGTTTGCTACTGTATGTACAATATTTACAGCATATACATTATGACACTGAAGCTGAAAAAATATGATACATTAAAACATTCTAGCAGCGCAGTTTAAACCCAAATGGCCAAAAAATACTCAATCTTTACTCCACATTTTTTTTATACTCAAACCTGCTTATAGGGTCCAGTTCCATATTCATTTCATCCTTTAGATGGGAGGATTTAGTACCTGCATGTAGACTTATGGTTGCATTGAATTTGTTTTTCATCCACTGATTGCAATAGTAATTAATTTTATTTTGAACAATTGTTCATAATTTTATGCAAATTTAAGTTTCAGTTGAATTTTAAATTTAACTGCCTGTTCCAGGAGCAATAAATTTATCAAACATTTCATAAACCGGCAAAATGATACCACTGGCTATACCAATGAGCTCTGCACCAGCAAGTTGGCATTCTGTAGAAGAATAAACTGTGATTTTGTGATGCCTATATGATAGGAAATACTGTTTGGAAATTATTAAGAGTTAGAAAGTCGCTATAATTATAATATGAAACCACTTTCATTATTAACATTAATGGACACTAATTAGGGGAGAGAAATATTTTTTAATCCATCTCCTTTAAAAGGGAAATTTGCATAAAACCACGTAGGTACTTTATAATTAAGATGTTTGCTACCCTGAAAACTCTTAAAGTTCAGTTTTAAGCATAAGGGTTTAATTTGCAGAATACTGAAAACAGTTAGTAAATGTAAAGGTGGTCAAGGAGGTCGATGCGTAGAAGTAATAGGGAAAAATGGCTCAAAATTATCTACTCATGTAATTCTGTTGATAAAATGCATTTATCGATGCTAAAACTTGCATGTTAGTAATTTGTTTACGTTTGCATTTGCCGCAGATTAATAGACACACGGAAGACAAAATAATGAACGAATTGCCAATTTAAAATAGCAATGAATTGTTTTTATTTAACGTAATTATAAGAATTTCAATCAAATAATAAAGACCACTGTTCAAAAGGTGTCAGTGCTTCAACTGGAACTATACATATAGCAGGAACTTGTATTGATAAAATGAAATTATCAGAGGTGTCCAGTTATATTTCAAAGGAAATAGCCTTCTCTGCCGCAGTTACAAGCTGTCTGACACCGCAGGATTGGCAGTTAGAAGATGATTTGGAGTTAAATGGAGGATTTGTAAAGGGTAAGCAAAGTAACCTGTTACCAGATTTTGTGTTGTAAAACCAACCTAGAAAATCATTGTGTATAGTTTTCCCACAGAAAACCGAATTTAAGTTGAAATTTAGAGGGTTATAGTAAAAAAGGTTTAATCTCTTCCATATATAGGTATGGTAATACATTTATTAGCAGCATATAATGTTCAGGAGTATAACTTACATTAGGTGTGTTTTACGAAGAAAAAAATTTGAAGAATTATTGTAAGTAATGTTTGAGAATACGTCTCCTTGATTTTTGTTTGTTTTTTGTCTTCTTCTAGAAGTTGTAAGGATTACATAGAGGGTATATACTAGTGAAATCAAAGTTTATGTTCTTGTAAGGAGATACTTAAAAGAGGCCCGAAATGGCTTTAGGGTAGTGTTTGAGAATAATTTACCTATTTAATTTTTCTATTTTTCCCAGAGCTTCTATTAGGCGTATGCATGTAGAGAACCACCAAATTTAAAACATATTATTTTCATTATACAGGAGAAGCAGAAGACTAAGTAAGCATCATGGCATAACAACACATAACCATTGATATTGCAGTTGTGTGGATAGTTGCAAACACTTATAAAAACACATAAGCATATAAAGCAGAAACCTATAAGCATTAGAGGTGGATATATTGTGGGTCAAATGGGACTACTACTCTTTTGTGGTACATTTGGTGGCTTCTAAAGGAGCCGTTGATGCTGCAAATGTGGTGTGGTTAGTTGACATTGCAGATACTGTTTATTCAAATATATTGATATGCTTGAAAGCATTTTCTCTTTGGGAATTTGTGAAGATAATTACCTTCAACACAAAGGAAAATTCCTGTGAGATAAAGCACTTAATTTTATTTGCACCTGCTTCTAACAGAGTGAAGTGAATATGCAAATTACTGTAAAGTGCATCAAACAGTTAATTTTGTGAAATTGTGGGTAACGTCACCACACTCATTTAGCACTCACCTACAACTGGGGAAAGTTTATCAGTGTTGTTATTTGAATTATTCATCCAGGAGCAGTCATTCTGTGCCTTGTTTAATTATATCTTTACCCAAACATAAATTCTGATTTGACCCCTGCAGTTTTACTCCTATAAACCCCAGTGTAATCCTAATGCCTTCTGGGAAGAGAAGAAGAAGGCAGCAACCTATTTTCATAAATCTGACTTGACTATCCAAACAATAACAACACTGATAAACTTTCTCATAGCTGTATTTAAGACCTAAATGAGCATGGTGATGTACCTTGCTTGATATTGACTGTTTGTGGTATCTTATGGTAATTTGCATTATTTTGCTTCACTCTCTTATTAGAGGTGGGTGGAAAAGAAGTAACTTTATGTCATAGGTATTTTCTTTTTTGTTGAAGGTAATTATTTTTACAAATTCCTGTGGAGAAATGTATTCAAACTTACCAATGTATTTGCATTATTTATGATATGTATTTCAAGTACTGTTATATATTACTCTAGGGAAAAATAAGGGCATTCCTTCCTGCCATCTTATAAGAAAACCAATCATTGGTTTGGGTATGTGCATTCTATTAGTTCAAGACCTGAACAAAAACATGCACATATATATACTTTGCTTCCTTATTTATAGAAAGTTTTCAGCAAAGTCTCTCATTTCCTGTTATTTATTTTGTAACCTCTTCCATTACTCTTTTGTAAATAAACTTTTACTAGAAGGAAGCCAACATTGTGTTTCAACACTTAAGTGACCATTCGGCTTACTGCTGGACCTCCACTAGCCAAGCCTGTAGCAGAAGACTCGAGCAGCACCAGGACACAACAATCTTTGGAATTTGTGTGGTTGAATTGAAATACATATAATATGTACTATGAAGAAGCTCAAGAGGCATAATGGCAAAACAGTAGTTAATACCAATAATATTCTCAGTGAAGTATTCAAAATAAGTTTGTTGGTTGTAAACTAAACTTCTTTGATTTATTAAGTTTTAATAAAGACAGAATAATAGAATACAACCTTTTTGCTCCCACTGTTTAAGCCAAGAATTAAAGTATTGAATTGCAGTAAATATTTAGTGCCAAGTTTATTATAGATGCATAAAAAAAAAGGGTAGGGAGAAATATGTTGAATGTTGTAATCAAGTTGATAATGAAGAATTTGCATAGGCCAGAATAGGAATCATCAAGTGTAATCAAAATGATAATGAATGATTTGCATAGATCAGAATAGGAGTCATCAAGTGGAAAGAAGTAGATAAAAGGGTCAATACAGAGATATACTGGGTGAGCAAGGCTTGGTGCAACCATGGGACCAGCTGACAGAGCTATGTCAGAAGAGCAGGGAATATATTTACCCTCAACTGGGCGAGGCTTCAGTGTGAGTTGAAATCTTGTGCAAGTAGCGCATGTTTTGTTAGGCAACACAATACAATGTATTGAGTGAAAGTGTATCAAGTGAAATAGGGCAATACAAATATTCTATTCCCCAAAGAGTATTCATGTATGATTAATGCGTGCATACAGAATAAGGAGACTATTTCAAGTGGAATTTTGTGATATTCACGTTCTTAATTGAAGTTTGATTCATTGATTAGTAAATAAATTTCATGAATGGGAAGTGTTCTTTATCTCTGGGGGGGCATTAAAAGAGAAAGTGTACAAAACAAATCCGTACACTTTAGATGAACTTAAAACTAACATTCATCAAGATAATGCTGCTGTTTCTCAGAGGGAACTGAAAGAGGTGTCAGAAATGCTTGAACAACGAAGGGAGGCAGTTCCAGCATCTTCTTGCTTAATATACGTGGGTAATTCATTTTTCTTTTTAAGTATTTATGTTATGTATGTTAGAAATAACTTACTTGACAAACCGTACTATATTTACTGTGGACTTCCTGTCACCAGCACCGCCAACATAGCGCTGCAAAACCAGTTGTGTGAAGGATTGTTCACTCTGTATAATATATGGAGAGGAGGATAATATAGTATACTTATTAGAATGTAAAGAGATTTATTGAGAGAAAAATAACTTTTTGTGGAAATGAAATGATCTTCCAACAGAAGTAGTTGGAATAAGATAATGAATTTAAGTTTAGAGAAAAAATATAAAGAAATAGGAAGTAATTTAGAAAAAGGGAGGAAGAAATGATGATAGGAGGATCGATAAACAAGGTAAAGGAATGAAATGTATGAAAAATTATTAGAAATGATTTTAATGATGTGGATAAATCCAATGTCATAATGGCCATAGGGTTGCTTTTGGATTAATAAGAAAGTTAACAGCTAAATTGTGATAAAATTTCAATAGAAAGATAATAAGTACAAACTATTATAGGGTGATATGTTGATTGTATAGTTCTGTATACTGTTTATTACTTTGTATTACCATATTGAGTATTGAATAAATTCATTCATACTTCCACTATAACAATTAATTATTTTGCATGTTTAAAAATTCATTATTTTGCATGTATAAAAAATGTATGTCTAAAATGGATCTGTACCTCAAAATACATCAAATACTAATATGAATTCTGTGCTGTTGTGCCTTATCTGAAATAATTGTGGAATAAGCATATAATAATATTATTTAATGTTTATTTGTTGCCAAAAACATTTTAAAGGGAAATTCTAGCATTGTGTGACAAATATTGATACCACTTTGAAAAAATCCATATCCAGGTTTTAAAATAAAGAATTATCAATATGATAGTTGATTGCATCTCATTTGTCTTATACACAATTTTATCCCAAATTTGTTTCAAAATTTTAGATGAAATTATCAAAGATAGTGAGAGATATTTTAATGTTGCATTACAGAATGCTATAATACAAAAGCATTACATTCAGAATGATCACCTTGACTCGCAGTCACTAAGTTTCTATGGTCACATGCCGTTGTATTATGCAATCAATGCAAATGTGCTCTTCACAATAGAGCATTTTAGACTGGCAATATTGAAGTGTCTTCTTGTTGACCATGTTCTGAAGCATGGATTCAATTAATAATCCAGAGGGTTGTTATCTGGACTGTGAGATGTTGGCATGCCAATGGAGTAGGAATGCCCTTGGATGGATACTTTAAGCACAATGATGGCATGATTAAATCAGAATCTGGTCAACAATGGTATCTACAAACACTATCTTTGCATTACTTCTTAATAGGAATGAGGGCCTCAGTCATAGTGTCATAATTCACCCCTCTGTATCATAATTGAAGCAAAATGATGACTTTTGAACTGTCAGAGGCCTCTCAATAGCTTTTTGTGAATTTTCAGTGTAAGTGCTGTTATTTTTAGACTTTAATTGCTTCTTAAAATTTGAGTTTCATCAACAGTAAAAAAAAATTAGCTATTTGAGAAAATTCTTCTGTGCCCATTTTTTAGAATGCTGTAACATGCTCCGTTTTCATTCCTCTCTGTACTATGAAGAAATGAACTGTACTACATTTATAAGCATTTTGAGTAAGCTAGGATGTAGGCATTTTTGTAGATCACTTTGCCTGGGGTGCACTGCAGAAAGATGAATCTACCTAGTGCCCCATCTTTCTCCCAAGCCCATCTAACAGTGCAACCAAATTAACCTATAAAAATGAACTATTGGTACAAACTTATGAATAAAAATACCTTGTAGTCAATTTTCGACCATAAACTAACTTGGAAGCCCCACATAAAAAACACCACCATCCATGTTTTGAAACATCTGAATATTGAAGTGGCTTGCTTACTCTGAGTAGAGTTGTGCTCAATCAACTATAAATTACATACCAAAAATATATTCTTCCAGTAATAACTTATTGCTGCGAAACTCTTGTCTCAGTGCCCTAACATAATGTTAATATGCTGGAGCAAACATAAAAACTGTGTTTAAGACTAAAAACTGGTGCAGTAAAGACAACCTTATTGATACAATGATGGCCATTACAAGGAGCAAGCCTGTACAGAAATAATAAAGGAGAAACATTGCTCCTATATGAAATCTTATTGTAATCCCTGTAGATCACTAATGAAGGGCATACTCCATTAGAACAAGAAAAGTGAAGAAACTTTATGGGTTTGTACAAATAGGATACAAACTATATTCAGAGCTACAAATTACAAATAAATTTCTGCTGCTAGAACAAACACCAAACCTAATGGAAGTATACCAAATCTTATTTTATACAGACCTGCAGGAAAATATAAAAAGAAGCAGATGCAGAAACTTTAAAACACACACCTTGCTCTGGAAACAATATATACCAAATATTCAACATATAGCTGGCTCCCTGTGTTTACATATGAGTCCCAAATCAATGGATTTGTTAATGTGAATGAGTTCTTTATTGCATACTTTTAACCTTCTACAAACCTGTAGGACAGCATTCAGCAGCATTTAATGGTGAACTTGAAATTATCTGCCTTGTATTAATCCAATTATGTTTCCACCTAGAAAGATTTTAGAAATCTGTAATCTTTTCCAACTCAAAGGCAGCAATACAATCCATAGAATAGACTTTTAATCCCATAGCAATATAGGCTGGAAAAATTGGTAACACTAAATAAAATGATTGTGCTCAATGGATACCAGGACGCTCCAAATAATGGCAATAAACAAGCTGACACTCTTGCTAAGAAGGTTGCCAGAGTTCTACAATCAATGGAAACATGTCATACCAGCTGTTCAAGCTGCACATTAAGAAGCTGTTCCAAGATTCTGGAGACAAGAATTCAGAGAGAGAATATCAACCAAACCATGGAATCAAAACATTCAACTTCCCAGTTTGACCTAGCCTCAGTGTAAATTTTTTTTACAAACTGTTGGACATAATTGTCTGGGCAAGCATCTATATTGAATTTGGATCAATGAGAGCCATTCTATGTTTTGTGTTAACCAGCTAAAAATCATAGTTTAGTTTAGTTCTCGGAGCATTCAGTGAGTTCGTGAAGCAGCCACAGAGACCTACGAACATTGAACTTGTCATATACAAATACAACAGTAGTTTTCAATCTGTATTTACAAAAATTTGTTTACATCTACATAAATAATTACAATAAAAATAAAAAAGAACACTTAGAACAACTCAACCAACACCAAAAACAGACAAATCAATTATACAACTTTTATTAATACGTATTTACATATACATTGATATGTTGTGCAGTATACGATTGTCACTCATATATTCCTTTACAGAATAATAGGCCTATTTACATAGATATTTTCTAAGAGCAGATTTAAAGGAATTGTCATTGTTTATTAAGGCTTTTAGGCTAGAGGGAAGAGCATTGTATACTAAAATGCACTCATAATAAATGCCTTTTTGATGGCATGAAAGTGCTGAAATTGGGCGATGTAGATTTGCTTTTTGTCTAGTATTCTTGTCATGTATATTTTGATTTTGAACAAATTTTTGTTTATTTCTTATATAAAAGTTCATGAAGGATAAAATATATTTGCAAGGAAGAGTTAAAATTTCAAATTTCCTAAAGAGGTTTCTGCATGAATGTCTACTGTGTGTACCAGCAATTATTCGTATGACTTTTTTCTGTAATAGGAAAACACGTTCACTTTTAACTGAATTTCTCCAAAATATTAGATCGTACTTCATTATTGAGTTGAAATAAGCATAATAAACTAGTTTTAAAGTCTTAATTGACTCCAACATTACTAATGCACGTATTGCATAGCATGCACTGCTTAGTTTAGGTGTAATAAGATCAATGTGATCTTTCCAATTCAGATGGTTATCAATTATTAAACCAAGGAATTTAATATATTTGTTTTGTGAAAGTACACTGTTATAATATCCTATCTGTAATTGTGGATCTGGAGATCTGTGAGTAATGAATTTCATAACATTTGTTTTATCTAGATTTAGAGACAATTTGTTTGCTTTGAACCATACACACAATGAACTGAGAACCAGATTTAGTTTAATGGCACAATCATTAAGGCTCTTTCCATTTATTAATATGCTTGTGTCATCTGCAAATAGAACAGCATTTCCTACATCTTGGATAGATAAGGAGAGGTCATTTATATATATTAGAAAAAGAAGAGGACCCAGAACAGATCCTTGAGGCACTCCATGGTTAATCATTCCCCACTCCTATGCATTGTTTATATTTTTGAAGGGACAATTTATCACTACTTTTTGTTTCCTTTTGTCAAAGTAAGATATAAACCATTTTAAATATTGGCTTTTTATTCCATAGAAAGCTAATTTATCTATCAGAATTTCATGATTGACACAGTCAAAAGCCTTAGCTAAGTCACAAAATATTCCTCCTACATGTGCTCTTTCATTAAATGCAGTTAAAATTTCATTAGTGAGTTTATAGATTGCATTTTCTGTTGAAATTCCTTTTCTAAAGCCATACTGATCACTAACTAGAATATTGTTACTTTCAAGTTAATGGTAATAAAGCCTATTGTACATTACTTTCTCAAACACCTTAGAAAATGTTGGTGAAATAGCTATAGGTCTATAATTAGAGACATTCATCTTTTCTCCCTTTTTGTACAGAGGCCTCACTATTGAGTATGTTAGCCTCTCAGGAAATACACCCAATGCTAAAGATTCATTACACAAGTGACTAAGCGGGGTACTAATTTCCTTTGCACAGGCCTTTATGACTTTGCTGTTGATCTCATCATAGCCAGAAGAGTTTTTTGATTTTAGTTTCCTAATGATATTGCTGATTTCTAGTGGGGTAGTGATACCTGGTTTGAATTCATTATTATGAGGGGGAGTTGATGATTGTAAAATTTTTAAAGCATATCTTTTATCACCAGAATATAAATTTAAATTTTTTGTAACATTAAGAAAGTAATCTTTAAACTCATTTGCTACGTCTGCAGGGTATTGTATCTCTTGATTGTTAATATTTAAGATTATTGCATTGTTTTATTGCAGATTTTTGCCTGTTTCTTGTTTTATTATATTCCAAGTAGTTTTTATTTTGTTTTTTGACTGATTGATAAGTGTTTTGTAATGGAGGCCTTTCGCTGCTTTTATGACTTTCCTAAGTATTTTACAATACTTTCTAAAATGTATTTTTAATTTAGGGTCTTTACTGAGCTTTTGCTCATTTTACAATTGTCTTTTATGTTGACAAGATTTTTTAATTCCTTGGGTTAACCATTCCCTGCTCATATTATAACTTCTTTTTTTTTATTTTTAGTGGGAAATATGCTTCAAAATGCAATTTAAAAATATGAAAAAAATTGTTGAATTTACTATTAACATCATTTGCACTGTAAACACTATTCCATGATTCTTGTCGAAGAGTCTCCACCATTATATTGAGGCTAGCATCATTAATATCTCTATATTTTATATATCTATAACATTCTTTGAGTTTTATTGTGGAATTTTTTTTCATTATTACTTGAGCATCATGGTCAGAGAGACCATTGATCAATGAAAACACAGAATATAATGACAGTTTGTCTAAATTTACAAATATATTATCTATTGCTGTGCTAGAGTTTTTATCAGTCCTGGTGGGAAAGTTAATTGTATGAACCATATTATATGCAGTTAAAAGGGAATTCAGTCGATTCATTCTTACATTTGGCATTAAGTAATCAATGTTTATGTCTCCACATATAATTATTTCATGTTTAGGCTTAAATAAAAAGTTTAAGGTATCTTGAAGCTTCATCAAGAAAGTTTCAAAGTTTCCTAACGGCAAGTGATAAATAGCAATTAAAATTATTTTTGTATTTCAAAATTTCCTAACGGCGAGCGATAAATAGCAATTAAAATTATTTTTGTATTGTTGCTATCTAATTGGATTGTGCATAATTCAATGTCCTGTTCTGAATTAAATTTTGATACGTCTAATGTTTTATATGGTACATCCTGCCTGACATAAATGCAAACTCCTCCGTTATTTAGTTTTTTTCTTGAAGCTCCTGCTCCCAAACAATAACCATGTAATGACAATTGTGATAATTCCTATTGTTTCAAATGATGTTCAGATAGGCAGATAATATGTGGTTTTATATTGTCACTAGTTAAGCTGTTTAATAATTCATCTGTTTTGCTTCTAAGTCCTCTAATATTTTGATGAAATATACAGAGATTTTTTATTGCTTGTTGAATACTCTTCAATTTTACTTTATTTTCTGTGCTATCATGATCATTGATATGATTGTCATTTAATTTAACATTAACTATTATTAAGTTTGACTTGATGAATTTCTGGCCTGGACCAGGTGTCTTTATACTAAAAAATGGAACCTTGAACTATTTATAACAGCAGGAATCTTACCCTTGATTCTGCCAGCAATAAGGAGCAAAAGCTGCTTTTTGCCTCTAGAATTCAAGTGCAGGCCATGTACAGTAAAATTATCTCTACCTAGGTGATTTACATCTATCATACAAATGTGGGAGTTTCTGGGTGTCATCAATGCACGCTCAAGCCTCAGATTCATACTACGCACCCTCCTATGAAGCTGAGGCCTATCATGCCTATCTAACAGTCCCAGAAACTTCACATTGGTATGCCTGCTTTTGGCGCTGATGTCACCAAGATCTTGCTCAATCTGATAGGTATTATCTACATCAAGGCTATTACCTGCACCACCAACAATCATAACATGATCCTTCTTACTGAAATCAGCAGTTAGTTTTCCCAAGTCTTTAGTGACATCAGCGAGTCCAGCACTTGGCTTAAAAATGCTCACATCATAATCGCTACCCAAGTCGTCCTTCAGTAGGGATGCTATGCCCCTCCCATGACTACTACCTAGTAACAAAATCTTGCTCTTCCCCTTAGGCTTAGCATCTTCTACTGGAGGAGGACTTGTGCTCTGGTGAGCTTCCAATATCCCAAGTACATTGAATCTGTTCACCAGAGGAATAGTGGTAGCATCATCAGCAGAGCATACTCTCCTCCTCTTGCGAGTGTTCCTTGGCACAACCTTGAATTCAGGTGATTTACTATTTACTTTAATTGGTGAGCAATAGCTCTCAATCTGCATCTTTGCAAGTACCAGTTCCTCTCGCAGTTGGAGAATAGTTTCCTCTTGCTTCACAACTAGGACTTTATATTTACAAAGTTCACAATGCCACTGGTCAGAAGTAGCAACCACATCACTGTTAGTTTTAGCACAAGTCCAATGAAACCATAACTGACACCCATCACAAAACACGCCTGAACTCACCTTCCTACCATACGCACCACAGTTCCCGCTCAAATCACACTCTTTAGCACTCATTATCACGCTTTGCACTGAAAATCGGACACAACACTAAATTAAACTACGTAAGCTACACTTAACAACCATACGCAATACAAATCTCCCATATGTAGGCTAAACTTACAATTCACATGCCACACAAAACTACGTCACATAAGCTATACTGAACACAAACAGCTTTGCACTCAAACTCGAACACACCGCTAGATAAAACTACGTAAGTTACACTTAACAACCACCAGCAACACAAAACTCCCGTATGTAGGCTAAACTTACACTTACACTTCACACGCATAGGCAGAAATTACCTGCAGAGATACACTGTCATATTATGGAATGTGACAGGTATTGGGAGGATAAAGGCAAAATGGGTTAAGTGTTAAACTTTACACTTGCAATTGGAAATATATACATTTATAAACTTTCAGTTACATGTAACTTCTTAACATACAAGATATGGGCATCTTGAAAATGTTTTTACAACCATTGGTGATTGTTTCCATATAGGGTTCCTATTCTGTGAGCAGCAATTGTTTTGTCAGTTGCATGTGTGATTGTTATTCATTTAGAGTTCCAGTGTCATTGAAGGTTGGATAGTGTGGTACATAAACCTCTTGGAAATTTTAAGCTTCGGTGGGGGAGGGGCTAAAATCTAATGCACTAATATTCCTACATTTGAAATGCTGTAAAGATCCATCATTTCTGTAACCATCACATTCCATAATGAAAGCTAAAGATATCATCTTCAAATTCAACAGTCAAGGTAACAATCAAGATCCAAATGTTCTTTGCAGCAAGGTTGTTGACTTTGATTACCAGATGTACAACCACAGTCACTATGACTACATGTATTGTAAGACTAGGTATTTTAAAACCTAGTCTGTAGTAGAATCTAATTGATCTGACAGGTACCTAATCAGATCTATTCAAATATGATGTGGATTTATCATAGCTTAATCTCATTGATTTTGATTTAATATTTCATTGCATAAAGTTTAAAATAAATAAAAATGTTATTAAAAGAATGAGATTTGTCAGTAAATTAAGTATAACATTTAAATGTTTTTACAATTAAAGATTATAAAATTTATATAATTTCACTGTTTGCATGTTAGTGATAAGCAAAATTGTGAATAAAACATAGTATAAAAATGCTTAGAATATGGAAAATGAAAAATACCTTAAAATATTGTATTGAGCATTTTAACATCATGGGGAATGCGTATTTACATTATATTAGCAGATTAACACTATTGTTTGGGCTTTGCAGACTTAATAATTAGGAACAGTTTTATCTCTGAGCAGCCAAATTGATGTGTTTTTAAACTTTTGTTGAAACTACAGTGATAGGAAAATAATATATATAAAGCTAACTGAACTAATGTGAAACTCCATACATTATGTACATTTCACTAAAAAAGTTTGCACATTTTTTACTAATGTTATGTTTATTGTAAACAACTACATTATGCAAAGCATGCCTTTTAATAGTTGTCTTGTTTATGATAATGGCATTAGAAGCAGTAGTGGATTTGGGTAAGTATGTATTCTGTTTGGCATTGTAGTAGAAAAGTACAGAGAAAACTGTTGGAAAATTATATGTAGAAGGTAAATCAAAACTATCTTTACACTTGACAGAATGACTATCAAATATCAACATATTTTAGTAATTACACAATTATGCTGCACTTAATTGATTGCTTCCTTGCCAAGTTATTCAGTTATTAAATAATATTGGATCAAAGGTTATCTGATATTCATTCATCCAATATTCTTAACTAACCAAAGCTGAGTAAAATAAATTTTGGAGCTATAAAAATGTTAATATATAGTTGTGATTATGAAAGATTTAACATTTTCCCATATGTATACATACATAAAAAGAGTCACAAAAAGAATAAAATGCTTAAATATTCACAGAATTGTGACTTGCTATATTTATAATGTACAGGTTTCTACAAAAATACCTTTTTTTTTCCTGGCATGAACTGGCATATTTCAGTGCAACAAAACCAGTTTATTTTGAATTATATGAGCTTCAAATTGGTACATATAAAAATAAATGTTATTAAAGACATAAATTTATCTAGGCCACAAGCTCAATTTTTTTTAAATAGTGAACATTTTTATAATTTTGTATTCATTAGAATTATAAAAATATTATGGTAAATTTGGGTATACCATCAAAATTTTGTAGAATAGGCATTGTTGAATTTTGTGTTTGAAGAACTAAAAATCTAAAATATTGTAAAATATGCTATTTTTATGGAAAACAATAACATTAGTAATTCTAATAAATTCATTTGTAATAAAATCAGAATTAATTTTGCTACAATTTATATAAAAATGTGATGTAAAATAAATATACCATCCTTTACTAAATATGCCTCCTTAAAATATTCAACAGCTTTGAAATTATTTGTTTACTAATCGGCTGTAAGTAAATTATATTCTCTCACACAAGTTGACATTCAAATTTTAAGTATACTAGAATGTAATTAAGTTTTTCTTGTTTACAGATTCTCAGTATGCATGGCTAACATATGGGCCAAATTTTCAAGTAATACGAACTTCAAATTGCGCCAAAGTGGCAGCATGGACTTTTGGAGCATCTGTAAGAAATCAAAAAACAAAGATAACTTGTGTAACTGAACTACCTTGCAGTGATGGTTTAAGTCGTGTGTCTCGCTTCATCATTGGTTTAGCCCTTGATCCTGATAAAGGGATGGTGTGTGTTTTTGATGTTCGAGGCTCTAAGGTACTTAGAGCCATAAACATGCCTGCCAAAGTAAGTATATACCATGGAGTAGTGCAAAGATAGTGTTTGTAGATACCATAGTTGACCAGATTCTGATTTAATCATGCCATCATTGTACTTAAAGTATCCATCCAAGGGCATTCCTACTCCATTTTAATGTTTTTTTTCCTAAACAAATTTCCAGTTAGTGACCCCCAGAGAGGTATTGGAAGAGTAAATGGATGCTAATAGCATAATTCCTGTAGATCAAAACATGATTATGCAGAAAAGATCTTAATTTGTTAGTCTTAAATACTATGGCACTTGAGCAATAGAATAGTTTTCCAACTGTCTTTCCATAAACAACTTCTTAGCATTATACTGCATCATCAACAATTTTCTCTGTTCCTAAGATGTGTACCACACAGGACATTTAACTGGAGGCATTAGATCTGTGACCTAAGGGTCCAGGTACTGACAAAGTAATGATCAGACAATTCAATGGTATAACATCCAGTTGGGCTCTTTTCTTGGAATTTGCAGGCTTCTCCAATAAGGGACATTTAATTCAATGCAGGGTCTGAATGGCTTAGCTAGAAAGTTCTGGAATTGCGGGCCATTTCTCCCAATCCCTGATGGTGATAATAACAATCAATTTCAAGGGTTGTCCTACATTTCTCACATTCCTCCTTTGAAGACGGTTTATATCAAGTGAACCAAATGCTGTTGCTGAAATAACCTTATACCTAGCAGTTATTGCTGCAATGGCAACACAAGGGTTGTGGAGTGACTTCTCGATGACCGAATACTTGAAACCAATACTTAACATTATGCATACATAGAATATATGTAGACTTTCTACATAATTTTTCTTATTGCTAATATTAATTCTTTTGCTGTGGGTATATCTCTTCATCATAATAATTGAGAATTGTTGTACAGAACATGTCTTTTGAAAATTTTCACCCAGGAATATATTTTTTAACTTGGTGAACTTGTCTTGAATACTTAAAAATTGGTATGCTCCTTTGTTGTACAGCAGAAGCAGTATCTTTACAAATTCTTGAGATGAGTTTACCTTACCTAAACCATAAGCCTCAACAGCTTGGGGGGAGAGAGGTATTACTTTTATCTTTGACGACATGTCACTTTTCATTTATTAATGGGGAAACCACTTGCACTGGCTTCAAGTATTTTTTTTTCACATACATGTAATCCATGCACAGAGAGGGGGAGAAAAGAGAAACCACAACAAAGTACTTTATATGTGATATTTTTCAGTGTACCACAAGTTTGAAATTGGGTTAAACAGTGTATCATTCTCTTGGCAACTCAAAACACCAGCTGTTGGTCCTGGATTATTGTATATAATTTTTTCTTTAAAAACATTAAATCTAATGACAAGTAAGCTCACAGCTTATTATGATGAAATTAAAAAAAAGTTTGGCAAGCTCAAGTGAGTGAGTGTAGAATTTATTTTTTGCTTAGATTGGTACCTTTGAATCTGAGGAATATTATACTATGCAAAACAGAAATATTGCTTAGGCATAAAATGGTCAATGCAAAGTTAATTTGATTAGAAACGAAACACTTCAGAAAGAAAAAACTGCCTTTATTTTATAAAAAAATGTGTTGGTTAATTTGTTTTCCTTAAAATCTACTAATAGCATGTTTAGCAATTGTTACACCATAAAGCAAATTGTCATTAGAATTAAGCTACAGGGTGGCCCAAACTAGAAAGCAACTGAAAATAGTATGCAAAATAATTTTACAAAAAAAATGTTATATACAGTGTAGCATGAGCTGAAGGATCCATACTTCATAGCACAAGTCCAATATTGTGCTTGTGTTATGTACAGAGTATATGCAGATTATGTTACATTCAGAGGGAGTGGCAGCAGTGGATAGTTTGTGGTTCAATGACATTATTAGTTCATATTTTATTAAGGATGCGCATGGAAAGAAAATTAATGTGACATCAGAAGCATATAAGGAGCAAGTTACTGAATGTTTTCAGGGAAATTTGTACTTATTTTGTGCCTTGATTGATTATGATATACACAAGCAAGTGTTTCAGCAAGATGGGGTGACCTCTGTACTGCTTTTTGGAATTGGAACCTACTCTAACATTGTTTTCTAGTCTGCTGATTTCTAGACACTGCAATTTTTCATGTTCTTCATGAAGTCCTAATTTGTGGTTATGTGAGCATTTTTGTGGGGGATACTGAAAGAATAGCATATCCATTCCTTTTAGTCTAGATGGTCTTCATAAAAATATTGAAATAATTCTGCATAGTGTAACAAAGAGCAGTGTGATGCTATGTTCACTAGGATGATAAACCATATGGGTAATGTATACAATGATGTAATAAATGTAAAGCAATTAATTGTACACAGGAATTTATTGCGTATAAAATGTTACTAAAGTATTTAAATTTTTTTGGGCCACCCTATACTTAAATGGCAAATTTAGTATAATGTACTGTGCTGTTTTGCACAATTGTAGAATAAGCCAGTGCATGCTGTTTGGCACCTACATAATTTTCTGCTCACTTCAGTCATATGATACTGGATTGACAAAATTGGAAGTGCAGGAAGCATTTGTACCTATGGAAAACCCCTTGTCTCTGTTTCTAGTGATTTGTTCATGAGCTCCTTTGAAATAAATATCACCAAAGCCCTTCCTTTAATTTTCAAGAAATGGTATAAGTATGTAGATGACATTATTTACAGTAATATTGAAGAAACATTCAATAGATGCTCTGAAATTTCTTAACCTACAACATAAAACTATACAAGTTTGCCGCAAAAGAAGAAAGATATGGTTGTCTCCCATTCCTAGATTTAAAAATCATAAGAAATAAGGACAGAACTTCAGAATACATAGGAAAGAAAGACACAGAAAATTACATAAAAATAATAGTTATAATACCATTACACATAAATATGCAGTGTTTCAGAGCTTGGCACACAGATTAATTAAAATCCCACTTGCAGAAACAGAGTATAAAATGGGATACCAACAGATAATTAAGACAGCAATAACTAATGTTTTCAACAAAGACACAGTAATAAAATTTATCAATATAGTTAAAAGACAAAAGTTAGAAGAGAGGTTTCTACACTGAAGAACATCAAGGAAAGATACTAATTCAAAAGCTTCACTTACCATCCAACTTAACACAATACATTTAAGAGGATATTCAAAGAATAAGGTATAATGTTAGCCCCAAAAAACAAATATAATATAAACAATTTATTAGATTGCACAGTAAAAGACACCATGCCAATAGAACAGAAATAAGGAATTTTTGATATCAAATATGTGGATTGTGATAAAAGATACATTTAAAAAACTAAGAGAAATTTGGGAATTCGGAGAAAGGAGCACATTCAGAATATTCGTTTTAAACAGATTAGATGCTTGAATGTCCTAAGTAGAGTCTTTGAGCATGTGTGAATTGTATTCAAGCATCCTTTGTCTAATAGTGTACTGTTAAACATCCATAGCAACATAAGTAATGCTAAAAACTGGTTGAGTGCTTGGGTTTACCCACTAGCATTTTCAGCAAATGTATCACAGTTGAATCATTATCATAGCACTGTTATGTAATATACACACAGTTTTTAAACAAAATAATAATGATTCAAGATAGTTATTGGATTGAAGAGCTCTAAAAAAGGAAAGCTTTTACTAATAAGTTAATTATTTTTAAAATACTTAACTTACATTTGGTGTTGTAGGTGACATCTTTGAGTGTGGTTGATTGTGGTTATGGAGGCTGCTGTCCACTTCCCCAACTTCTTAGCTCCATGAATGGCATCTTAGCTGTTGGATTGGCAGGTGGACAAGTGCTCCTCATTGACCTGTGCCACATTAACTGTGATGAAGGTAAGTATTATCAGATGTGATATAGTGGCATTGAAGACTATTATTATGTTAATATCATAAATATGCTTTAAAACATTGTTACTCAAACATTGAGCCCCTCAGGGGCCCAATTTATTGGGTACGGGGCGTAGCGACCCCGAGGCACCCGAGCTGCTCCCTCAGGTCCGCGCTTAGCGCGTTTGACTCCTTTTTATTTTGCCTCCATTTTACTTTTATCTTTTATACCTCCCTGCTTTTAGTCTGATGGATGCCCCCGTGTTTGACACGGTTAAAATGTGACTGGGTAATAGCGTGACCCCCAGCACTGGGCCATCATGTAGGGCAAGAGCGTATCCCCTGGTAAAGGCCAAGCCCGGGGAGGGGCCATTACATGCGCTGTAAACTTCCTGCAGGCGATTGGGTCCCTTTGTCTCTACTCAGGAAGGTGTGACCCTGAGGTTACTTGTTCCAGGCCAGGGCAACTAACCTAAGCCGGGGTGTCGCCCAGGAAGCAGCCTGCCATCGGAGACAGCTGTAATGGTGGAGGATTAAATCGCTATGGTTATTGAAAACAATTTTACCCAGGTGAAACGAAAGAGAGTAGAAGTAAAAGAAGTAACTGAGAAGCCTTTTCCTCGTTACTTAGTCATCAGTCGTACGGAGGACGGTCAGTCTTTTCAAAGGGTAAACCCATTTATTATTCAGAAGGGCATACACGCCATAGCTGGACCCGTGAAATCCTGCACACGACTTCGCAATGGATCTCTTTTAGTTGAGACAGTTGGAATGTCGCAGAGTAACTCATTGCTCAAGGCGGCGATCCTCCACGGTTATCCGATCCGTGTCGAGCCACATAAATCGCTAAATTCGTCGCGAGGAGTTATATCAACTAATGTTCTTGACGGTATGTCTGACCCGGATATCCAAAACTGTTTGGAAGACCAGGGGGTCACATCCGTGTATCGAGTGCAGGCGAGGAGAGACGGAGAACTACAGCCTACCCGTACTCTCCTCCTCACATTTAACAAGGTTGACCTACCGCAGAAGATTAAAGCGGGCTATGAGGTGATCGAGGTGCGTCCGTATATTCCAAGCCCGTTGCGATGTTATCAGTGCCAGCGTTTTGGCCATACACGCATATCTTGTAAGAGCGCCACTTCCATCTGTGGAACCTGCGGTATGGAAAATCATGAGGGAGCATGTTCATCGGCTCCAGTCTGCGTGAATTGTCGAGGGAATCATCCAGCCTCATCCCGTGACTGCCCTCGGTATCGCGAAGAACGCTGCATCCAGGAAATCCGGGTTAAGGAGAAACTTTCCTTTGTGGACGCCCGGAAGCGCTTTCAATCACGCCAGCCCACAGTACCTCAGACCGGTACGTACAGCGCAGTAGCTTCTTCAGCGACCAAGAAACGCGACAGTAGTACCCAGACGTGTGACCTTATATTTACACGGGTCCCTAATGTACCCAGTTCTCCGAAACGAACCGCCGTGAAACCTAAGCCGGTTGTGTTTAATGCCCCGGAAATTAAGTTCAGGACCGCTTATACCAGGACTGATTTTATGAAGACGCCCACTCCTGTAGACAAGCGAAATAGCCCTTCTCCTCCTCGGAGGTCCCGCTCCCATGACGGGAGCAAACCCGCTAGGCGGTCGCCGTCACCGCCCATATCAATATCCAACCGATTCCAGGTGTTGGAATTGGTGGATGCTTCTCAGCGGGAGAGCCCTCCCTCTGAGGAGGCTATGGAGCAGAGTGCCCCTGCTCCTGTGAAACCACCTAGTCCCACGCGACTGAAGAAAGGACGTTTGATTCGCCCTGGACCGTCCAAAAAGTAAGGTGGTAAATGTTTAGCTTATTTTTAATTAATTTTAACAATGGCTATCCTTACGTGGAATGTGCGTGGACTCCGCAGTCGAAGACCTGACTTGGAGTTCCTTTTGCGATCGACTGACCCTCCGCTTGTGTGTCTCCAAGAGACAAAACTTCGGCCACAAGATTCTTTTACTATACGCGGTTACTCTTCTGTGAGGTTTGAACTCCCTCCCGTAGAGGGCACTCCCGCTCATGGCGGAATTCTAATTTTAATTAGAGGTGACGTGTACAGTACCCCACTGCAGCTCCAGACTCCTTTGCAAGCTGCTGCATCTATAGTTCACTTTTCTGGCCTTAGTTTTTCTATCTGCAATGTTTATTTGCCTCCTTCCGGCACTATCGCCATAGTTGATCTGGACAATCTTCTGTCTCAGCTACCACCCCCTGCCCTACTTTTGGGAGATTTCAATGCACACCATCCACTATGGGGTTCTAACACGGAGTGTGCCAGGGGTAGCATGTTGGCAGAATTCCTCGATCGTCACCATCTCATTCTGCTCAACACTGGTCAACCTACTTTTCTTTCTGACAGCACTCACAGCTTTTCACACTTAGACATATCCATCTGTTCTGCCTCACTTGCTGTACATTTCACATGGAACGTCATCTCCGATTTATATTCCAGTGACCACTTTCCATGTCAGATCCATGTACTCTCTTCCAACGCATATTCACAGCGCGGGCCAAAATGGCTCTTTGATAAGGCGAATTGGCCTCTCTATCGAACTATGGCCGAATTTTCAGGGTGTGAATTTCCATCTATTGACGTCGTGATCGAGCACCTCCGTACGGTCATCATCACAGCCGCAGATCAGGCTATTCCTCGGTCGTCTTCTCACCGCAGAGGCTTACCAGTTCCCTGGTGGACCGATCAATGCCGGGATGCCTTGCGTGCACGCCGAGGTGCTCTCCGAGCTTTTCGTCGCCACCCTACTTTAACAAATATGATTCGCTATAAACAACTGCGCGCCAAATGCCGTCGTGTCATTAAGGATAGCAAGAAGGCTTCTTGGATTGCTTTTACCTCGTCTTTTAACCGCACAACGCCTTCATCCGTAGTATGGGAACGACTACGCCGCGTTGCGGGCAAACCTAGGTTTACGCCCATACCCGGTCTTCGGATTTTAAATCAAGTGTTTACTTCTCCAACGGAAGTCGCAGATATTTTAGGACGTACTTTCGCTGATGTTTCAAGTTCGGCCAACTATCCTGCTGCTTTTCGCACAATTAAAGAGCAGGTCGAGTCGCAGGGCTTCTCTTTTGCCTCCGAACATCAGGAGTGTTACAACGTCCCCTTTACCTCCAGGGAATTGGAGCATGCCCTTACGGACTCTCGACACTGTGCACCAGGGCCAGATGGTATTCACGTTGCTATGTTGCAGCATTTGTCAGCGGAAGGCAAAGCTTTTTTATTACGCACTTTCAATTTTATTTGGTGTAATGGCACATTTCCTAGCGCTTGGCGGTTGGCCACTGTCATTCCTATACATAAGCCTGGAAAGGACCCCCATCTTCCTTCCAGTTACCGTCCGATTTCCCTCACCAGCTGCGTCTGCAAGGTGATGGAACGAATGATTAACGGGCGGCTTATGTGGTGGTTAGAGTCGAGGCATTTTTTAACGAACGCTCAGTGTGGTTTCCGGCGTCACCGTTCCTCAGTCGACCATCTTGTATCTCTAACCACACATGTAATGGACGGTTTTGTGCGTAGGTGCCAAACGGTGGCTGTATTTTTTGATTTGGAGAAAGCGTACGATACTTGCTGGAGAGGCGGTATCCTACGAACGCTTCACGGTTGGGACATACGTGGGCGTATGTCTGTTTTTATTCAGGAATTTATGAAGGACCGGGTTTTTAATGTTCGCGTGGGATCAGTTTTATCATCCAGTTTTATTCAAGAGAACGGTGTACCTCAGGGCTCGGTACTTAGTTGCACACTGTTTGCCATTGCGATTAACTCTATCACCGAGTGTTTATCGCCGGGAATACAGTCGTCGTTGTTTGTAGACGATTTTGCCATCTATCTTTCTTCTCGGAGAACCTGTCTCTTGGAACGCCGCCTCCAATGCTGTCTCGACCGCCTTTACGCTTGGAGTGTATCTAACGGGTTCCGTTTCTCCGCTGAGAAGACCGTCTGCCTAAACTTCTGGCGCCACAAGGAGTATCCTCCACCTTCGCTCCATCTTGGCCCAGACGCACTCTCTTTCGCAGACGAAGTTAGATTCCTTGGCTTGGTGTTTGATAGGAAATTATGCTGGTCATCGCATGTAGCGCAACTCAGAGGCAAGTGTGAACGTTCTCTTTGTATTTTACGTGTTTTAAGTGGCACATCTTGGGGAGCTGACCGGACTGTTCTTTTACGTTTTTATCGCTCACTTATCCGATCGAAACTGGATTATGGCTGTGTGGTTTACGGCTCAGCGCGACCTTCTGTTCTGCGCCTCCTGGACCCGCTTCATCACCGGGGTATCCGTGTTGGCATTGGGGCATTCCCCACCAGTCCTGTGTTGAGTTTATGTGCGGAGTCTGGAGAACCTCCATTGTTTTATCGTAGGGATGTTTTACTGGCTGCGTACGGTTGTCGCTTAGCTGCGCAACCTCGTCATCCCACGAATGGGCCGTTTTTTAATGTGTCTTTTGATCGTTTTTATGCAGCTCGGTCTTTTACTCCTAAGCCTGCTGGCTTTCGTTTTCGGGAGATTTTACGGACGTTGGGCGTCGAGTTACCTGCTTTCTTCTTAGCCGGGGAAAACTTTTCCCCTCCTTGGCTCTTGGCAGAGGCCCCCGTTCATCTTGGGCTTACGTCCTGTCCGAAATCTTCGACCGCAGCACATATTATTCGTTGTTCTTTTAGCGAGATCAAATCCTCTTTTAATGGCTGGAATTTTATATATACCGACGGCTCAAAATCTGACACAGGTGTAGGATGTGCTTTTGTTTTTCATGGGGCGAGTTTTACGTATGGTCTTAATGTTGCAACATCTATTTTTATGGCAGAGCTTTATGCTATTTATCAGGCGATTTTATTTATTTTCGATCATGGGCTGGGGAACAGTGTCATATGTTCCGACTCTTTGAGTGCTATTTTAAGTTTTAAACATCTGTACAATCACCACCCTCTTGTACAGATGGTCCAGAATGTTGTGTTAACCCTTTTCGACGCTGGCGTCAGGGTAAAACTACTATGGGTGCCTGGACACGTCGGACTCCCGGGTAATGAGGCCGCAGATGTTGCAGCAAAATCCGCTCTTTTAGACCCTGCTGAATACGAGCAGCGTTTTTATTTCGGGGATTTTATACATTCCTTACGTAGAGCCATTATTTCGCGCTGGCGCGAGGAGTGGGACTTACTCCCAACTAATAAGCTCCGTGAATGTAAACCCACCCCTTTTAACTGGTCGACTTCTTCTCGCGATGTTCGTCGCGAAGAAGTAATTTTAGCTCGCCTTAGAATTGGGCATTGCCGTTTTAGTCACTCTCACCTTTTTAATGGTCAACCCGCTCCAGCTTGCCCTCACTGTGACCACCCCTTTACAGTGCGTCACATTTTAATTGAATGCCATCATCTGGCAGCTTTTAGACATAGCCTAGGTTTGCCCTCCTCTATTGAGGAATTACTTGCAGATAATGTGGTTGCTGTTGAGCGAGTGCTCCGTTTGATCCGTGTTTGTGGTTTTTGGAGCAAGGTGTGAGGTGTTCTCTTTTTATCCATGACGGCATTTTTAGACGCTTTTAAGACTGTTGTAGTTTCAGCATTTGATGCATCGTTTTTAGTACCAGTCTTTAATTGAGTTGTTGTATATAACCCTTGTTATTGTTTTGGGGTTTTATTGTTACCAGTTTAAACTTTTACAATACTGGTTTATTTTCAGCTTTTGCTGATGTGTTTTACTACCAGTTTTTATATGTAGTAGTGTAGTTGGTTATAGGGTTTTACTGACCCTTTTTAGACCATTATAGGACTTGTTTTTCGCTATTGCATCTTTTTTAATACCAGTCCTTTGTTTGTTGACCATTACACCCACTTGTTACTTGTTATGGGTTTTTATTTTGTTGCACAACGTGCTACTAAGACTTGCTTTGTGTTTACTCTTTAATTTTTACTTCTGACGCAGTTTCTAGTATGATTGGGCGCTAATGACCTTAGCTGTTGTGCGCCCTTAAACAACAATCATCATCATCATCAAACATTGAGTTGAGTAGACTTCAGCATTTATTTAATTTTTAGTTTTAACATAAGAGGTATAACCTGGTTATAACCAAAGCTTTGTTCCAGGTCATACACTATTTGTATATGAATAAATATACATTTTATTTCTTATACATCTACATACAAAACTTTTGAACAAAATGAACATGAATTAAAAAAAAAACATTAATTTTAGATATAACTATTACTATAAGTGCCTTTGACAATTTCAGAAGACACTAACTCCAATTTGTTCTAATTTGATTGGCTCAGACTCTCAGTTCTGGATTCATTAGGTGACCAGACTCCGATCCAACCAAAAAATACAATAATATAAATCATTTATACATTCAATACAATATTAAATTACATTTCATGCATTAATGAACCTTCCTCCTTTTCCAATTAAATTCATTCAGCTAAATTTCTCTCCTTGAGCGTTGCTTATTCCTTTGGACCTTATATACAAACAAACAAGTAAACTATTAAAATCAAAGTAAACAATTTTCCTTTCTACGTTCTCAGTTCACGTAAACTTACTGCTATTAATAAATGTTTGAATTTCCAACTTGCTTATTCTAGCTTTATGAAATTGCATTCCTTCTGTACCCCATTACAATTAATCCCAGATCATGCATTATTTAAAAATGAATTAAAAAATAAGCAGAAAAGAACAAAAATATTGCATCAAGATAAAATAACTATATAATTGCCAATAATACTTATAGATAGGCTGTGTCTCCTTGATAAATCCAAAGGATACCTTTCCCACCACTTATCTGGTAAAAACAGTATCTGGTAAGTCCAGAAGATAATGGCTACTTTAATCACTAGAGCTGCTAAATTAACTCATTGTTCTCTTAAATGTAAATTGGAACTTGCACAGTGAAGCTAATCATATTAATTGATATCATTGTATGATTCAGTTGAACTGCACACTCTTAAAGCTTCACTTACTTTTCATAAATGTATGAAACCGGTTTCGAGAACATTTAGTTCCCATCTTCAGCCACGCTAAAGTTCAACTGTCGGATCATTCGTTGAGCTGTGGGAATGTATATTCTCCTCTGGTGGCAGTGTGATAAACTTGTAGTTTATGTTTTCATCCCCGGCAATGTCGAAGTGCATTATGCTGTCTTTGTATTTGCAGATGTAGATTTTCTCCCAGGTTGCTAATTCCGTAGGTCCTTGTACTGATTTGACTAATTTTGCTTTATTTATTATGTCGTGATTTTGTGTCCAAAAATGATACGCTACTGCTGATTTCTCTATTTCCTTGTACTTTATGTACCTGAAATGTTCCTTTAACCGTGTGCCTATTTTTTCCAATGTAGATTTTTTCACATTCTGCACAGTTTATTTTGTAAATACCTGATTTTTCTTCTTGTGGAATACTGTCATTAACATTGTCTATCAGTAAATTTTTAACATTAAATCTATTAATCGGTGCCAACCTGATATTAAAATCTTTAAGAATATTCTGAAATTTTTTTGTGGCCCATGGATGATATGTGAATTTTTTAAAAATTAGTTTATCTTTTCTTGCTGAAAGTGTTGTGGTTTCTTTGATATGTTTTTGTCTCTTGAATTGCTGCACCTTTTTATGTACTAGTTCTTTTTTAAAACCATTTTAATTGCTGTTTCTTCTATTTGTTTGTATTCATTAAAATATTCTTCTTTGCTAATTTGTAGGTTAACTAGCCGGTGTTAAACTGTTAATTACTGCGTGTTTGTGCACTGTGGGGCTAAAACTGTCTGCTTTGATGTGATTATCTGCGTGTGTATTCTTTCTGTATATTCCAAATTTAAGATTTTCCTGGCATTTTAATATCCAAGAATGGCAGCATGTATCTGTTTCTATTTCATATGTAAATGATATGTTTATATCTTGTATATTTAGAAGGCATCATCAATGATATAAACATATCATTTACATACGAAATAGAAACAGATAACATGTTTATATGAGATGTTTATATCTTGTATATTCAGAAGGCATCGTCAATGATATAAACATACCATTTACATACGAAATAGAAACAGAAAACATGCTGCCATTCTTGGATATTAAAATAATGAAATGCCAAGAAAATCTTAAATTTGGAATATACAGAAAGAATACACACGCATATAATCACATCAAAGCAGACAGTTTTAGCCCCACAGTGCACAAACATGCAGTAATTAACAGTTTACACATCGGCTAGTTAACCTACAAATTAGCAAAGAAGAATATTTTAATGAATACAAACAAATAGAAGAAACAGCAGTTAAAATGGTTTTAAAAAAGAACTAGTACATAAAAAGGTGCAGAAATTCAAGAGACAAAAACATATCAAAGAAACCACAACACTTTCAGCAAGAAAAGATAAACTAATTTTAAAAAAATTCACATACCACCCATGGGCCACAAAAAAATTTCAGAATATTCTTAAAGATTTTAATATCAGGTTGGCACCGATTAATAGATTTAATGTTAAAAATTTACTGATAGATAATGTTAATGACAGTATTCCACTAGAAGAAAAATCAGGTATTTACAAAATAAACTGTGCAGAATGTGAAAAAATCTACATTGGAAAAAATAGGCACACGGTTAAAGGAACATTTCAGGTACATAAAGTACAAGCAAATAGAGAAATCAGCAGTAGCATATCATTTTTGGACACAAAATTACGACGTATTAAATAAAGCAAAATTATTAAAATCAGTACAAGGACCTATGGAATTAGCAACCTGGGAGAAAATCTACATCTACAAATACAAAGACAGCATAATGAACTTCGACATAGCAGGGGATGAAAACATAAACTACAAATATAAACAATGTAATACCGTTTTTTTTCACACTAACTCCATTCACTTACATAAAATTTGTAACATATGTTTCGGGAGCGATCCCTCCCATCTTCAGCCTGTTGACAAACTGTTGTTAAACGTGGCGGTTGGGTGTTGAGTTAGTGTGAAAAAAAACGGTATTACATTGTTTATATATACCACTCCATTGTCAACAGCTTCGTAAGTACACTTAATTGAGTTACATAAACTACAAGTTTATCGCACCGCCACCAGAGCAGAATATACATTCCCACAGCTCAATGAATGATCCGACAGATGAACTTTAGCCTGGCTGAAGATGGGAACTAAATGTTCTTGAAACCGGTTCCATACATTTATGAAAAGTAAGTGAAGCTTTAAGAGTGTGTAGTTCAACTGAATCATACAATGATATCATTCTTCTCTCTTTAATGTCCATATTCATTTCACTTTTGAATTCAAACAAGAGTTCACCAAGGCTTCTAATATGATCACAGTGTATAAATATTTTAATACAATCTATCTGTGGTCTGATTTTCAACCTGTTTTTCTTAAAACTCTTTTCTTTATTTTGCTGTTTCTTGACATTTAATAAGAATACGTTCATTCTTCTCCCCTCCATATATAGGGCCAGCTATCTCTCTTGGTCCTACCCCTTAAGCCTTTCTTTCTGCATATTCATGTTTGAAACCAAGTTAATCTTTCTCTCTCATTCTTAGTGCACTTTTCATTAGTTTTCCCTACTACATTCAGATTTACCAGTTTTATGAATATTACAGGTTTTTTTTTTTTTCCTGTTAATAAAGCCCGTAATACCTTGCTTCCATTATTCAAATCTTCTCCTAACTTCTTTCCAATATCCTCTCCTTGAATTATCTTTCCCTTGCCAAATATCACCCATTCCATATTTATTAACATAACTTTGACCTAGTAATCTATTCACTTTTATTATTCTGTTCTTGAAACTTTAATTATTTCTTCATAATATTGCTTTCAGGAAATTGATTCATTGTGAACCAACACTGCATCAGTAATGCTGGTGTCAATTAAGACTTTAAAACTAGTTTATTATGCTTATTTCAACTTAATAAAATATGGTCTTATATTAAGGGGAAACTCAGTTAAAAATGAGTGTGTCTTCCTATTACAGAAAAAAGCCATGTGAATAATCCCTGGTACATATAGCAGATATGCATGCAGAAACCTCTTTAGGCAATTTGAAATTTTAACTCTTCCATGTGAATATATATTATTCTTAATAAATTTTTATATAAGAAATAAAGGCAAATTTGTACAAAAAAATATATATGACAAGAATACTAGACAAAAAGCAAAACTGCATATACCTATTTCACCTCTTTCCTGCCGTTAAAAAGGAGTTTATTACGAATGCATTTTAGTACAAAATGCTCTTCCCTTTAGCTTAAAAGCCTTAATAAACAATGGTAAATCCTTTAAATCTCCTCTAGTATTTAAAAAGGCCTATTATTCTGTAAAGAAATATACGAGTGACATATTATACTGAATTAAAAACACTGCAATAATTTTATATCAATGCATATGTAAACATGTATGTAATAAAATTTCTGTGATTGAGTGATTTGTCTGTTTCTCTGGTTTTTGTTGTTTTGACTGAGTTGTTCTAGGTATTGCTTCTTCAATTTTTATTTTAACTATTTATGCAGATATACATGATATTTTTTGTAAATGTAGAATGTGTGGTACTGTGGTATTTGTAAATGGCAAATTCTGTGTCATAAGTCTCTGTGAGTGCTTTGTGAGCTCACACAATGCTACAGGAACTAAACTAAACTTACTAAATTTTTATTTTCTGGAGATATATCAAATGCAGTTGGATTTGTCCTCAGCTACTTTCTGCAATTATTGTTTCCTCACTGCTATCTTTTCTCCCTCTTGTGATTTGCTCAATTAACTTCCTATGGTGTTAACATTAAACACATTTTAAAGTATTTTATGTTTTTATTTTATAGGATTAAGTCTAGAATCTTATGGAATTGGAGGAATTTGTGATGAGCTACATCCAGCAAATCTCATTTATGTTAATAAGAGAGAAAGAGATCCACAGACCTTAGAATTTAAACGGTCATATGCTGCAAGAACTGGGGAACATCTCTGCTCGGTGTTAAATGGTAAGTAAGGGAATACAGTTTTGAAGTTGAGAAACCCTAATATGACCAACTAGTTACTAATGGTGTAACAGTTTACACTTGTGGTTGTTAGGCCTGTCTTAATGGAAACTAGCCCATATGACTCAACACTTCCTCCAATGACTACTACATGACTCAGGTCTGCAATCAAAAGCATTTCCTTATTCAAGTAAAGTTTAAAAGTATGTTTGTAATAATAATTGAAGCAATTAAAATTTATAATTTCTGGATATGGCCATAAGTAATTTTCAGAATTATAAGAAAAAAATCAGGTAATTTTATAATTATTAATGAATATGCTTCTTATGCCTGGTATAACAAAAGTATAACTGAAAGGATTGCAGCACAACTTGGCATATGCTAATAATGTGCTGGTAAGCAAGCTATTTTCAATAAGAGAAAATAGGGGTTACTTTTTGCATTCCTGAAGGTGGTGTTCAAGTGCATCATAAAAATTCCAAGAGTGTACAAACCCTCACTTGAAGTTTCCAGAAGGTAATTAAAGAAGAAAAAAATTATTACGAAAAAAAATTGTTGATTTCACATTTATATAATAATAAAATTTTGATCACATTTGCAAAAAATCACCAAAATTAGTTATTGTATATTTTTCAAGTGGTTTAGAGTCTTAGTAATGCTTATATAATACAGATTTTTCAAAATCCCTGTAAGTACAAGGTGATTTGTATTTATGTGTGTATAGCCTGCACTTTTTTTCCCCCAAAATTTCAAAACTTAAGGTGCAACTTTTACTTGAAGTAATTAAAAAAAAAAATGGCATTAAAGTAGAACAATTTATTTTCAAAAATTTTTTTGGTACATACCATATAAAATTGCTTGCCTGAAATTCATGAAAGTAAGTTCCATATTTTTCACTATCCTTTGGCCTTTGAACTGAATCTTTCCATTGGATATAGAAAACCTCTTTGTTTGATATACATAATCCAATAGGTGTGTTTCTAGTTCTAAATATTTTCTCTCTGTGAAAAAATTGCCGATTTTTACAAATATGCTGAAGATTTATACCTTTGAAGGAATCCACACAGTAAAACGAAATATAACTTCTTTAATGGATATCATTGTATGATTCAGTTGAACTACACAGAGTGTGTAGTTCAACTGAATCATACAATGATATCCATTAATATGATTGGCTTCACTGTGTTAAGTTCCAATTTTACATTTAAGTTATAACTTCTTTGTTTATTAAAAAGTTAAAATAATCAACACTCATGAGTGTTTCACTCCTTTAATTATTAAAATAACAGGACATGTTTCGTGAACAGATCATTCACATTGTCAACTGAGTACAACTAATGTTCATGCGGGGTTTGAATAATGGGCGACTGTAAGGCGCTCAGATGGATTCTGAAAGAATTTAAACAAAATATTGTCTGCTTCTGGAATTTCAAAATTCATAAGAATTTTTTCTTTTTCCTTTATAAAGATGTTCTCCCATATGCTGAGCTCCTTAGGAATTTGGACAGCCTTCAGTAATCTTATTTCTTTATCAATTTCGTGGTGTTCATTCCAGAAATGTGCCGCCACAGCTGATTTTTCTATCTGTTTATGCCTGATGTTTCTCATATGTTCCTTCATTCTAATGCCCATGTTTCTTTTAGTCTTACCGATGTATACCTTTTCACAATCCTTGCAGTTTATTTGATAAATCCCTGATTCTTCCTTTTTTGATCTACTGTCTACTTTGTTTAAATTCAATAATTTACCAACACTATATTTGTTTTGAGGAACCAATCTAATATTATACTGTTTAAACATTTTTTGAAATTTGTTATTCAGAAGTGGATGGAAAGTGAACTTTTTATAGATCTTATCTTTAGATAAGGTGCTCAATGTTGTAATTTGTTTGATTTTTTTCTGTCTCTGAAATCAATCATCTGTTTTTTGAAACCATTAGAGAGGGCTATGTTTATTATGTGTTGGTATTCCTTTTTGTATTCATGTCCGTTGAGTGTATGTATCATGCTGTTGTAAGCTGCTGCTTTGTGTGTTCTAAGTTTAAAACCGTTGGCCTTGATATAATTATCTGTATGAGTTTCCTTTCTGTAGATGGCAAATTCCAGTTTGTTCTTACATTTTATTATCCTTAAATCCAAAAAAAGGCAAAACTTTCTCCATCTCCATAGTGAATTTTATTGTGGATTCCTGTAAATTTAACAGTTTAAATGCATCAACTACATGTCTTTCTTCAACTATTGCAAATATGTCATCCACGTATCTATACCAGATCTTGAAAATGTAAGGAAAGGCCCTTGTAATATGTGTTTCAAAAGCACTGATAAATAAATCAGCCAAAAAAGGTGAAAGGGGACTGCCCATGACCAATCCTGATTTCTGCTTGAATACTTCTCCTTCAAAGGTGAAAAAAGCTTGATTTAGACTTAATTCTGTAAGATTAATGTATTCCTTAATGTGTTTTTCTGTTATATTAGATATTGAAATACACTTTTTTAACAGACTTAAAACCTTGTTTATTGGTATGCTAGGGAATAAATCCTTAACATCGAAAGAAACCAATGTATCTTTGGGAGATAGCTGATAATCATTGATTTTCTTGATGAGATCCATCGAATTCATCAAACTCAAACTTTCGAATTTGGAAACTGCATTGAATTGTGAAATTAACGAATTTGCTAGGTTGTAACAAGGAGTATTGATATTGTTTATTATGGGTCTCATGTCCCTTCCATTAAAATGCATTACCTGGCATGTATATGTTTAAATAGGGTAATACTAACTAGAATTCAATGTTAATTGGAACTGTACAGTGAATCTAATCATATAATTAAAATCATTGTGTGATTGAGTCGAACTTCACACTCTTATTACTCCACTTGCTTGTTTATAATATCTAGAACTAAGTATGTCGACAGTTAGCTGATAATGCAAACAAAGGATTTGCGAAACTAGTTCTACATATTTTAAACAAGTGGAGCAATAGGAGTGTGTAGTTCCACTCAATCATACATTGATCTTAATTGTAGGGTAATACTATTTTTGACAGCTTTAGTGCTAGGGCTGTGTAAAACAGTTTATATAAAGATATGAATTAATATAAATTCAATATATAATGTGCACTGCGAAGTAAATGTTTAAATAATTGTCCAAAACTATACCAGTTTGCAGATAAAGAAGTCATGTATAGTTTTATATGTTGTGATGATTCGAACTAACTACTCTTGCAGGTTCACTAAATACTAGAACGTGTTTTGCGAACCCTTGTCTGCATCATCATCTATTTGTTGACTATCAGAAGGATTGTCATAATCTTTGGAGGATGTACTATTTTACTCTGGCAGACATTTGATGAACTTGAAATTTGTATTTTATTTCCTGGGATATTACAGTTCATTAGCCAATTTTTCTATTTCCGGATGTAGATTTTCCCACATGTTCAATTTCTGATGCCCTACTGCTTTTAACAGTTGTACCTTTTCTTCAATTTCATGATATATCCAAAAATGTGTTGCTACAACAAATTTCTCTATTTGCTTATACTCTATGTTCCTGCTATGCTCTTTCTGTTGATTTTCCAATATATAAGTGCAAAAATTATATGATTAATCCCTAACTTCTTTTCTGGTGCTGTATGAGCTAAATGTTTGTTGTTTATGAGATTTTTTATGCTAAATGTATTTTTTGATACTAATGTGATGTGATTTCCTGAAAGATCTCAGATTTCCTGAAATTTATTTAAGCCCAAGAATAGCCCAAGAATGGTAAATAAATTTAAAAAAAATTCTAATCACATGTTTTAGTGAAATGTAAGTTAGTGAAGCTGCAAAAGCATTTAGTTTGGCTCACATAACACATTAATAACTATTTTTTCCTTTACTGTGACTGTTCCAATTGTACTGCATGTTAAGAATGCCATATATGTGTTGAATTTTGTAGATATTACCTGTATTACAAAAGTTTCAAAATTTATAGCTAAAAT
Source organism: Metallyticus violacea (assembly GCA_030762175.1). NCBI lineage: Eukaryota > Metazoa > Arthropoda > Insecta > Mantodea > Metallyticidae > Metallyticus > Metallyticus violacea. The sequence goes on along the minus strand of CM060832.1, from coordinate 52,703,386 downwards.
GTTCATTGAAAACTATTTTGGAAGCCTTAAAGGATATAATTTAGATATGCATGCTTTATTTTTTATTCATTTTAACAATTTTTAATTCACAGATGAGTTCCTGTCTGAAAAAGAATTGATGCTTCCTGTACACTTCCATGATGTGCACAGTATTCAACGAAGTCAAGTGGATGTAACAGCTCTGTTATATGTTCCACATATTGCAAGCATAGTCATTGGTTTCAGTTTTGGCTGTTTCCAGATATGGAATCTCACACGCTTGGTTTTTGTGTAAGTTTGCATTTCTATGTGATGCTGCTGAACAGTTTTATTTATTTATTTATTTACTGAGGCATGTAAAGAAAGCAAATGAAAATAAATGTTTTAACTGTCATTTTTTTAATTTGTAACCAAAAAATACCATATTTATGCAAATCTAATGTGCACCTTTGTGTCCAAATGTAGTATTCAAAATTGTGATGCTCATTAGATTCGATAGCATATTAGATTCCAGTGCAAATCCATTCTGCTTCATAGTTTGCCAGTAACTTCATTCAAATTTATTGCTTATTACATCATAATGCACTACTGCAATTCTCGACTTTGTTGGCCTATTATTGCATAGAGCATTTGAATAGTAGATAGCAGCTTGGATTCAACCATGACCACATCATGCAACCCAAACTTACCAAGCAACAAGCAGTCAGTCAACAGCTGAAGATGGGAACGATGATGGTTCCAGAAACATGCCTAATTAAAAATCTTGCAAGTGAAGTTTGTTTCAACATTCGTAAACATTTAACTTAGAATATTTCAATTGCTTCACATTAATAGCTTCTAAATACATTACATATTAAAAAGATAAACAGTTACCACTGTGTCAGACAAGATTTATATAACGTGGTAAATAAATTTACTCTCATCCGAATCCTGTTTAACAGGGTCATGGATATACAAAACAGCCTGTTGGTTTCCCTTTCTGTTTGACTAATATTTTTAAAACAACCCAGTTTTCAATGGCATGGCTCATTGCATGAATTTTCTTTGATTCATTACTGACTCTCAAACGCCTCTTCTTAATGCTGTTTATACTTTTATTACTACTTCCTCCTTCACTGTTAATTATTAGTTGCACACAAGCTTCTATAAATGTCTTCTCTCATTAAATGGAAATAGAAAAAAGGTTTAAACTAATACAATGTGGGTAACCTTTTTAGACACTTCACTTACTATCTTTAAGTTAGGACAATGTTTCTGGAACCAACATTCCCATCCTCAGCCACTGATCCAAGAAGCAAAGATTGTTTTTAATCCAACAATAAAGTATAGTGTTTAACATGCTCAAAAGGTTTTTACCCATTGTTGGTTACATTTTTTAAGTCTAACAGAACATTGAACCTACATGCAAAGTTAGGCAAAGGACTCTGATTATTATTTCAGCATATTCCTGGACTTTGATAATTTTTAATTGATATTTCAAGCTCTAATTTTCGTGACTCTGGTTATGTTTTACAGCAAAATTTATTGTGAATGTACCTGTAGTTCTGAATGTCTTATATTTGGTGGTGCTGACATTTTTTTTTTTTTTTTTTAAAGGAATTAGATTTTGATCATTAAAACCCTGGACCCTTATTATGTTATGGTGTTTATAATGGAGAATAAGCAGGGAGATTGTCTGCTCATTTAATTGTAGAGCTTTTTACATTTATAGACTATCAATTCTGGATTCAGACTGATCTTGTGTTTCCTTTCTCTCTTCACTTTTGTAGTTTGTCTTCAGGTACTTGGTGCTTGAATGTATCTTTTTTGATGAAAAAAAAACCATATACTACATTGTGGTTGTGAATTGTAAGCATTAAATTTCTTCTGATGCTGTACTTTGATGAAACACGTACTGTTTATCCAAGAGCATATGTATAATGGAAAAGGAAAAGAAGTTAATCTGAACAATTGCAAGAGTAGCACTTCTTCAAATTAATATGAGTAAATATTTACAGGGATATTGGCATGTAGAATTCAAAAGTGGCAGAAGATAGAGAATAATAGCTTCATCCCTAACCCACATCAATATGCTAATATAAATAGATAGTAATTATAGATTAGTAATCATCCCACTCAATAAGGAAGAATAAATAACAGAATACCAATATATCATCAATATTGCTGTCAACAATGGGTTCAACCATTCGTCAAAATTCATAACACGATGTTTATTAAGATCATGAGCGATTGAGCTGAACTAACACTCTTTTATATAAATTTGAATAGTTTGGAATTTTCACAGTGAAATACGGTATATATAACAAATTATTTATGAGGAAGTCACTGAAATTTCACTAGTTTTTATTCTACTTACTTGGACATATTTCAAAGGCAAATTTCCTTCATCGTCAGCACAGTTTCACTGTCAGCTATACAGCATAATATTAGGATGTCGCTCTTTGGATTTTATAAACTTGTTTATGAGGTTGCTATTGTTTGGAAGATCACAATTAACTAAACTTTCCTTATTAATTGATATCATTGTATGATTCAGTTGAACTATACACTCTTAAAGCTTCACTTACTTTTCATAAATGTATGGAACCGGTTTTGAGAACATTTAGTTCCCATCTTCAGCCAGGCTAAAGTTCATCTGTCGGATCATTCATTGAGCTGTGGGAATGTATATTCTGCTCTGGTGGCAGTGTGATAAACTTGTAGTTTATGTTCTCATCCCCAGCAATGTCGAAGTTCATTATGCTGTCTTTGTATTTGTAGATGTAGATTTTCTCCCAGGTTGCAAATTCCGTAGGTCCTTGTACTGATTTGACTAATTTTGCTTTATTTATTATGTCGTGATTTTGTGTCCAAAAATGATATGCTACTGCTGATTTCTCTATTTGCTTGTACTTTATGTTCCTGAAATGTTCCTTTAACCGTGTGCCTATTTTTTCCAATGTAGATTTTTTCACATTCTGCACAGTTTATTTTGTAAATACCTGATTTTTCTTCTTGTGGAATACTGTCATTAACATTATCTATCAGTAAATTTTTAACATTAAATCTATTAATCGGTGCCAACCTGATATTAAAATCTTTAAGAATATTCTGAAACTTTTTTGTGGCCCATGGATGATATGTGAATTTTTTAAAAATTAGTTTATCTTTTCTTACTGAAAGTGTTGTGGTTTCTTTGATATATTTTTGTCTCTGAATTTCTGCACCTTTTTATGTACTAGTTCTTTTTTAAAACCATTTTAACTGCTGTTTCTTCTATTTGTTTGTATTCATTAAAATATTCTTCCTTGCTAATTTGTAGGTTAACCAGCCGGTGTGTTAAACTGTTAATTACTACATGTTTGTGCACTGTGGGGCTAAAACTGTCTGCTTTGATGTGATTATCTGCGTGTATATTCTTTCTGTAT